>CM060951.1:154878147-155278147 GCA_030765055.1 Mantis religiosa | reverse complement strand
GCATTGAAACGTTCAAGTCACTTGTCACTTCTACTCCTTCGCACCTCGTTTTAAATTTACTTAATACGTTTCGTGTTTCTAGTAATGACACATGCATTTGAATTAAATTTGTTTCCAATTTTTTCCCACGTGACAGCTTTCTCTTTTACATTCACAGCATCCATCCTCCTATTTTCCACGATATCGTTATACTTCGTCATCAATTCAGTTAACAATTCTTTCTCCATTTATGACAAATTTGTTTCACGGCTTTTGTTTATGATTTTGTTTATCCGCCAATTTTTTAGCTGTGTGCACACTGCGGTGCAGACGAAAATGAAAACAAAAGCGCATCGTAGTACATTCAGAAAATAATACGACTCATCCATAGCCTTCTATAGCTGTAATATTTACAAGTTTCTTGGCGTTAACACGTGTTTGTTAACATTTTCAGAAAACAGGTAGGTGAAATGCAAGAAATTGTTAGCGCTGTTACAATTGTTACGTTACATTTGTTAACGTCGATTTTAATATCTGTTGGTGAAATCGGGCAAAAATAGTTTGCAACTGCAAGGCTTGCAGTAGTAACTGAAATCTAAATGCACTGGTAGTGCCATGTAACTTCTGTCCGACTGTGAATGAAAGAAATGGTTAAAATGATGCTCAGTTATATAATGCCACATGTGCATCATCGAGAATAGCCACTACTTTTTCTTTCACTGCACGTCGACTGCTTTAATCGCCACTTACGATGGCAAGCGGAACTATATAATCACGCCCATCGTACTCGTACGTTTAGACGACCCTTTCCTCAAGCAAATGCCGAACTACCGTGAAATTTACAAATAACTTACTGAATACAGTTTCAATTTAATGCACTATTATTTTTCTGACTACAGTTATCACCACTAAATAAAATGCATGGAAAAGAGAATAAATCATTTTTGACTTCACATCCAGTGAACCATTTATTTTTCTTTAAGTTCCATTTAATTCTTATACGCATCCCACTTTATTTTTGTTATATATTGGTATGTAGGTCACGAACAGGTCCTACTTCTGTTTTATATTCTCTACTAACGATTAATGTAGGAAATGTGCTAAATAGTAAACATCTTATTTTATTAGTGTTGCATAGTTAAATAAATAAAATGTCAAATCACAGTACGCATACTCTCAAGAGTATTTTCTATTTCCAGCAGAAGCAAATTTTTCTTTTAATTGTCTCCTGTACAATACAGACAACATTAGAAAACAATGATTAATTCAAATATGAATAAGTATAAATGAGGAATATCAAATAAACCACAGGTTTTCGCAAACTTTTTCATTGGAGACTGTTACACTTATTCATTAGTGGCTTATCTATCGTTTCTCAATATAGCATTTAATCTTTGCATATCACTGTTACTACTGATTGGCGTGTGCTGCCAACGATAGGCGTGCCAGCAAATAACCTGCAGGGATTCCTGAGGCGAGTTCAGCGACAACTTTTCTTAAGATCTACAGTTATGTGCAGAGGTTCTACTCCCATTAGTCCTGGACCCGTAGGACCAAGGACCCGGGCCTCCTTCTACCCGGGAGCGATGGATACTCCGGGGCTCTTTCCATAGGGCAATGCCTGATTTCTTAAAAAGCGCCCCCACTGAGCACAACGTCAAGACGGGTGGAAGTGGATACACCACTTACGCGCGTCCACCCCGCAGGGAAGACTACGAAAATCTCGGTGGGGCCGCCTGGTGATCTAGCACACCTTCTCTTAGCTCTGCAGGCTGGTACCCGGGACTTATGAGACAACCCTCTACCCCCTCCGGTCGGCCTTAGCCTGGCTGGATGTACCCAATTCTCCGTGGGTGTCGGGAACACACTGCCCCCTCGAGTCCAACCCAATCCGAACAACTCCCAATCAGGGAGGGGCTCGAATGTTCGGCCCGAAGTAACGTCAGAGGTACCACGAGTGCTAAGGGTCCGCAGCGCCCGCAGCCCACACCTCGGCAGCTGAAAGGGACTGATCTCCTTACAGGAGCAACTGGAACAACAGCAACAATGGCCCTTTTAATAATATTAGGAATTTGCCCATAGATTTAATAATCAGAAGAAGAGCAGCCATCTATTGGTTTAAGAAAGCTAGACATGATAAGATAGAAGAGGTGATTGGAAAAACATATGCAAATAAACAGGAGATTAAAATGAAACTTGTGGAAGACTGGCAGGATGAATGGAATGATACTGAAGTAGAAAGAAGAGTACACCAATTTTTTCCGAATATACGTCAACATCTTAGAATGAAATATCTACATACAAAACAAGGACTAATACATTTCTTATCAGGACATGGAGCGTATGGAACATATTTTATGAAAATAAGGAGGAAAGAAACAGATAATTGTGGTATTTATGGACTTCAGGATACTCTGGAACATGTATTGTTTGAATGCAAAAGTCATGAAGATCAACTTAGTGAACAAAGGCAACTTTTAGAAGGCAAACTACTAGTTGATATCCTTAAAAAGAAAGAAGATTGTGAAATCTTAGGGGAACTTGCAGGCAAGGTATCAAGACTAGGGATGGAACAATACCTAGACGAAAAGCAAAGAGGACAACATAGATTATTAATAGGACAAGCAGACCACCAACCACTGAGGATGTCAGAAAGATTGAGGCAGAATAGTAATCGAATGGACTAGTGGAGGAGCAGTCGATTCTAACCTTAGATGACAACCTACTTCAGGACCAGAGCCCGTGATAATCAACCTATGATGATAACTTTGGACACCCATGGAAGGATAGAGGCTGGCAGGAGATGTAGAGTGGAACAACTTGTGATCAAAAGTAAGAAATATGATAAAGCCAACTTATGTTAGGTCAGCAATCTTATTAAACAATAAAAATAACTCTTTATTTTCCTTAGGCAGGCTTGTAATTAATTTATAATTTTTTTATTGGTATAGTTTGTATAAAATTTCTGAATAGGTTAGTTTTATATTGTGACTGTGGGGGTTCGAAGAATTAAAAGGCCGAGTTGCAGAAACTAAAAATCTGCTTTATTTTTATAGAAATACACTTATAGATTACAGCAGCATTGCGTTACATACACCATCAGTCTACCAAGGTCGATCACAATAACAAACCGTGACAGCTGATTACATCATTAGCTCTCGTTACACAGCTGGCTGTCTCTCATTTCACAACACTGTTTCACAACTGACTCCTCACTCTCTTGTTTTACAACTGTCCGGCTGGCGTGGCACAATCACTTATATATCTCCTGTTAATTTCTAGATCATTCTAAAATAAACCAGGAAACAAATTACCTCTATCAGTCCAGAAGTAACTAGAAATTTCCATTTATCTCAGTTTGCTTGTTTCGGCAGACCTTTATCTGCATGTTATCTTGTCTGCCTGCACTTGGTTTTCACACTGCCCGCCTATCAGTTCCTTTTGTGTAAACAAGCCGCGCGATCGTAGATACGCGTTTGCGACAATATTGTAAGCTGCTGGAAGTCAGCAGCATTAGGTTTATTTAGTTATTTAGCTTAATTAGAAATAAAATGTATCTGCACAGCTGTGTTTTGTAAGAGTATAAAAGAATACAGTTAAAAGGAGTAAAATCGGTAGATGCCATGCTTTGGTATAGCTCCTAGAAGCCAAAGCGTTGGTAATGCAGTTTTTTAATCCCTTCGTCTCACCACCATCTGATAAAGTCTTCAATTATTGTGGAGAAAGATATAATTTCGTGCCAGATTTCATATTGCATGAATCTACAGAATAGTAACAATAGTGGTCAGACAGAGATCTTATAGTGAGTCCTTTCAGCTTCTATGTTATTCTGATGATAGACAGAACATTTCACTGTGTCTTGAAAAATAGTAAGCATGACCGCATTAAGGGTATGCAAATAATTTAAAATCATATTTCCGCTCCTTTTTAAGGCAGTGCCATGGTACGGAGGAACTATCCTCGGAGTTCCTTGAATGCTTGACACATGTTCAAGAAGTTTCGGGACTGAATCCTGGTTGAGGCAAGTATAGTGGATAAGATTACATCGGGGTTTTCTCTTTTCCTCAAAAAGCGAATGTTTTGTAACTCAAGCTCTGTGAATAATCATATCATTCATATGATTTACTCGGATAAAGGACATTAAAATCACAAAATAAGTACTATTATGTAAAGGCTATGTGGAAAATTTTGAACAGCATGTTTCAAGATTGACCCAACTGAAAGTTTTCCGATATTCGCCCTCTGTTCTTCTGTGGAAGGACATCTGCATTAAAAGAACAATCCAACACAGCTCATCAGTTCACTGTGGCTAAAGTTCTGGGTATTGTTGTAATAGGATCAGTATTTAACTTCATTATTTTGCAATAGGGCCATTCTCAGTAGCAATAAACTTGTATTATTGAATCACAATTTGGCATTTTGGCAGAGTGTCTGGTTCACGGGAGTTCTTCTCCCACAGTTTACCCCATGTGGAGACATTTCGTATGATAGAATAGGAAACTAGAAACTGTGGAAAAGTGATACGAGTAGATTGATAGTAGAGAATTAGGTATATTTTAAGAATGAACACAGAAAGGATAAATAATTTCAATAGCCGCTATTATAAATATACTTTCCAGTATGGAAGTGTTCTGATTATATTAATTAATGCAAGCTCTTTGAAGTGACATAAAGCAACAAACCTCATTGAGTGCTGTGGAAGATGACAAAACCAAACCGCCATTTCATAACAATGCACAAAGTACCTGCCTACGCAAGGAAAGTCAACAAGCACCCAAACAGTTGAGCTTTTAAAGCTGAAACAGAACTTGAATGATGAAAGTTAACAATATTTCTTACATATTAAATACGAAACCGTAATATCGAAGCACTGCACTGCTACCTTTGTTATCTGTAACTCTTCGCACTCATGGGTTTAATAGACCATACTGTAGTTATTAATAAAATACTTTATAGCTGCATTAAGCTGTCATAAATACTGGGGGATGAAAGAGAATTATTACTCCATACGTCGTTTGGCATCAATGATTAAAGGGTTTGATCGTCTCATTTCACTATCTGTACGGTTTAGTCACAGGTATCTTATACATGGTAATAGAGCATCTCCTGCAGTGAAACGAAATGAGTTACGTACCTGAGAGTGAAATTTGGTCTCTATGCACATCAAACTGCATAGCCTAATACTGAACTGTCGATATATCCTATTCATTTGGTATCCCCTTCATACAGCTACATCTATAAAAGTAGTATGACTGAATTCGTGTGTTTCAGACGCTTTAAATCCCCCCCCCAATCTCTCTCTCTCTCTCTCGCTCTCTCTCTCTCTCTCTCTCTCTCTCTCTCTCTCTCTCTCTCTCTCTCTCTCTCTCTCTCTCTCTCTCTCTCTGCGTATATCCCTGGCACCACCAACAAAAGTGTCGCTGGCTGGCCCCGTAGCTCAGTCGGTAGAGCACCTACCTGCCGTGCTAGGGGTCACGGTTCGATTCACGGCGGTGGGGGTGGGGATTTTTCTCCGACCAAGATAATTCCTGATCTTCCCCAGAGTCTGGAAATATGAATGAGAATACAATAATGATTTAAACCCAACGAATACGAATTAACACCTCCGATATGTCCCAAAGGAGAACGGCCGCCGATATGAGCATTGCAGTTAAAGGCGATAAAGAAGTGCATCTGGATTTGATTGAGAATCTTTGATCTTATGAATTATGTGGCATGCTAATATGCTGACATTTTAAAAAAAAAAATGTGTTTATTTAAGTTTTAAATAGTTCAACAACCTTGTGTGTAGGGTAAAATTAAATACCTATCTAAATCCTCTTTCCCATAACAATTGAAAATTTAGAATCGTGTTTCAAATCGGAAGTAAAATAGCTTTTTCTTCTATTTTCAGAACTTACTGCATGTTGAGAAACACAACTAATTTTAGAATACTGTAAAGCCTTCGCACACGTCTCTTTAATTCCCCTTCATTTTTATATTAGTATATAGACGTATTTTTTTACAAATACGCCTCAGGAGTGAATGAAAGTTGGTCTGATTGTGTTACGAGAAATACTAATGGGAGACTAAATACCACCACTCACTTCCATGGTGTAGGGGGTTCAGCTTCGAATCTCTGTTGCAGTAATCGCCCGGATAACTTTATTCCACGGTATTCCTTTAGTCTTAGAATAAGAATGCATTCTCCTTTGGGCATAATTTCATCAACTTATTGTCCGGTATGAGCTACCAGAATGAAGAACGTTAATGTTACACTGAAAGAAAAAGAAGAACAAAGCAAATATTACATCTTTCCTGGAAATAATCTGTGAGTGTGCAACAACAGATTTTATAGCTCTTAAAAAACCTGCTTTTATGGTCTTCAATGACTAAACACACAAGAAAGCCTCTTTAATACGCCATTCGAGAGAGCAACTTAAGGTGTGATTTTAACAGGTAGGACATAGCAAGAAATAATTTTAAGAAGAACATTTTGTTACCATTTCTAATTTGGTATGGATTATTGCTAAACAGTTCCATAATAAATGAAAATACGAACTTGTTCTTAGTACTTACCGAAAGCTTGTAGTGATTGATTTTAAGAGATTTACGGTTTACCCGGCTTGTGAATACATGGCATAAATTTCAAAGAAATAGCAGAAGGCCAACAGGGAACTTTTGATTTGAAAACGCTTTCATGCGAAGAGATTGATGAAACAGCTTCTAAGTTCCCATAAAGTTATACAATTTCTCTTCTATACGTCCAGAAACAGTGTTCGCACGTTTTACGATAGTTTTGCTGGCTTCAGTAATGCTTTAAGAATTTGGAAGCAGCTAATAAGAGCTGAAATAATTACAACGTTTCAGCGCATAGAAGTATGTGCAGGAAACGTATATAAAGAGCATAATGGAGGATTATTACTACCAGGCATAGGAACTCTAAGGCAGATCTTTGTCGTCCTCAGTGGTAGGGGAGGGGATCCGTCCCCTTCAGCTGCCGTGGTGTGGGCGCTGCGGACCCTTAGCACTCGTGGTACCTCTGACGTTACTAGAGGAACCTCGGGCCGAATTGATGAGCCCCTCCCGTCGGAGAGTTGTTCGGATTGTGTTGGACTCGAGGGGGCAGTGTGTTCCCGACAGCCACGGGGAATTGGGTACCTCCGGCCAGGCTACGGCCGCCCGGAGGGGGTAGAGGGTTGTATGTATGTATTTATTTATTTATTCACTGCAATTGGGTACTACCCGGTGGCAGACTTAAGAATACAGATCACATTACAAATACTAGATTTACAACGATAACACAATAAACAATACAAACATGATATTATTTTACTTTAGTCACTTAAAACATATCTAATTACTTCTCTATTTACATATTATATACCATTATAATTCAGAAGTTAAACTATAAACCATCTAGATTTTTTCTAAATTTCTTCAGCGACAGGGGACAGCCCTGAAAGACTGCTACAGGCAATTCATTCCATTCTTCAATGGTTCTATTAACAAAAGAAAATTTTCCTACGTCGGTTCTGTATCTTCTACCCTTAATGTTATACCTATGATCGTTTCGTCCATAATAATCCGGATTATCTAACCTTACACTAACGTCCACCCATGCCTTTACACCAGCATTAGCTTTGAATAACGCTACCAACCTATGTTTTTTACGCCTAATTCTTAATTCCTCCCATTTAGTCTCATCTCCTTTTATAGGCCCAAAATACTTGCCTCTTTTTATGAATTTTATTGCTCTCTTCTGTATTTTTTCTAATGGATCGATTTGGTTAGCTCTATACGGGTCCCAGTATGCTACTCCATATTCCATAACCGGCCGCACTAAGGCCTTGTAGGCAATTTCCCTGGACCTAGCGCTCCCCTTTTTCAATATTCTCATTACGAAATGTAATGCCTTCCACGCATTCCTAGATGTGGAATTTACTTGTTCGTCCCATCCAGCATTACTTGCCAGGCACACTCCCAAGTATTTGCAGCTGTCCACCTGTGGTTGCCTCCTAAGTCCCGGATACTAGCCTGCAGAGCTAGTAAAAGGTGTGCTAGATCACCAGGCGGCCCCACTGAGGTTTTCGGTAGTCTTGCCTGCGGGGTTGACGCGCGTAAGTGGCGTATCCACTTCCACCCGTCTTGACGTTGTAGTCGATGGGGGAGGGCGCTTTCTAGACTCAAGCTATTACCCCATGGAAAGACCCCCGGAGTTTTCCATCACTCCCGGGGAAAGGAGACCCGGGTCCTTGGTCCTACGGGTCCAGGACTAATGGAGTAGAACCTCTGCATCTAAAAGAAATGTCGTCCTCGGTGGTCCAGGGTTAACATGTTAGCCTCTGGTTCCGAGGTCGTAGGTTCCAAACCGGTGGAGAGTAATGGACTTTTTCCCGGGGCATAATAAACCTTAGCATGACTTTCTTCGAAAGGGAAGTAAAGACAGAGGTAGATTTATGGTACGTAAAAGAATTTAATATATAAATAGTGCAACAAATGTAAAGATCCCGTAATAGACCTGTAGGTGAAACATTGGTTGTAAATAACTTGTTTAAATAAAAACATCTCCATAAGAGGCCTCAGAGCAAAATTAAGCGGTACTTTACGCCCAGTATAGAACAGGACGTTGAGAACCGCAGAAGTTAAAGAGCGCCCATAAAAACATCACTAAAAAGAACCTAGACAAGAGTAGTCAGCGAGCAAGGGACACCGACAGGCAGACAAAAACAAGTTTGAGTACTGACAATAAACGCTAAAAGACTGTAAGTGGAGGTGTTTTACTTTGCATGTTTCCATCTACAGTCCAGTAATATTTCAACCTTATTTCTTTACGTCCTGGAATAACAGCTTAGAAAATCCTGTGCTTCATGATGATTATTATTCTATTATTAGGTACTATTGTTATCTCCTGCATTTTAAATCATAAAGCACTCTCTTCATCAGGTTCAACTTGTTGCAATGTTTCGCTTAAAAACATCCTTAATATTTTTCAACTGGGATGTGGGCACTATCAAGATTTATCTTAAGAGACACAGATTAAAATATAAATATAAATCTCAAATACGATTATTTCTAACTCTAATTTGGTTATTAAAGTTTCGTCCTAGCTTACATTAAATAATGATTATCATTTACCAACGATTCGAAAAAGAAAGGCGGATGTAGCTAATTGCTTAACTGCTGAACTCAATGTAGTTAATTAAAATTAGCAATTGTAGTTTTTGTCCTCGAAGTTTGATTGCAACTAAAACTTCGAAACGAAAGTAATACATATATTTATTTTTGTTCAAAGTTCATAATAATAATAATAATAATAATAATAATAATAATAATAATAATAATAATAATAATAATAATAATAATAATAATAATAATAATAATAATAATAATAATAATAATAATAATAATAATAATAATAATAATAATAATAATAATAATAATAATAATAATAATAATAATAATAATAATAATAATAATAATAATAATAATAATAATAATAATAATAATAATAATAATAATAATAATAATAATAATAATAATAATAATAATAATAATAATAATAATAATAATAATAATAATAATAATAATAATAATAATAATAATAATAATAATAATAATAATAATAATAATAATAATAATAATAATAATAATAATAATAATAATAATAATAATAATAATAATAATAATAATAATAATAATAATAATAATAATAATAATAATAATAATAATAATAATAATAATAATAATAATAATAATAATAATAATAATAATAATAATAATAATAATAATAATAATAATAATAATAATAATAATAATAATAATAATAATAATAATAATAATAATAATAATAATAATAATAATAATAATAATAATAATAATAATAATAATAATAATAATAATAATAATAATAATAATAATCCTCTTCGAGTAGTAAATAATAAGCATTCAAGGAAAACTTTCTGAACACCTTTTTTTTTTCAAGCGGAAGACAAATCCATTTATGGACTCACCCCGACTGAGCTGGGATGGCACAGCCGGGAGTGTGAGCTTCACCCGAAGGTACTACCCACTAAAAAACCTCCACCGGAAAGTAATCAGGAGAGGAATTCCAGCTGTATCGCTATATGCACCTGCGGATTCATGGAAGTGTGCAGGTTGGCCGTATGGCCTAACCGAGGTGAGGCTAATAAGCATGGCCGAAGCCCTGAATATGCGCTCGCGGATTCGAGGTGAGGGATGTGGTGGGGTGTAGTGTCGTTTCCAATAGGAAACACTGTCTTAACCTAGAAGGTGCGTCCACATTGCTAGAGGAGATAGTCATGTGTGAGCTATACTGCTTTATTTGCCCTGGCTTTTAATTCTTAACTATTGGTCTGTCCACCCTTTGGCGGGTAGAACGTGTCATTAATGCTAGTGGTGGGCGCTAAGAAAGCGTTAGTCATGCATTATCTTTATAAGTAAAATTAGAGTTAAAGGTAAAATGGTAGTTCCTGTCTTCACAACTGATTGCGATGGTCAATGGTTCCTAGGTGTAAGATTGTTAGATCTGCGCATAAGCTGCGTCTGGTTTGAGGTTAATTCTAAGTTGCATGATTAGATCATAACCATTACTTCTAGTGCCAATGTCGTGTAAGTGTAGGAGGGAGGGGGATGCCTCCCCACCAGAGCCGCCTTAACTAAGAGAAAGGAGTTTGTGGACTGCCAAATGTCAGGTTGTGGTATATAGTCATGGGTAATTTTACTACTTCTATGGAAGTCTTACGAGAGTGTTTACATACTCTTGGATGTCTATTGCTGGGTCTCCCAGTCTACTTCTATGGAAGTCTTACGAGAGTGTTTACATACTCTTGGATGTCTATTGCTGGGTCTCCCAGTCTACTTCTATGGAAGTCTTACGAGAGTGTTTACATACTCTTGGATGTCTATTGCTGGGTCTCCCAGTCTACTTCTATGGAAGTCTTACGAGAGTGTTTACATACTCTTGGATGTCTATTGCTGGGTCTCCCAGTCTACTTCTATGGAAGTCTTACGAGAGTGTTTACATACTCTTGGATGTCTATTGCTGGGTCTCCCAGTATACTTCTATGGAAGTCTTACGAGAGTGTTTACATACTCTTGGATGTCTATTGCTGGGTCTCCCAGTCTACTTCTATGGAAGTCTTACGAGAGTGTTTACATACTCTTGGATGTCTATTGCTGGGTCTCCCAGTCTACTTCTATGGAAGTCTTACGAGAGTGTTTACATACTCTTGGATGTCTATTGCTGGGTCTCCCAGTCTACTTCTATGGAAGTCTTACGAGAGTGTTTACATACTCTTGGATGTCTATTGCTGGGTCTCCCAGTCTACTTCTATGGAAGTCTTACGAGAGTGTTTACATACTCTTGGATGTCTATTGCTGGGTCTCCCAGTCTACTTCTATGGAGGTCTTACGAGAGTGTTTACATACTCTTGGATGTCTATTACTGGGTCTCCCAGTCTACTTCTATGGAAGTCTTACGAGAGTGTTTACATACTCTTGGATGTCTATTGCTGGGTCCCCCAGTCTACTTCTATGGAAGTCTTACGAGAGTGTTTAGATACTCTTGGATGTCTATTACTGGGTATCTGATTATTCTGTTTTGTAACGTTTGTAATTTGTGTGAGTTTTTGCAGCATATCCCCACACGGGGGCTGCATACGTGATGATTGGCCTTAGTAGTGTCTTATATAGGGTAAGGCCCATAAGTAACTTAAGTTGGCTGTTTATATTAAATATTGGAAACAAGAAAACTCTGTTGTTAGCTGGACACAGAGTATAAATGACGTCAGATGTACGGAACGGCCATCAATCATGTGCAAACGTCGGAAACAACGAAACGTAATGTTCCGCGAACTAGTGAAGCATTTGCCTTCCAAGTGAAAGCAGACGTAGGACAAGGTGTACCTGCAATTGTTACGTACCCGAGCGTAAACAGTAGAATCCATGTGCAGTATACCTATGGAAAAACGCACACGACTCCGGCTTTTACTCATAGAGTCATATGTCATAACCATATCCTTTCCAACTTGTATTCTTCTGCTCTTCCTCTGTTTCACCAGCATAGACAATAGGCTAATGTAGCCTTTTGAATAGTGATGTTATAAACGTTGTATAATGCATGGTCAGCCAATATAGAAACAGTCATGATAGACGCACGTGCAGGTTTAGACAAAAAGATCCTCCAACATGTTTATTCATAAGAATTTACATCTATTCCAGATGCATTATTTAATAATTTGATTCACGTGGTTATAAAAATGTAAATTTGACAACGCTCTTCCATTAAGATAAAGGATCATATTAAGTAAGAAACTAATTTGTTTTCCAAAACGCTAAAGAGGTGTCACTGGTATACGAGACAATTATGTAGAATAGACTTAATTACACCTGGGATTTCTTTAATTTACTTAAATTTATGATGAATATACTTTATCATTTATACAATCAATATTATTTCAATTATTTCTTTAACAGCAAAGTTTTAACTTAAAATAACACTTTAAATAAAAAAAACTTTATAATCTTAAATTTAACCCAATGACTTAAAAATTTCTTTAAATGTAAAAGTTTAGTCTAAGTTTAGTCATATCGGATGGTGAATGAAATGGGTGAAATGCCCTCAAATGAACCCAGCGCTCACAGAACTTAGAGTTTACAGACATTATCCTTTCAGGATAAGGGAAAAATCAGGAAAAACCTTACCTACATTACTCACCTTAACGTAGATTTGAACTTGGGACATCTTAAACGTGAGGCAGACATGCTACACTGGTGAGCAGGGGCTGCTCTAGTGATCTAAGTCTGCCGGTGCTTAATTTATCTTGGATTTCCAAACTTGTTACAAAATATAAGATTGTATATTTCGCGATGGTTTCTTTCTTTCTATTTTAACCCAAAATTGGTCATTTTGTAAAATTCTCCTTACAGCTAATGTCGGTCAATATTAACCTATTTCACTGAATATGGATAACAAGGGATATCTTTGGTAGGTTGTTGCAAAAATGTCATTACTTCCAACTGAAATAAACAAATAAGGAAATTTAAAACATTTTAAGATTGATTTATTGAAAGAGGAAGTTTTACATTATGTTCGTTACACAAAACTCCCCTATGATCTCGCTGAATATTGTTGTCAAAATGTATTTTTAGTATGATTTTGGTAAAACTTGATACACTTGATTATTAGAATCTGGCAGAAGTCATAAACTACCCAAAAACTTACCAAAACTTACCTTATATTCAATTCTATTTCAACCTTTAACACAAAAATAACACCTACACAAAACGTTACACACTTAAGCTATGGAAACTAATGAAAACTGACACCTTATGAGTTGACTCTCAAAATCCCCGCCTCATGTAGAAATCTCCATTGATTTGATTCAAATATTGAACTCGTCTAGGACGTGGCAAAAAAGCACAACTTAACCTACAACTTACAACCAACAAACTCCACCTAACCCCTAGTTTCAGTCATCTAGTACTTCAAAATTGCTAAAAATGCATCATTTCATTTAATAGGCAAAGCTGTATTGCTTGTCTAATCAGGGCACAAATTACCATACTTGAACTATAGGACGAAGTATAGTACACCTTACAACTTCAACAAAAGTAACGATAAATGTGCAAAACTGTATAAAACTTTTAAGACAGTACGTAAATATTGTAGGTTATTCAAGACTTTCATAGACCATTCTTGACCTTATTTTAATCCCTTATCTGCAGAATGCATCCTTGTAATGTTGGTTAAGACAGCAAGTATAGGTACAATAAGTGAGATAAGTGACTGCCTATGAGCCTGAAAATGCTATAAATAAAAATAATTTAGAATATATAATACTAACAATTAGGGGAAAGAGAAATCATTATGCATTTATCAGGTTAATCTTCTCAAAGATTACCAAAACTATTTCGACTCTTCTTTCTACAAGAAAAACAATGTTTTTCCTTTCCAAGACACAGTTGGGACATTATTAATAATTTCATAGGTAACATAAAACCAAAGAAAGAAACTCGCTTTGAAATCAAGTCCAATGGGAACGTTACAAGGGATCCTTCAGAGTTGGCAAACATGTTTAATAACTTTTGTTTCAGTAGGTCAACCAACCAGTGAAATTCAATAGTTTAACTACTCATACATTATTCCTATATTCAACCAACAAAAAAGAAATAATAAACATTATAGGAAGCATCAAAACTAAAAATAGTGTTGGCTACGATAACATCCCAATAAAACTAATAAAAGTTTGCAAAGAATACGTAGCTAGTCCTCTAGTGGACATTATTAACTCAATACTAGTAAATGGAACTTTCCCTGATAGTCTCAAAGTAGTATTCAAGAAAGGAAATAAAGTAGAGATGGAAAATTATAGGCCTATTTCCGTATTACCCTCTTTAGCCAAGGTGGTGGAAAAAGTGATTTATTCTAGAATCGTTACTTTCCTTGACAGCTGTCACCTCATATCAGACTGCCAAAATGGATTTGTCCATGGAAAATCAACCATATACGCAGCTTCAACTTTTCTTGAGTACATAATTGATCGCATTGATGCAGGTAATTTTGCAGCTGAAGTTTTATTAGATCTATCAAAAGCTTTCGATTGTGTCGATACAAAAATTATATTAAATAAACTTGAACGTATTGGACTCTGAGGTCTAAGTAATAACCTGATACAATCCTACAGGACTAACAGAACACAATATGTACAACTGAAATGTAAACAAGGTGACTTTATTTCAAAACCTGTAAAGGTACAGTCTGGCGTGCCCCGGGGGTCTATTTTGGGACCTTTATTGTTTATTCTGTATGTTAACGACATAAAAACTGTCGTACAGGGTAATGTAGCTTTATGTTTGTATGCAGACGATGCCACAACGTGTTTCAGCAACTTACTAAATCTAGAAATCGATGCAAATTTGACCTCCAATATCGTGGCACAGTATTTTAATGATATCAGGCTGTGTACTAATGCACAAAGAAAGCGAATTAATTCTATTTGATTTTAAGAGACGTCCTTTCGAACCTCAGCTTAATATAGGCAATAGTCTAGTCCAGTGTGTACAACGTGTAAATATTTTAGATTTTATCCTTGATGACAAGTTAACTTGGAACAACCACATTGAAAAACTAGAAAATAAATTAAGCTCAGCACTTTTTGTGTTGCGATATTTAGCCAATTTTCTCTCAGTAGATACTAGTTAGTATATTTTGCATTAATATATTCACACATTTCTTATGGCATCGAGCTGTGGGGACACACTTCCAAATTAAACTTTAACAGAATTTTTCTCCTTCAGAAAAGAGCTATCAGATATCTGGCAAAAATAACACGTACGAGTTCATGCAGGCCGTATTTTAAAAATTAAACTTCCCTGCATATTTATTCTGCGAACAATACTTTTTGTACATAACAGGAATATAACATCCACTAATTCCAATGTCCACACATATGAAACAAGGGGAAAGAATAACTATATAGTTAAAGGTCACAGGCTAAAACTTTTTGAATACAAGCCCCAATACTTTGGTCCAAAACTACTTAATAGGCTTCCGGAAAGCCTAAAAAATACTGTCATCTGCTAAGTTTAAATCTAAACTGACTAAATTCTTGTTAAGCAGAGTCTATTACAGTATAGATGAATATTTTGATGACAACTTCGATGATTTTAATAATAATGTGTGTGTGAGAGAGAGTGAGAGAGAGAGTGAAGATGAATGACAATTTTTTGACATTTCTAATCGTTTACCTTTAAGAAAGAGTATGTATTACAAATGACATGGCTTAACTGTGTTCAAACACTGTATTAAGTTGCAATAAATATGAATATAAATATGAATAAATTTGATTTGGAGATGTGAAAATGCAGTAAGAGCTTTATTATATTTCAAGCCTACAAAGTATGGCGATAAAATCTAAAAACTTTGAATGACAATGAATACTGCAATTGATAACTAACTTGCAACAAAATAGGTTTGTTTTGTTTAAATTAGCAGCCAAAAACAAGTATAAAACGGCCTATGTTAAGTTTTCCTGATTTCAACATCGTTTGTACCCATCCCCCTTTCAACTCACAGTTGTATGTTTTTATTATTCATCCACTTGCACCAAAATCAAGCATGTATAACTGTTTCTTGATTTCAAAGAAATGAAATAGAGTTCTCTTTATTGACATTATCTAACTGCTATGGTACATTCTATGATGGATGTGACAGACCGCTTAATTTTGCTCAGAGGCTACTTTATTACGATTGAGGTTCTACGTGCTATAAAACTACGACATGGAATGACCGGCTTTACATACCTTCCGAAGTCATTCTAAGAGCCATTCTGGAAAGAAAAATTCTAACGGTATGACTCTAGTGGCATCGTCTGTTATCCACATTCGGGAGATCGGGGTTTGATTCCCGCGGTTGAACCTCCTGACCAGTGGACTTTTATGGGTGTTTCCCACATTACCAGGCGAAGGATATTTGCCTAACATCCTCCGTTTCATTTTCTTTCATTCCATTCTCTCAATGCAATCTCTACAGTTTTCATGAGTCAGCCAAGTCGTCGGTGGTGCTGCGTTGCAATGGAGTATGCACTGTGGAAATATAGTGTTTGGCCGAGGGCAGGCGCTGAAGTCAGTGGTCCTGCTTGATCAGCCGGAACTGGCGATCTGGAACTCCGTCTAGCTGAAGAACCCACCTCGGTTGTCATCGCTTCTGAGCACCTGCAGGGTACTTTTATCGCACAATAAGCTATCGGCTAAGGCACAGGAATCCCCTCCACGAAAAAGAAAGAAAAAAGAGCGCCCGAAAAAGATTTATTGCCCTCCGCCTGGTCCGAACCCATGACTGGGGAACCAGAATCTTGTCTTTGAAAGCGTCGAACTTGGAAGTAAAGAGAGTAGCAAAGATTATCGAGAAAACAACGGCAGATTATTTTAAGTGGTATCTCAAAGTTAAGTCAAGGTGTAGAAGGATTTATTTTCAGCTTGCGGCCCATGCTTAACAGGGACGAGGTGAGAGACACGGCGATAGGTGCAGTGCAGTGGGATTCCTAACGTTTGCATACTGAGCATATCCGGATTCGGACAGACTTTGGCAGAAGATTTCGTACCAGAGATGACGTAGTTACTTCTACAAAGCATATCCACCATTCGGCTGTGTTCCGGATGGAGCGGTGGAACTTTAGTTTAAGAATAACTACACCGTCTAGAAGTGTGTTTCATAGCGAAAATTTAGTAAAATCAATGTCAAAACCTACAATCTGGTTACAAACACTTGTCACGTGTTTCTGAAGTCACAGGTCCCTCCCAGAAAATAGCTATTTATAAAATGCACCAATTTTACTCCGTAAGTTCACCTAAGCAAATATTTTTCATTCATACGTTACATTCATTTACTAGCAGCATTAACATAATTTATTTTGTTGCTTTTTCCAATTCAGTGTTAACATTGTGCCGCTGGTGTGCTTACAGGCACGCAGTTCTGTGCAGCCGAGCCCAAGAGCCACTACTGTGGTACTTCCAGTCTCACCTCGGCCTGCACGACCTCCGCCACCGTCACTGCTACTGCGCCACCTGTGGTAGGAGCATGGATTTAACAGGCCAGGGATTCTGCCCCCCTGCATCCTTGAGGGAAGGAACCGCCTGCACCACAAGCGCCATCGAATATCTCGGTAGCAGCCGAACATTCCTCTACAAATATTAATATTATTAGCATTATTAATAGCAACCACAACAGCGAGCACCAGACCACATCATCTCCCGGGAGGAGCTCAAGGAGGAAGTCTGAGGCCTAGGTGAAGCCGTTCAGGAATTTCCATTCGGAACTCCTGGTTATAGCAGCCAAGCTGACCACCCTGGAGGAACTCCTCAAAGAACTCCACGGGACTTCACTTTAAGCTAAGAGTTCTCAATGGATCGCCAGGAGATACACGTAAAGCTAGACAACCTTGATAAGACCTTTCGGGTCCTCTTCAGGAATAGTCAGCTCCCATCCTTAACAGCACCAATACAGCAACATCAGCCACAACAGCAGCAGAGAAGCTACACATTGATCCCGAACCTGTCCTAACCTAATGTCGCCTTTATCCGCTAACCTAAAGTCAGGTTCCATGGCTGTAATCTAGAAATAACCTTCCACGCGTTCGTGTCCAACGGACATAGGTCCCCAGATCCCACATACCAATGTGGAACCGCACAAGTCCACGCCATTCCACTCCATTCCTTTCATTACACGGTGGAGGGTGTTCAGTTGGTAGTGCTAAGGATAGGTGAGGCCCACACCCCACTGTGACGTGCAACACAGTGAGTCCGTAAATGGATTTTTCTTCCACTCGGAAAAAAAATTCCACCAGGCTCATGCTCGCTGCCTAAGTGGTCGGTATATATACAGGAAGTTAATGAACTACAACGAAATCATTTTAGCAATTGTAGTAGTCATTAATATAAGCAAGCTGAGATAGGCAATGTATGGTCTGCGGCTAAACATAACGCAGTTAATTGTGTTAAACCTAACTGGCATCAAATGCTGATAAGTTGTTATTTAAACAAGTTGGGTGAGATTATTATATTAGAATGTCTTTAAAACATTCTCTTCTTCCCTAGAGTAAAAAATGTGTATGAAATTAATGTTTAAGTAAAAAAATCCCAGACTCACACAATACTAAAATGAGTGAACACCATTGTTGATGAGCCATTATTTCAAAGACGAGCTGCTAATATGACCTCAGATGATAAAGAAGGCACATAAATGGAACATAAAAGAAACAAGGTGAAAGAATAAATCTTGGCCTTGGACTGTGGACCACTGCAAATGTCTTAATACTGAAATAAAAACTGCTAACTGAAAATCAATAAGTCAAGTAAATCCTAAACTACAGTGATGCACTTTGACACACTTTATTAGTCTAATCTAGCAATTATTATTTGTTCATTATTTATTTTGTAAGTTACTGGCAGCAGTTACAAAACAAGCACAATCTACAAACTTACTTTATCAAATGTAACTAGATCTGTAAATAAACCACCACAGAGCAGTTTTATTTAGCAATAGCAATTACTTTTGGTTTTAACTCCTCATGGTCGAGCTGGGAAACAATATTTACCAACTGAGGAATTGTGGTGTGATCTATATAATACTTTGCAACATAACAGATGCAAGAGTGCCACTCACAGCCAGTTAAAATACACTGCTGTTTGTGAAAATTACAACACCAAGAAGGAATTCTCCAAATAAATCCAAACTTGGTGGAAGTATAGAAGAGTGTGCAAGCAATAAGTGATTAAGTTTGCAGAGAGATGGGGTACAGGTAGGCCGAGCAGAGCCCTGTCAGTCCGACAAGGTCAGTATTGCGCCCAGTGTAGTCAGCGCACAACTGACAAATAAAGTGGAAATAATAAAGTGATTTCCAGTATAACTTGTCGATGTCAAAGGGAGCCATATCCGCATGTGACCGAGTTCAAACGGGACAGAATAATTGGTCTCTGGGAGGCGGGTTTGTCATACCGTGACATTTCGGCCCCTACAGGGCATGCTGCTACGACAGCGATGCGTGTATGGAAGCAGTAGATAGATGAAGGTCGTATGCAGCGAAGAGCGGGAACTGGACCACGAAAAATGACTACAGCACGGGACGACCGCCATCCTGTCCGTATGGCCATAAAGGACCGTAAAACTTCATCACAGTGTTGGCTCGACGCTGGAGCACTGTAACAGGTGTGAACTTATCTGAATCATCGATTCGTCGCCGTCTGCTACAGGTTGAACTGGTTGAACGCATACCATTACGTCGGCTTCCATTGTACAGAAACCACAAGCTCCTCCGACTGCAATAGGCACGTGAGCACCATCACTGGGATGCTGAGTGTCAAAATGTAGTCTTTTCGGAGGAGTCACGCTTCAACGTGTCCCATAGTGATGGCCGCATACGTGTCCGACGATACCGTGACTCCATTGTTGAGCGGCATAGCGGACAAACACCAGGTGTGATGTTTTGGGGCGCCATTGGTTACAACAACCGATCTCGCCTCCTACGAATTGAGGGCACATTGAACAGCAACCGGTACCTAACGGTGGTTGTAGACCCTGTAGTACTCCCCCTGCTTCAGGCATCTCATCAGGCCATATTTCAACAGGACAATGCTCGGCCAAATATTGCCAGGAATGTACAAGCCTTTTTCAAAGAGATCGGATGGCATTGCTTCCCTGGCCTACACATTCGCCTGACATGTCGTCCATCGAACATTCAGTCATTCCATTCTTTATTTTCTGTCAATATACTTGTAACAAGTTTCTGACAATGTCAGGAATACACAATTAATTTACATAATAAAATATTTAAAAATGAAACGAACAAAAATTGCATAAAATACCCACAAATTAATCATAGATTGTAATTACAAGTGTGTAAGTTTATATAAACATTTATCAATTAAAAAGAGTTTAAATTTGTTTTGAAATTGTTTAGTACCATTAAACAACTTAATAGGCATTGGTAATTTATTATAAAATACTTGACCCATTATAAAAACATCATTTGATTTTTTTACAGTCCTTATCCTGTAATAATCATTATTCCTTGTATGATAGTTATGTACATTGTTCTTATAAATTGAGAAAATAATAGCCTTATAAACATAGAGTGAGTAAATCGTAAGGATATTATTTTGTTTAAATATATTCGCACAGGAATCAGTGATCTTAAGATTAAACATAAGTCTAATACTTTTTCCTGCAGGATGAAGACTCTATCAAGATAGACACTTGGACAACACCCCCAAATTTCAATTCCGTAAGACAAGTATGGAAAAATAATGCCATAATAAATCATTTTTAACAAATTAAAATCACCTATTGGTTTAAAATGCCACATTATAAATATAGATTTACCAATTTTATTACATATATGATCAATATGCATAGATCAGCTCAAATAAATAAATAAATAAATAAATAAATAAATAAATATATATATACTCAGAAATCGATGAACACATATTCTATAATAGAATTATTTATCTGAAGATTATTATTACCGTATGAATCATTAACCAAACTAAAACACACTGCAGTTGCTTTTTGCATGTTACATTTAAGATTAATTAAAAATAGTCAATTAAATTATCCGTTAGATAGGTCATACCATTAAGCAATTTATCCTTATTTTTAGATGATAGGAGGGCTGTTCAATAAAGAATGATCACAATTGTTTTTTGATAATGTACCTTTACTCATCCTCATAACTTTGATGGTCCTTCTTAAAATAGTCTCCCCTGAATGCGATGCACTTGTCCCAGTGTTTCTGACAGTCTTCAAAGACATGCTGGAAACCATTTTTTGAGAGATCCTTCAAAATCGCCTCTGCAGCCTTCAATACTGCTACTGATGATGGATAATGCCTCCAACAAAGGCGTTTCTTCAAGTTAGGGAATAGAAAAAAATCATATGGCGCTAAATCCGAACTATAGGGAGCGTGAGGAATGCACTTCACGTTGATTCTTGCAAAATATTAAGCAACAACATTGGCAATATGCGGCAGCACATTATCGTGGTGCAACATCCAGCCTCCTTCACAGAAATATGGTCTTTTGCAATGGACTTGCAATGTTTTCCGGACATGACTGTAGTATTGTCCAGTTACTGATGTGTGTGCAGGTACATGCTGATAAACCTTTCCATGAATATCAAAGAATGAGATGACCATAACTTTCCCAGCAGAAGCAACCACTTTTGCTTATTTGTGGGTTGGTGATGAAGGAGATTTCCACACTGAGCTATGCTGTTTGCTCTCAGGATCAAATTGATGTAGCCAAGTTTCATCAGCAGTGATTACATTTGAAAGAAACTCTGGATCTTCCTCTAACATCAACTTTAACTGCATGTTACCTCTATTGCAGCGGTAGGCAATACTAAACATGTCTGAACTTTCCTGGTTCTCACAGGAGTACCAACAATGAAACTACTACAGCGTGTTTGTTTATTCACATTAAGCTAACAGAATATAATAAGATTGAATTTTATTGCGAAAAATTATGATGATTCTTTAATGAACAGCCTTCGTATAATGGCAGTAGTATCATCAGCGTATGATATTTTTGCAGTATCCATTATTTGGCAGGTCATTTATATATAAAATAAAAAGAATTGGCCCTAATATACTTCCCTGTGGTACCCCATATTTAATAACTTTACTAGTAGAATAATTATTCAATTTTTGTAACAGAATTTTATGGTCAATACAGTCAAAAGCCTTTGATAAATCAAAAATTAAGGCGCCTACCTTTTTATTAGTTTTTCATTTTGAAGAAACCTCGTGTATAAACTCTGCATTAGATAGTAGACAATCCTTTTCGAAAACCATGTTGAAAATCCTGCAAAGTATTACTCGTCTTTAAGAATGATAAAAGTCTATTTAAAATTACCCTCTCAAATACTTTAGCAAATACTGATGTCAACCTTATCGGTCTATAATTATTAATATTCTTTTCATCACCCCTTTTATACAGGGGCGTACAAAGCTCACTTTAAGACAATGTGGAAAATTACCTTCTTATATAGAAAGATTAATTAAATAAGATAAAGGCTTTGAAATAGCATATTTACTATGTTTTAAAATTATAGGACTTATTTCATTCCAACCATGAGATGATTTACTTTTAAAATCAGAAATTATATCAATCATCTCCTTATCCGATGTTGGATTTAGGAAAAGAGAAGTTCTAACATTTATATGTTTATCACAGTTAATAAAAGACCTATTTAGTAAAGAAGATGATCCAACATCAAGAAAAAATCATTAAAAGCCTCACTGACATATACTGGATCATCAACTATATCATCTACTTTGATTTTGATGTTCTTACAGGTTTCCTTATATTGTCTGCTTTCGTTTATAAATCTCCAAGCAGTTTTAGATACATTACTAGATTTAGTAATACTATCTTTATAAAAATCTGCCTTCAAATTATTAAGAGAATCAAAATATTTTCTCCTGGCATTTTTAAATTTCTTTTTATAATAATAAAAACCAGTGATCACACAGAAAATGAAGCTAGTCACAGTGAAGCAACAAATATTACATAAATTATTAAATTTTTTATAAAGAAGAAGGAATTATCAACATCAACTTCGTAAGTTACTTTTATAAAGAAGGAATTATCAACATCCACTTCTTAAGTTAAGCGGAGATTCTGTTACAAATATTTTTATTTGTGTAATAAAAGCCAGTATTTTTTTGTAGATGATATAATTCTGATTTAATAAACTCGCCAACAAGTGCAAACATTCATTTTTTAACAGCCAATGTTTATGAGTCGGTTGGACATGTCTTTTATATTCACTAAATTTAAAGTCAAAGTACTGTGCAAAATGGTCTGAGATATAAGTATTAATTACACATGTATTTAGAACTTGATCATGCATGTTAGTAATAATATTATCAATATTAGTACTAGAAGTATCTGTAGCCCTTGTTGGGTTATAAACTAGCTCCACAAGATTAAATGATCTTAAAACTTCCTCTAATCTTTTGTAGCGGGAGTTGTAGCTAACCATATTTACATTGAAATCCTCAGCAAGAATTATTTCTGATTTTGTAGTCGAGAATTTATCTAATAAACTATCTAAGATGCATAGAAACTCAGACAGGCAGACACTAGGGGATCTATATAATCCAAATAAACAAATAGTATCATTTTCTGTTATTACCTTTATACCAACTACTTCAATGACTTTTTCCAAGCAAAAACTTTCTAAATTTAACTGAACTACTTCCAGATCATTCTGTACATAAATTACCACGCCTCCATTTTTACATGAAGGTATCACATATTTACTAATTTGTAATCTTAAATATTTAGCAATTCTAATTCATTGTCCTTCATTCCATGTTCCGTTAGAATAGCAACCTGTGGTTTAATTTCATTAAACACTCAAATGCGACATGCTTTTTATTGAAATATTGAATATTTAAATGAAAAAGCCTAAAACTATGATTTAAATTACAATTGGAAGGCAGGATGCATTGAGCTTCATCAGAATTAAAATTGCCTATTTTACAATCACTATTTATCTGGAAAAATCATCCGCCATATTATTATTATTCAGTTTTCCGATTGCACCGATCTTATGACATCACATAATAACTTTCCCAATGTAAAAGATCCTCTTCTATTTGAATGCACACTATCCACTAAAAAATCATTTTCATATAGTCAAAAATTTCCATCAACAAACATATACGACTTAGCTGCACAAAAACAGTTCAGTTCCTTATTAATTCACCTAACCTTTCCTATCGTAGCATCATGTCTTCTTAACACACTACTAATCACTATCTTTATGTTTGGTACCTCAACTTTTATAGAATTTATTAAATCTTTCATTTCACACAAAATTTCTTCTGCATAGACACCCAACTTCATGTTGTTTGAACCCACATGCACTACCACTATGTAAGGTTTTGTGACCTTTAATTTTTTTTTTTTTTTTTTTAGTAATTTATTTCCTTTTACATCAACAAATGGAAATACAAAATCAAGATTACAATTATAAAATCCATACTGAAATATGTCATATCTTCCTAAATCCTGAAAATCCTATCATGTTATCATGTTGCCCACCATTGAAAAGTAATTCAGCCCCCATACACCTAACCCTAGGTTTTTGTGTAATGGAGGCCCTCTGCTCCTTTTTACACTTTCTGCCATTTCACCTATCTCACTCTACATTTTTCTCTTAATTGTTCTTAGCCATCTCTCTTTAACTTTCCCTAAATAATTCCCTATATTTCTCCTGTTCTTTTCTCCTTTTACTGACAACATTTTTCTAATTACTACTTCACCCCCCAAACTGTCCCATTTACGTAGCCAAGCCTGCTCTCTCCATATCTTTGTTTGACTACAATTTAATATACAATGGAAATCTGCATTCTCTTCTCCACACAATGGACATTTATCTAGCTCCCTCTTTTGACCTATACCTTTCAAGTTTCTCACTCCTGTTCTCGCCCAAGCAAAACCTTCTCGCCCTAACTTACTACATATATCTATATATCCTTCCCTCCCCCAGGTTATTTTTATTTCTCTATATAATCTTAGTGAGCTTTTGTCACTTATATTGGCAAAAATATCTTGTCTGTCAATATCTTCTAATCTTAGCTTAACCTCTTTCCAGAAGCCTCTATACCCATACTCTGCATTTATCCAAGAATGACCCATACCTATCTGCTTCAACAAGTCATACATTGTATGTGCCCAAGACCCATCCCAGTTACTTCTCTTTTGAATATGAAAACATTCTTTAATTATATTGCCATCTTCCAAGTTAGTGATTCTGTATAGATATTTCATTGCCCTTGGCAAGATTTTAATTTTAGTAGAATGCCTGCCTAGTTCTAATTGTGCTGCCCCATTAGGTGATGCTATTGGTAATCCCAATATGTATTTACAAAAGGATCTATGCACTCTATCAGTCTCTCTCCAAGCCTCATCTATTCCCCAAACCTCTGATCCATGTAACATTCTATTTTCTACTACTGCCGTATAGATCCTCTCCAACCATTTGACATTTATATCCGGTAGTTTACTGTAGCATGATCTTATCACTCTCATGGCCATTTTACCTTTGGCCACAGACATCTTTTTTTGTTCTTTCCAGCTGCCATCTGAACTCAACCTTGTACCCAAATAATCAAATCTCCTTACTACCTCTATTTCTTTTCTATTAACCTCCCATTTCTCATCCTTACGCAACCTGTATCCTTTTTTGAAGACCATAATCTTTGTTTTGTTTTCATTCACTTTCAAACCCCATTTATTACAATAAGAATTGGCTGCCTCGATTGCTCTTCTCAGCCCTCCACTTGATATGGACCCAACTACTAGGTCATCTGCAAACAGTAGCCCCGGTATTTCTTTATTATTAATAACTGGTGAATGTACCCTATACAACTTGATATCTCCTCTAAAATTCCATCAATATAAAGATTAAATAATACTGGACTAAGTTTACATCCCTGCCGTACTCCTGCCTTACTCGATATAGATTTAGTTACTTTGTTGCCTGGTAGTTTTATACACAACTCATTCTCTTGGTATATCATTTTAATTACTTCTATAAATGCCTGACTTATCCCCTTATTGCTTAATTTTATCCACAGTGCATCTCTATTAACTGAATCAAATGCCTTTTCTAGATCAATAAATGTCATACCCTTCCCCTTTTATTGCTCAGATATTTCTGTACAATTGTTTTAATAATAAAGATGTTGTCCAATGTTCTCCTGCCTGGTCTAAAACCTGCTTGGAACTCCGATAGTTTATTCTCCTTCTCAACCCAATTTTGCAACCTATTTGCTAGAATTCCCGTGAAAATCTTCCCTAGGATAGACAATAAACTAATCCCTCTGTAGTTAGCTGGGTTATTTTTATCTCCCTTTCCCTTGTAAATTGGCAATACCATGCTTGTCCTCCATTTCCTAGGAATTTTCTTTTCTTCCATTATTTTATTGAATAACTTTATCACTATTTTCCTCCTAGTTTCATCGAGTGCCCAAGCCTTCCAAAATTATCCTGGTATACCATCAATACCACTAGCTTTGTTAGCTTTTAACCTCTTTATTTGATCACAAAATTCAGCATCCGAGATATGTCTATCTAATTCATTAATTATTTGCGGACCCCCTAACAAACTTCTTTCCACTCTGATATAATTATCTTGTCCTAACAGCGATTCAAAGTATGCACACCATTGATCTGCGCCTATATACTCATCTCTCCCCACATCTTTATATAGCCCTCTTATTATTGACCAAATTTTCTTAGTGTCATGTATTCTTGCTGCTTCATTTAGCATTCTGCCTATTTTCTCACCCCATTCCCTCTTTTTTGTTCCATTAGACACCTGTATGCCCATCTCAAGATCAGGAAATTTTCCCTTTCCTCTTTTTCCCCTGATTGCCGCCAGTTCTTTAATTCCTGCGCTACTCTTGCCTTTGCCATCTGGCAATCCTTGTCAAACCACTGCCTACTGATGCCTTTAGAAACCCCCATTTTCATACCGGCCCCTGCCCTTTTAACAATATATTCCAGTGTCTCTAAGGCTTGCTCTATTTTATTCTCAGTTAAGCTTTGTACCCTCACTTGTAAGATTTGACTACTCTCTGAATTCAATTCATTAACAAATGTTTTATGCAACTCTTCTTTCCACTTATACACTTCCACCACACTGGGACATTCTTCATCAAGCTTCTTCATACATTTGTTGCCTTCCCCTAACTCTAATCTTAATGGAAAGTGACAGCTTGATGTTAAAACATTCATAACTTCAAAATCTAGGATCCATTCATCAATTCCTACAGAATACATTAAAATATGTACCACACTTTGGCCATTTTTATTAGCAAATGTGAATTCCCCTTCTTTGTCACCCGCTTTCAGGCCATTACAGATCATAAGATTATTCTCCTCACAGAAATCTAAAAGTTTCCTCCCTTCATTATTGGTAACTTTGTTTTTGCTATGCCTAATCTCTATTTCAAGTTCCTTCTTAGCTTCATCACTTGGATTAATCCACTTAACCTGGTGTTCCCCTATTCTTGCATTTAAATCACCTACAATTATTATTTCAACTTTCCCATACTTATTTTCCAGCACTTCTATACCCCAACCTAGTTTCCTAAACACATTTGGATCATAGAACTCTGATACAGTAGGTGGGTTATACACTGTAGCAATACAGACAGTTCCCCCATTTTGATACATGTCCCCTATGGAGATCCATAACACTGATCTGCTTGACAGTTCTTTTTCTTCTTTCACCTTAAGACATTTATCTTTCTTTATAAAACAGCCTAAACCCCCTGAAGCTCTGCCTTTCCTTTGGTTCTTCATCCCACTTATGCTATAAAAGTCAAATCCTGGAAGTATTACACTAGTTTTTTTCTCTATCCAGGTTTCCACAACCATTAATATATCACAAGTCTTTAGCACATTATAGATTTCCCCACTGCACACTTTCTCCCAAAGCCCGTCTACATTCCAACCCCCAATGGATAATGCGAATCCCTATGCTTCATCTTTCCTTTTGAACCTCCACCTTTCTAAGTTCATCTGGCTCCTGGTGCGCACACGTTCTTTCACTTCTAGGATACTTCCTGATGGCATTGACACTACTTGTAAGTCGCCTAAATTCTGCTCAATCTCAGCCGTTCTCAGACTACTTGACGCGGTATGAGCTTCCCCCATCAGCTGATCTCCTTGCGTGTCATTTAGCTGTTTTGATTCGACTCGCTCAGTCCCGTGTTCGGTCCGTACGTGTGACGTCACAGGTGACGTATCTTCTCTTTCCCTCGTCAGCACCGCTGACTCTGGCTTCCTCGCAGGTGACGTATGCTCCGTTTCCGCAGTTCGACCACGTGCCAGTTGGACATTCCTGTCGTCTTTTGCCCTCAAAATGTAGTTGCCCTCCCATGTAACGTAGTGCTGACGAAGTTCCTGCTTCACACCATCGATCCACAAATCAACACCTTTTAAATATACCCGTTTTCCTGCTGCTCTTGCTTTCTTCATTTCCAATAAAGCTAAAGATTTCAATTCGCGCTGTTTCTTACCCAAATCTTGCTCAATAAATATTTTAGTGCCTTTTAACTGTTTACTGTTCCTCAACACTTCCCATTTAAATTTCATTGATGCTACTTTCACTATTATTGGTCTTGGTTTCGGTCCAAATCTTCCTATTCTAAAACAATCCACTATCTCCCAACCTGTCATATTTAGTTTCAGATTTTGTTGGAATATATTTTCTACATCCTGCCATACTCGTCGGTCTCTTCTCTCTTATAATCCAAATATTATCAGGTTTAGTTTCCGATTCCCTTCCTCTAGATTTTCCAATCGGGTTAGTCTGTCTTTACATTCTTTTATTTCTTCCTTTACTTCCTCATCAGATTTCCCTAATGCTGTTAACATCCCCTTAAACTGTTCACCAATCTTCTTGTTAATTCTGTTTTCCATCTCCTTCACTTCTTTTATTTCCTTTGTGATATTTTCTAGCATCGCGGCTAGTTGCTCCATTGTCGGTCCGGGGTTTAGTTCCACTCCCCCAATAATTAACAAAGCCTATATCACTAAGATGTACCACACACTTATTAAACATATACCAGAAGATCCCTGCTGTGTTTTCTGGCTCGTTCTAAATGCGTTAAAAGCGCCGATCCTAATTCTATACATTTGCGCATCAATCATCTTCGGTCGCGAGCGTGTGTGCTTACGCGTCCGTCTTCCTTCGCGTCTGGCAGGCAACTCCCCTTTAAATTTAGCACTTCCAGTTTGGATCAAAGCTCCTTTAATTTTATTCCTGGAAAGCATCTTATCTCATGACCTTCACTTTTACATGTCTGACCTGAGAACTTTAGTAAAAATCACCAATTACTGGAACTTGGATTCCTTTTTGTCTTCACTTATAATATATTCATGATCTCCACCGAACCATGCTCCTTAAAAACATCAAACCTATTTTTAACATTTCCTTCAAATTTGTTTTTTGGATGTATTTTATGACTGCCAGGCACAAATGAGGAGTGTTGCTTATTCTGATTATAAACCAATTTCAGAAAAGCCCTCAGTATTAGGTAACTTACTTTGTAGATCGATTACTTGTTTTAACTGAGTATTTGCTTTTTGCAACTTGTCAATTTCACTTTTTAAAACACTAATATCTTCCTGATCTTCATTGATGGATTTTGTTAGGATTCTTAATGCATTGAGTTCACTTCTTAGTTTAACATTTTCCTTTTGCGCATCACTTAGATCCTTATTTAACAGGTCTATTACCACATGAAGAGATACAACCATTTCCTTATCTCGTTGCTTTCCACTATCAGAATCACTTTCATGTCGGTCAATTGATTGAAACACCTTATTGCATTTATCCTTAACCCTACTTCCATTTGCACAGGTTTCTGAATAACTACGGATAACTTTAACACTATTATTAGAGTCCATTTTATCATATTTCTCACATTTACTAACCTGTCTGGGATATGGTTGGTCGGCACCCAGTGCATCATGGTCCTCCAATTACTAGTGTCACAGAATTGTGGACTGGAATACAAACTACATGGAGGAATCCCCTAGGAAAGTATTCAGAACCTTTTTGATGCAATGCCATGCTGTATAGCAGCTCTAATTGCAGTACATGGAGGCCACACAAAATACAGAATATTAAGGCTCAAAGGTAGAGATTTGAAAAGTTAATCATTTGCTACTTATGTACCTAACCTATAGTATTGAATTCATACGTTCCCTCTTGATGTTGCAATTTTCACAAACAGTAGTGTATGTTTAAGGATTTCCCAGCCACAGATTATGATACTGACATAGATGTGTACAAGTAGTTCCACTTTTTTAGCGCTTTTTGCATGATGTGTAAAATCAGTAGCTGTAGCACAAGTTGTAAGGAGCTGGAACTGCAGTTGGAACTGGAAACAGATAAGGCTTAAACACAATAAGTACTTCAATTCCTTTCTTGGAAGTGTTGAAAACAGTGTTGTTATGATAAATTTAAATTTAACAATAAGTACTATCGCTTGATGTTTCTTTGAATCAAACGTTCCAGAACTGTCTGGGAACTTCCCATAGCTGGGTGAGTGACTGCTCTTACAGGTAACTCTCTCAAAGCAAGCAGTACATGAGTGATAAATCCAATAAGTACATTTCTATTGCAAATAAAAACATTTTCCGACCGATTTTGGGACAATTCTGGTGTTGTACAGTAAGTGCTATACTTAAATGTCTTCAGTTTGACTCTCCAGTGAGTGAACCACCCAGAAGATGAGCCTACATAGGTCTATTTGGTTATGCTATTGCATCACAGAAAAAAGTGAAGTAACAATGTATAGAGTATCAGCAACACAGGAATGAACATAAGGCAAGGCTAGGCGTGGCTGGTCTATCACCGACTAGCCACTAAGGAGATTATGACATTGTACAGTTCAACCCACGTACCAACTCACTTTGCCGAGCCCTAGAGTTAATTTCTTTGTGCACTCAAAATTCAGGGTGTTAGTGAACTACACCAAAATATTTTCAGAGCAAGTGGAGATATCTTCAAGAATCTGAGGCCTGTTGATTCAAATGTGGAAGTTACAGCTGTAAGTTTCTAAAGTGCCATACACCACTGGTAATGATGTTACCATTTGAATGCACAACAGGAAAATGAAAATACATGTCGAAGCACTCTCTCTCTCTCTCTCTCTCTCTCTGGCACAACTGTTATGACATAAGCTTCAAGTGAACGGTAAATGAGTTCAAGTCTCCTTCACTTTTCTTGTCTTTTTCTTTTTAGTTTTTGTTTGTTTGGTTGTTTTTTAAATATTTAGTCTAATATTTTAATTCTTGTATAAATGTGTGCATTTTAAGGAGTAATTTCACTTTGTCAGTGCAATTAATTATACTTCTTTCTAAAAAGGTTGAATCCTGCTTGAATTCTTTCCTAAGCTGTACATCTAAATGGGAGGTAGTTTAAACAGTGAACAATCTTACATAAAATAAAAAGTAAATGCAACTCTTTATGTCAGGTTTTCAGCAACTGCTCAAAATGGCAACCAGCATTTTCAATACAAAGTTGAAAGTGGTGAAGGATCGACTGTCATACTCTGTCCATAATTCCTTGTGAGAGTTGAATAACTTCAAATGCTGCTATTATTCGGGCAATTAGGTCCTCCTCTGAGATAATAGATGTTCCATACACCAGAGACTTTAGGTTAACCCAGACAATGAAATCAAATGGGTTGAGGTCAGGAGAGCATTTTGGCCAAGCTACAGTTGGACTACACCTTTTATCAGGCAGCATAAACATTTAAATCATAGTAATGTTATTACTGCACTGGCCAATCAGATTCACGTTTAGTTACAAATCATGCCATTTCTTCCTATTAAAATTTATGTATTAAAAAGATGAAGAAAAAAATTAACTACATGAGACGAACCAAACCAATGACCTTTGGAACAATAGTTTTCGGCATTACAGATTAGGCCACCAGAGTACTTACAAAAAGCCTAATAAAGTAGGCTACAGATGCAGGAAGGCAGTTAATTGCTATTTAGTGTCACACTGGCAGGTGATTAATTCAAGATTTGAGAGATCTTTGAGACATTAAATCTTGAGAATGCCAATAACAAGCTACTAAGAATCAATATTTCTATACTCAGGTAGCATTTTTAAAGACATTCTAATCCAGCAATTTCACCCACCTTTTTTAAATACCAACTTATCAGCATCTGATCCCAATTAAGTTAATACAATTAACTGTGTTATGTTTAGCCGCAGACCATGCATTGCCTATCTCAACTTGCTTATATCAATCATGCCTACAATCACAGAAATTATTTTGGTGTAGCTCATGAACACCCTGTATACTAATTACAGAATTATATTGTTTTTCCCATGTCACAGAACTACTTTTTCTGAGGGTGACTGTTCAACCCCCATATTTGTAGGACAACTGCTTTCACAGATAGGGAAAAAGAAGATGCCTGACCAGATGGAAAGGAATTAGTAAAGAAAAACAGACATATGCTGATGCTTTTGGTAACTTGAATTTGTTAAAGTTGTGATCTTTTAAGAGTGTAAAAATACTTTTCAAAGTCATTACATATACCGTTTAGCAAGCCCAGTATAAGAATCCCTAATAGTCCTGTGAGACAACTCATAAGACTTTACATAGGCAGGCTAGAAATATTATTTTTTATATGTATTTGTTTTTCAAACAGTTGTCAATTACAGAAGTTTGCAAACACAAATTACACTCAGAGTCGGGAATTAATGGCACAAGGTTGTCACGTCAGTGCTCATTCTGTGATACAAACATTGTTAAAGAGGGCAAGCAGTTCACTAAATTAAGAGAAATTCCCATATTTAGGTCTTCTGGAAAACATCGAACAGTGAATAAATGTGCTGCCAACTTAGATTTTTAAAAATGCGTTTTACATAGAACAATTTATGATTTATATGACAAAGCTGACCAATTTAATGAGGAAGAAAACAGAATATATCTACTTTGCATTATTTGGCTAGAAGACAAAATATGTGATAAAGAAGCCACTTCTCAGCAAGCAGAATGCAACATCCAGAATGATGACTGCAATGAATGTCTGAATTTGTAGGTTGTTACCAATACTGATACAATGACAAAACCATATTCATTCAGATAAGTGTTTTAAACACAATAGTAGTCGTAATGTGCATGCATACATAAGGGTAAATAGCATAACATTTTCAATTTCAGAGCTAGTTTTCAACATTTTTAAATATGACTAAAATTAATTCCAGAAAAAATGTTCACATTTATTAAGCTTAACATAATATTGTACCAAAATACTAAACAAAGTATCCAAGTATTCTGAATTTTTATTTTAACAGTTGCAAACAAGTTAGGGCAGAGCTGCTTTCTCACACCTGCAATTATCAGTAATGAACACAACCTAAAATTTGCACAGGAATGCATATAGATCACAAGTTACCAACAGAGCAGAGATATCTATAATAATATTTCAAATGCATAAAACACCAACCAAAATTGAAAAAATTTATATGAAACTTGGAAATTTCTATTCAGAGATCAAACAAAGTTTTAATAATTAATATATACTCATTTATTTCATCTTGGAAGGACTGTTTGTTTCTCATAAAAAGAATTTCTTTAAGATTAACAGAAATTCTCCATGTTCTAAGTTACATTATGGAGGACCTTAGTTTTACATTCTCTTTCTGTACTTCATTAAAATTTACCCCAGTCTTTTAATTTTCATTGTTAACATTGACAAACAATGTAAGTCATAAGAGCACAGTATCACACAGTACAACAGAGGCCTTGCTTCCATGAAAAGTCTTTAAGAACAATAATTTAAATTCACCTGTCATCCAGACAACAGAAATTACATTAGCGTTTGACTCAACTTACATAAATGCCATTATACTTTTTATTACCATCATCATCTTGGATGGTATGAAAAGCTTTCAGCATCAAATGTCCTTGCACCAGTAAAAAGAACGTTACTCTTAACCTGTGGTTGAGGTGGAGGAACATTTGAAAAAGCAGAGTAATTGTTTTGTGGTGTCACAGTGGGCACAGAAGTTGATTGTACAGAATAATTCCATGGAGTTTTTGGTACACTTACTGCAGGGTTCACACTCACTGAATGGCTTCCAGTATAAGCACTGCCATATGAATTTCTTGAATTATCACTACTAGGAAGAATCATACTTGGGCTTGATGTGTATGGAGTTACTGTGGGTGTGGACATCATAATTGTTGTAGACAAGCCCTTTTGGTTTGAACTGCTTACTATGTTGTTTGGAACAGGTACAAAATGATTCAATGTTGGCCGTACCATTGGACTGGAAAGGGTCACAGATGATAAAATTCCTCCAACACCCTTTCGCATTTTCCAGTCATCTTTAAATACCTGTACTGTTAGAACACTAACCAAATTGGACAAACGATCCACTACATGGGCGAGTACCAGCTGTTCATCAGCATCACGCCGCACTCTAACTTGTAATGTGCCAGCCTGCAAACATTAAAGAATACAATTCAGGTCAATATTTAGTACAATAAGTATATTTTATTTCCAATTAAAAAGTCTAATAATTTAGTATAAAAGGAAAAATGAATATGTGCATGAATATAAAAACAACCTAAATAATTACATCAACAGTAAATGGTGTCATTTACATAACTGTCACAAGCAACTGTTTCAAATGTAATGCTACTGATACAATCTTGATATTAAATATATAAATATAAGGTTCTTCATTTAAAACTTTTCACAGAACACAGTGTTTTGCATCTCCCACGACCTTGCGGAATCCACCACTACCGACTGCTGTTGTGTGCGGGGGCTAGTGGTGTGCAATAGACTCAGCAGTATTGTACTGGCCACCAACATGAATAAGCACTTGACTCTAGAGAAACACATTGCCATGTGTAAAGGTTATTTAAGGTTATTTTAAATGAGAATCACCAAGCTGTTGTTTGCACAGAGTATATTCAAATGTTCCAGGTGAAGTGTCTCGTTCCAGATTTACAATTCACAAGATCGTGAAGAAATTTGAAACCACTGGTTCTGTGGCACACAAAAAACGAAAGCATAATCATAGTACATTTGCGCTAAGTTATGCTTCACTGTCTCTACGCTTCTTTCAAGTTTATACTTTGCATAAACATAGTGTTAATGAAGGAAAAGTTAGACAACATAGGTGCAAGTTTTGAACTTTCAGTAACCAAATCCAACCCAAAATAAGCACAACAGGTGGAGTTTCACAGTCTTTTGCACATTGAGCAACTAAATTATTAAAACTAAAACTGTGTAAGTGTACAAGTGTCCATGCTTTAAAACAAGGTGACTCAGTAAATGGTTTCTTTCATCAGTGATGGTTTCAGCTTATCCTACAATAACATGGGTAAGTAAAGCTTTTAAAAGTAGTTTTAAAAATGTTGCATGGTTTCATGTGTGCCCTTCTATGAAAGCAGCAGACAGCAACAAGCACCAAGTGCACAGACAGGCAAAGTACCACGCAGTTGGCTTGGATATGTTTGGGTCTCTCAGGATATATAAATGACCTATCAAAAAATATTCATTAGACAGATATAGTACTTTTTGCTTATGATACAATCAGGGGCGGCCGACGAGGCATTGTATTGATGGTGCCATAAATAAATACATTAGTTAAATAAATAAATAATGAGTATATAAAAAATAAGTAATAAATGAATAAATAAATAAATAAATAAATAAATAAATAAACAAATAAATAAATAAATAAATAAATAAGGGTTGTCAAAATACAAATATGTGTACCAATTTCGAATGATTTAGGTAATCCTATCAATAATCCATCCTATTTTATAATATACTGTACCAAACAGAATGTACAGGGAAACGGAAATAGATATTACATCCATACTCATGTTACTCACAGGTGTAATGAGTACAGTAAAAGTTTGATAATACAATTCATGGAGATTGTGATACAAAGCGTTCGTGTACGATTTCACGACAGAGAGACAGTTACCTTAAGTCCCGTGCTTTACTGCAGTCTAACGGATAAAGCGTAAGTTATGCGCCAGAGAAATCTCGGCACCACCTTCTCCCATAAGAAGCATTGTATAAGCAGACATCCTAGCCCTTAACACAGGCGCTTATGAGTGTAGATGGTGCCGTTCTGGAATCAGCACCAAGCCACGGAAAACAACCAGGACAGAGCGCTTGCGTTTAACGCACCTATTCACACGAGGGAGCAGATACTCAGAAACAATCTTTTTTGCGCAATTCCTATACACTTCTCTTTCTTTCGTTTTCATACAGATGGTGCCATGGCACAGCGGCACTACCTCAGAAGCCGCCCCTGGATACAATCATCATACATACAGTGGAAAATAAACTTGAACTACAAAATAAATGGAGTAATAAAAGACCTGTATAAAAGGTTTCAAACAAGTTAACTAACTATAAACAGGGGAAAAACTATTGCAATGATTTTTCACACTATCAGTAAAAAATGTTTAAAAAATTATTGAATATAAGGGAGAAACAAAATTTTGGGAATAAAACTGAATGAAAATCTAACCTGGAATATCCATATAAATTATTTAGCAGCTAAACTTAGTGTTACATGTGTTACATGATCAAATGTCTTAGAAATGAACTAAACCTACCAGGACTTATAACAGTATATTTTGCGCAATTCCAAAGTCACTTAAAATATGGATTAAAATTCGGGGAAGAAAAATGTGATAAGAGTATTCAAAATTTAAGGCAAAGTATTAAGGATTATATCTGGAATAGATAACTTTATACCTTGCAGACCATATTTTAGGAAACACCATATATTATCATTAGCCTGTCTCTGTATAGAGGTACTAGAATTTACCAAAGGCAACAAGAAAAAATAGATCCAAATGCAAGCATTCAAACCATAAACAAAGAAAAAACTATCTCCATTTTCCAATAAAAGTAATCTTATATATGGGGCAACAAATCCATTAACAATTTACCAGATAAATTAAAATAAATAATTTAAACAATTTAACAGAGAGATTAGAGATTTTTTATTACAACAAATATTTTACATAAAAAACAGAAGTTAACAATGAAGCAATACAAATATTATAATAAGTTATAAGTAAAGTTTGTAACAAATTATCTTTTTAAGAAGTTGTAAATTCTTCACAATTTACAAAACTAATTTAACAAATACTTTATTTGCATCATCAGCCTAAACCAACTGAGGTTTTCTTTTAAGTTCCTTAGTGAGTGACTTCCTTGATCCTTTTTTTTTTTTTTTTTTTTTAAGTTTTTTATTTTCCTGTCTACTATTAATACTGTCGCGAACGCATTGTTGCGGCAAAGTGGTGCAAGGGACGAGTTCAAAGAGATGGGCAGTGCAATGCGGAGATAAAAGCTTACCGAAACGGTGGAGGGAAGGAGATGGATTTCTGGAGAGCTCTTCTTTCCTCTAATGCTGTCCTGATTGAGAACATTCCAGGAATTTCTGGAATAGTGAGTAACTTTAAAAGGGAGCCGCCGCCTTTCACTGGAAGTCAGTCAGTAATTGGACACCTGTGCATGAACAGCTGTAAAAGTGAACTTTGTTTGTGGTCGAGGACCTTGCAAGTTGTATTGTGCATGTGACGTAATTCTGGACTGTCAGTTTGACCAAAGTGTGTTTCTATGGAAATAAAAAACAATGTTTAGTGTTTGTAACCTGGACTTTTGATTTCACGAACCCACAAAGTCACAATTTGTAAAAAAACAGGAACTAAAAACAGTGAAGTAACAAATATTACCATAAAATGATTATTTGTCACAAACTTCACTTATCTTTTTAAAAAAGTTGATGAACTTTCCACAAAATTCAAGAGACTAGTTTGGCAAATTCTTATTTGCATCATCAGTTTGTTTATTATAGTTGTTATTGGAAATTAATTATTCTTTCACACTGGCCGTGTGTAGGCTAAATTGTGGAAACGTAGAGTCAGACTGAAAAATTCAATGCCATAGCCGGGATTTGAACCACGGATCTTCTGGTTTCCGTCCAGCCGCACTACCATTGTGCTACTATGGCCAACGTGCCGATATGACATTAAATTCTCCAACTGACTCGTATTTTCCCGGTAAACCACTTAGGAGAATTTAATGTCATATCGGCACGTTGGCCATAGTAGCACAATGGTAGTGCGGCTGGACGGAAACCAGAAGATCCGTGGTTCAAATCCCGGCTATGGCATTGAATTTTTCAGTCTGACTCTACGTTTCCACAATTTAGCCTACACACGGCCAGTGTGAAAGAATAATTAATTTCCATTAATTAACCTAATAGTGGTTAACTATAAAGCCCGGGCCTTAAAGTACTTACATGTAGTAAGTCGCCATTAAGGTAGTTGTCTCATGTGTTTATGAGAACTCCTAAGTGGTTTACCGGGAAAATACGAGTCAGTTGGAGAATTTAATGTCATATCAGCACGTTGGCCATAGTAGCACAATGGTAGTGCGGCTGGACGGAAACCAGAAGATCCGTGGTTCAAATCCCGGCTATGGCATTGAATTTTTCAGTCTGACTCTACGTTTCTATAGTTGTTATTGTTACAGCCACTAGGGGATGGATAAGTTTTGTTACCAAACTGAAAATAAAACAAGTTTAAAGACAGAATCGATTGGTGTTATTTCAAAATTCATTAAGCAATTTCTATTTTTTTAAAACAAATACTTTTCCCAAATCTATTGGACCATTTAACTGTTAATAATTTAACTTCTGGATTTATTTCATGATTAAATGACAAAAACTGATCTGCCACAACTGATTTATCAGTCTGTATATACTTAATATTTCTAAAATGTTCTTCATTGCAAGGACCAAACGTAATTTAAAAATCAGAATGAAGGATAGCTTGCTCCTGCCTAATATAGTTTTGGCCTCTGTTGAATTGCCCCAAAATATTATACCAATTCTTATTATGGAAAATATTGTGACTTTGTGGGTTCGTGAAATTAAAAGTCCAGGTTACAAATACCAAAAATTGCTCTTTATTTCCGTAGAAATCAATCTGACAGTCCAGAATTACGTTACATACACAATACAACTTGCAAGGTCAACGACCACAACACAACTCACACAGCTGTTCACGCACGCGAGTTCAAATAACAACTGTCCTTGCGTGGCAGGTGACGGCTCTCTTTTTATAGATTACTCGCTATCTGGAATGTTCTCAAACAATCAATAAGGCACTAGAAGAAAGACGAACTCTCTATAAATCTGTCTCCTCCCCCCCCCCCCCCCACAGATTCGGCGAGCTTTTATCTCCGCACTGCACTGTCCGTCTCTTTGAATGCTTCACCGCGCCCCCTCGTCGCAACAATGCATTCGCGACAGCATGTAAGCAAAATAAGCTATTAATAGTACAGCAAGGCTAGCATTTTGGACTAGTATAGCAAATATATTTTTGCTTAATTTATTTGAAAGATAATTCATATGTGTTTTCCATTTTAAGCTATCCTGTATCCATATGCCAAGAAAATGTGTTTATGTCTCATATGTTACTGTCTTACCATCCAAGTTTATTGCCAGGTTATGTTGATTCTCATCTTTCATAATATGAAAATTAAAACAAACCATTTTTTCAGGGTTTAATATTAAATTATTATTTACTCGTGGCATCAAGATGCTGCTAACATTTTGTAGCAAAGATTTAAAGATGTATGTTTTCCCAGTTATTAATAAATTGGTTTCATTTGCATACAGTAGTGTTGTAAGCTCAAATTTACTTGTTATGTTACATATAATAAAACAGAAGCGGTCCTGTATTTTATATATCAAGTGCACATGAATAAAGTTCTGAGCCTGAATTTGTGTTAAGATTCATATTTGTTAGTTCTATTATTTGCTTTCTGTTAAAAAGATATGATGTATAAAATGGTTTTTCTCTTAACTGTCATAAAAAATATATGTATTATGTGATTATTATTTATCACCTATCGTTATTGGAATTTTCATATATTTTATGCAAAATCATTACGACTTACCTAAGTTACATCAATTCTTATGACCTAATATTGATCATCAGAAAGGCAGTCACAAGAAGGTTTACCATTCGCACTTACCATTTTTCCAAAAGAGACGGTCCAAAAATGTTCATTTCTGAATTCCAAAACTCCATCTATTGTCAATGTCTCACTCAGGCATCTGTCTAGTTGGCCTACTATGTGAGAGGGTGTTGTCTGTAAAACAAACAAACATGCTGAAAAAGACTGCAAAAGACCTGAAAATATGATTATTGAATAGCAAAAATGCATTTGAGAGGATATCAATCACTGGATCACAGTCAGAGAAATAACTGTTCTTACTTTTAATTTACATAGCCCACTAAAAGGAAGATACAAAATTTCCAATTTTGCCTTCTGCTTTACAGTAATCTACACATTTAGAATGATGAAAGACTCCATACTTTGCAAAAGAGGCACATTATACTTCTATTCTTAAGCTATCGGTTCAAAACCTGATCCAGAACAATGGTTTCTAGTGTGTTTAAAAGCGACAGCTTCATGTTAGCAATTCATTAGCATGTAAAAGAACTCGCATGGCACAATATTCTGGCACACTGGTGGATCTGATATGATTTTAAACATTCTTAAACATTAGCCTGGATGGGGCTCAGATGGTTGAGCACTGGGCCCACTGTTCCCAGGTTCGTAGGTTAAAACCCAGAACAGACCAATAGTTTTTAAGTCTGCTTAAAAGAAACAGTCCCATGTCAGTTACTGGTATGTACAAGAACTGCTAAGGAAAGACATTCCGGCATACTGGCAGCACTGATATGAACTTGGCAACTGACAGCGTTGTAAGCAAATAAAACTTTGATTTTCTTATTCTTAAGCTCTGACAAGTGTCTACCCAACTTGAATTGTCCCAATGAGCAAACCATGCATAACATATCCCTTGTCAAAAATCATCAAAAAGAAAACAAGTAGATGGATAACATTAAAGTGGTAGGTCATAACTAGTGGCGAAGCATGCAATGAAGTGCCTCTTCCCCACAAATTTCTGGAGAAAAAGAAGAAAAGCAAAAAATTCATGCCAAACAATATTTTATTTGCTCTGGATACATTTTAAAAATTTATTAGCAAACATCTGTAGTGCAGCAGACAATTTGATAGCTGTTAAGCCCGAGTGACTGATTTCACAATTTCATTCAATACTAAATATTTCTCTATTCACGCATTTGTAATCTTGAATATCATGCTTCGTAGGTGTCCGGAAGCAATCACAGCTGTTCGGTAGTTAGGAAGCGGTTGACAGATTTTGTCATGTGAAGCCTCTATAGTGTGTGAAGAAAAGTTTTTTATTTTTTGTTTTGTTTTATGCAGCGCTTTTAAATACAATTGTAAGTATGTTTATATCATTAGCAATAATAATTTACGTACATTGGCATACAGTGGTAAACGTACATTGGCATACAGTGGTAACAAACAGGAAATTCTTGTGAAGTTTTAAGTTATTAGCAGAAGTGTGTGAATTGCAGATTTTAGATGGTGTGGGTCAGCTGTAGGAAAAACTGGAACATCTATTTGGAGATGGGAAGCAGGAATGTCTGCTTGCAATGCAAGATGGGCCTATGTGTGACTGTACAATAGAAAGAGTACTGAAGAGTAGTCTTAGTTCTGTAAGTCATTATTCTCTCTTATTTTAATGAAAATTATTACTCGGAACTTCCTTCATTTTGAAAGTCATGCTTGTCACTGGTCATGACCAATACCCAAAGTGGATATTGTACTGCAGTGTAACACAGAAGAAATTAAATTCATAATTCAATTTTAGCATTTCCTATTAAACATTCCTTTGATATAGCATACATAACTTGAGTCACTTCATTAATAACAGTAAACATCAGATAAAGTCATGATGCTATGCTAAAAGACTATAACACACAATTAGAACAAGTTATAAAATTATTATAAGAAGTTTCGTTTATATAAAGCTGGACTAACATTTAATTTAAAATGTTTTAAATTCATGACTCAATGTATCTGAATACTATCTGGGCCATTTGTTAGTATTATGAAATGACAAGGAGAGTTCAATCCCCGCACAGGAGCCAAACTGCAACCCAGGGGTGGTTCCTCCATAAGGTTGCAGGTTTGCGCTACACCCACTGATTCTGAATATACAACAGGTGCATTTTGCACATTAAAGCTGTACTTGTTTGCATTGTTTTATATACAAACATGTTTCAATTACGCTTATCGTCTGTAGCTGCCCATGACCGCAGAAGTCAAAATAAAAAGTGATTAGCTGTAGGAGAAGAATAGAAAATCATGATGTGAAAAGAAGAGAAGCTCTTGAAGTATGTGACATTCTTAGAGAAGCAAAGGACAGATTTAGCTTCACGGGGCATCTGGTAGCCTCAACTTTGTTTCATCAAGAAAATTTCTAAGACATTTCCAGAGGATTCCCTTAGAGAAACAATAAGGTTCTATCCTTTTATCATTGGAAAAAAAATTCGTAGAGAACTGACTGTAATTTACAGTCGAGAGGAATTTCGTGGAATGTTCGGCACTTTGTGCTTGATGGACTTCAATAAGGAAAACAATTTATGTGCTACATTCAGCGAATATGTCAAACTCCTCCAAGTACTGTTAACTATGCCAATGTCTACCGCTGAAGCAGAATGCTGTTTCTCAACTTTAAAAAGAATAAAAACTTTCCTTAGGAACACAATGTCACAGGACCGATTGACAGCATTAGCAATGCTTTCAATTGAGAGAGATTTTGTTATGAAGATCAGCGACTTCAACGCAAAAGTTATCGATAGATTCGCCAGGTCTAAGGAGAGTAGAGCAGAGAATCTGTATAAATAGGTGAGTCATTACTACTCTGTATTTTATTTTTCATTTGTGCACCACCAATAATTTAACCCACCAGCCGCCACTGAACCCAACCCCCTTTTTTATAGTTTTACATGCAATGGAATACTACTGCTTAAAATGTTGTATGAAAGTTGCAAATACCATATTTACTCGAAAATAAAACCCTCCCCTTTTTTCTTTTTTCTTTTTTTTTAACCAAATTACAGCCGAAAAATCCTGAGGGTCTTATAATCACATACTTCAGGCCACAAAAAGATTGACAGCTTTAAGTTTATCATTCTGGTTTCACCAGTGGTGAATCAAGTTTGGTTGTATAGAATACTCTTTACCTGCTGCTTGTACACCATTTTTTTCAGCAAATTCCACAACATCTAACTTAAAATCTCAGTGAAACCTTTTCGTGAATTCATGTTACCAATAACTTCTATAAAATAAGAGAAACTCACTTTCAGTAAAGCTGCTGCTGCTATTTTAACCAAAGATTATGTTTTATTAAAATGGTAAGAGTCCTGCTTCTTGGCATAGTGAGCTAAAGCACCATGCTTTGGTTCCCTGCCATAGAACGCACCTGGGATCGATCTCAGGGTGCAGATTTTAAGTCCCAGTGCCCACTCAGCATTGTGAGGAAAGTGAGGGCTACGTAGGTAGCACCCTGGTTGCATAAGCCAAATTTCCAGCTGGGGGTGCCGGAAAGACCACATTTCCACCTGTATCAGTTGGATGATTTCCCACTTCTGCCTTGTGTATGGGCCTGTGGCAGGCAGTTGGATTGGCAGGCTCTGGCCTACTAGGGCTGTTATGCCACAGGTTGATATTTTTATTGAAAATAGTAAGAAGTAAGCAGGCAGTAGCTTCTACATACCTTGGATAATTTGGAATATGCTGCTATTAATTATGTGAAAGACAGTGTCTCACCTCCTGCCCCCAGTTACCTGCTCCATTCTTTGCAAACAAGTGAATGAGTAGAACTTGTCCACGACCAACCATCTACCAATAACTGTACACACACTACCAAAGAAATTCTGAAGAACAGATTTCCTTGAAATTACAGCCTATCTCTCAAATTAAAGGACCAGGTCTAACATTCGCATACATACATATATTTTTTCTTCTTCTATAATTTGCTCACAAAACTTGGTAGGTCTTATAATTGAGGGGATTTTATTTTCAAGTAAATATGGTAATTTTTACTGTCTAGTTTTTAAGGGAAATGTATACATATGTATGCATATACATTTTTTTTCTTCTATAATTTGCTCGTAAAACTTGGTGGGCCTTATTACTGAGGGGGTTTTATGTTCGAGTAAATATGGTAATTTATACTGGCTAGTTTATAAGGGAAATGTCAGAGGATATTTAACCATACAAAACAAAGTTCCATAAAAAGAAAAGAAACTAAAGAGAAACGTTCTTTTGTGCAACGCGAGAATATTTTCTAAGCCCAAAGGTGCACGTATATGCATGTGCAAGCAGACAACCTGCAGGTTCTCGCGTTGCAGCCAACATGAAAAAGATATGTGACACTTATAGCCAACCTCTGCAAAAATGCCCCAGACATCTGTCCACACCAGAGCAAAAAGACATGTGGATGCAATTAGCGCAGGTCAGTTTTGGAAAATACTGAACATGGTTCCTCTCAGGTTTTATTGCTTTACAAAAGTAGGCTTACTGACCAGCAAAAGTACCTACTGTACTGTCAGAAGTGAAGGCTGTTTGTTCTGTGGGTTCTTCAAATATTTAAGTTTCGTTCAGTACATTGTTGAAAATCAGAAAATGGCTTGACAAATCAGTAAAATGTATGAGCTCGCAGACTGTATCGGACGTTTCGGCTACTGCCATACAGTGTGCATGATGTCAAATGACACTAAGTATACTGCAAGGGGGAAAATTGGTGGTCCTGGCCACGTCATTCAAATCGACAAGAGCACAATAGGATGACACAAGTTTCATCGTGGGCACGTCATAGAGGGCAACTGGATCCTGGGAATGATCATCATGGAAATGAATGAGGTGCAAATACGCTCTACAGTCTAACTGCAAAGCACGTAGAGTTCACCAGCACCATTCACACTGATGCCTAGCGGGGGTACTATGGGTTGATGGCTGGAGGGTTTGCTGCGCACCTCACAGTGAATCACTCAGTGCACTTTGTCGACCCAGTGACAAATGTGCACACAAATAACGTAGTCACGCTGGTGAGGACTATGGCATCATCTAACAAGGGGCGGCATTCGTAAAGACAGTGTGGATGCTCAATTTTTGGTGCAATGACTGCAAAAAACCGATCAGCAGACCCGTTTCAAGAATTAATTGAAGACATTAGGCAGGTACACTCTGTAGTGTAACAACTGTACTTAGGGTTTAGGCTAGGGATAGTTATGTTTAGTGTAATTAGTTAGATGCAAATTATGATATGGGTATGTCACTGTCATAACCTGACTTTCACTGAGCATAATGCAACAAAGGCTTATCCTTTGATGCAACAAAATGATTGTGAATCACAGAGTGAAGTTTGATAAAGAATTAATGATGACGTATCTTCACTTGTGGTTTGGCACATTGTAGTCTTACAAAATAGCAATCTTTCAATAAAGAGTCCACATTTGGCAAAAGAAGTAAGCATCAAGGAGTTGCCAATATTTTGCTGTTTTTAGTGACAACATCTTCCAACATCTTGGTTGGAAAACTTGCATCTTATGATCTGTATGACCTGACCAAGAATCATAGAGCAATAAGCTCTTTTCACTTTTTACATGATCTGAAGTTAGAAAATGTTTCATGTTTTTGTTTAATCATTTTTCCACTTTTGCTTGCCTCTGCAAGAATGTTTTACGGACAGGTTGTGTCAAGGTTCTTTGCAAGTATTGGGCCAAAGCTCTTGAAAACAGCTGTACAACTTATTTGCTAGGCTGCTTGGATTAGAGAAAGACAATTTTGCAGCTATGGGTGAACTATGTACAGATTGAAACATACTAGCTGCAGTTTTCTCTCTGTGGGACCTGTTAATACTGGAATTGAACTCTGGTTATTGTTCCAAACAGTACCTTTCTCCAAACCTTCCTCTGTTATAAACATGCTTTTTGTGCCGCATCTGCACACGCCAATAGTAAACTGTACATCTACACATCCATCCTTGCAACAGTCTGCTTCCTTTGAAACAAGCTCTGTTTGCCATTTGCTAGATACAAAATTTAGAATTGATCTGCAATTAGATTTACTTTTAATGCACTTATAGTGCCTCATTAGTTTGCTAAGGAATTGAGGTCATAATTGTAATGGTCTTCATAAATGTTCTCTAGTATGCTATGATAAGTATCTTCTAATACACTGGGTGGAGGGAGTTTATATTCATTTTGGATTGTTCCTCTTGCTCTGGAAATGGACGTTGTGTACTGCTCAAAGTCACCTTCAGGTTCAGGTTTTTCCTGTCCTTCAAAATCAGTATATTTATCCAACATAACAACAGTATTTCTATGTCCTCTCTATTACATTTATCAATTATTATATGATATAATATATAATTGAAGTTCATATCAACTCCAATGCCATTTCCTTGTTCAGCATGTTGCAACCGTGTCCCTAATATTTGGAACCGATTTGGAGGATTAATTCTCTTCATGATATCACTATACATTGTTTACACAGTAACTTGCATGTGAACACTCCAAGACACACATACGTACTGCAGTTATACCATCCACATAATTCAAGCTCAAGTGCAGCTATAACATGCATCGTCTAATAGTGCTAACAAACAAGAGCAAATTGCATGGAAATGACTCAGACCACTATGTTTTTAATAAGTGGTTAATATTCTAAATATGTTTTCATGCAGTTCTGAGCTTTTGAGGTCAAAGGTGTTCCTTGTAAGAGCATGATATAGAGAGCCAAAGGCTTGTGGTTCTAGTCCAAGTCAGCACATTTAATTTTTCAAATGAGTTTTAAACTTTTCAATTTATTGCCTACACACAGATAGATAGTGAAATATAATATAAATTTTATACATTTACTGGCATCTAATCCTTAAAAGATTAATTCAGTCTAAGAGCTATCAAAATAATACATTAATCTGGAAGTGCTTTGATCTACAATCTTTCAGACAAATAATATAATTTTCCTTACTTGCAGCAAGACTTTTCCTGTATACACACTCATTGGCAGCATAGTGGCAAACATCATGACAGCTATACTAATTGCAGTTATGGAATCCATAACGTAATAGCCCCTGAAACAATGCAATAGTAGTCACTCATCAATTTGTGAACAAGCATTACTTAATATTATAATAAAATAATTTGTGACACGTCTTTACTTATTTATTTTAAAATATAAATTCAGGTGCAAAAGGACATATTTCACAATCAATGGCATTTTCAGCTTCCTTTTCCTTAATGACACCTCATTTATTTAAAATTTCAAAAAAGGCATTTATCAATCCAGCACTTTAGATTGTGACTGGATTTACATTGGAAAGATCAAAATTAGTTGAAAACCACAGCACAGGAATATTTTAGCAATATTAAATATAAACAAATTGATAAACCAGCTGTAATAAACATTTTTGGTAATTTAATCATGAAACAAATCCAGAGCTTATATTATTAAAGCATTTAAACGGACCCACAAATTTAATGGTGATGGACAAAATATTTATTTTGAAGAATAAAGATCACATATTAATTTTAAAATAATGCCAACTGAACCCGTAGTTTTTCACTAGCAATAGATGGCAACATCTTAGCAAACAATCCATCTAGCAGCAGTAACCATAACACTGATAAACAATGAGTAAACAAGGAAAAAGAAGCTGAAGTACACAACACTTCAAAGTAATTTTTAGTAGTCTTTAACATCTTTTCTCACCGCAGACTACTGGACAGATTCTAATGATACATGGAATGAAATAATAACTGGTAAAGGAAATCTGGAATGCACACATTTGGGGCACAAATTTAGAATATCTCCCCAGCATTTAACAGTTACCTATAAAGACTGAGGAAAACCTGGAAAAACCTGCCAGGAAGGATGGTGTTGACAGGATTTCAATCATTCGCCTCTCATTCATGAGTATGTACCTTAATGATCTTGGCTACTTTGGGGTAATATTATAAAAAAAAATCATAGAAAATCTTAGAAGCTAAACTTCAGTTATGCCATAATAATTACATAAAATAATAATGTAAAAAGAAGTCTTGTCTTACATTTGCATGATCTTAACTACCATCATTTATATGTTCTATAAATTATTCTTTCAAAACTGTTTTTCTACCTTTATAGAAGTGTCCATTACTTCTTCCAATAACCCATATTAATTTCTACGTTTACATTTACTTCTTTCTCTCTTTGAATTCATGTTGCAAACTACAAATACAATTTTTTCTTACCTGCCTTCCCTCGTTTGTTGGACATGTTGATTTTCAGAGCACATGATGTAGTTGAACCTTATATATGTATTACATGGGATATTTAGCAATGACCATGAATTGGTGGTGCTGTTATGTTTACATACAAACCCTGTACACTGGTTAGACAGAGAAGGTATGGTACCTCAGTTGGCCCCAAATAAACAAATGCAATGCTATTCCTTTCTTGGAAGTGTTGAAAACAGTGTTGTTATGATAAATTAAATTTAAAGGGAGTCAATTAATGACACTAAAAGTAAGTGTTCTTTAGTGTCATTAATCGACTCCCTTTAAATTTAAATGCAATGCTATCTGTTCTGAGCAAAAGATGCTGATTACTTTCAGAATTTTTCTCATCATTTCATACATAATGAAAATGAATCTATCATCTTTTAGTTGAATTCCTTCAAAACAATGTGCTTTTGCAACTTCACATCTTCTCATTTCCATTTCTATTGTCTGCTAGAATTTGCGCTATTTCTTGACTAGGTCAAAATTTTTTTCCTTCAATTCCAGATTGAACCAATGATATATCTCTTCCAATACCTCCTTTAAATTCTTATTTCCTTGCCAAAAACATATTTAGTATTTTTGTTTTGATCTTTACTTTTTACCTCACAATGTTGTCTTGTATTTCAACCTTTATTCTAAACTATTGAATTTGTTGAACATTTTATACCAAGGGTAGGATTGATGGGATTTCAAGAGAACAGGAATTATTTTCATATCACCTATTAATTACTAATATTACAAGTACCATGCTATCCCTGGTTATCAAACTGACTATATTTATATCCTATTTTGTCATGCCAGTTTTTTTATATGCTCAGAAAGGAGCAAATTCTCTCCCAACACACTGCATCCTTTCTTCTCCTTCTATAGGAGCTACTTAAGGCTGGTCTACATGTTCAACATTTAACTTCAATAATTAACAAAACATTTAATGTATACATTGTTTTCAACATGTTGCAACTCTTAATTTTTAAAATTCCACTAGGAATGCAAAATTTCTCAACTAAAAGCAACATAAACTGGAATGATGAGGATTTGCCTGTTGCTGTTTGTATCTCTGCTTGGTATGTTATGAGAAAGAAGAAAATAAGAAGAAGAATGTGGATGAGGTTCTTGCTAATTGGCACAGAAGTGAAAATTGCAACTAGTGAGCGCTAAACACACATTCTTGAACTACTGCAGAGACCAACAATATGTTATTGAATGTAAGTTCTTCCGCAGGCAGAGAATACTATTTTGCAGTCTACATTGACTGTTTCATCCAATCAACATGCCAAATCCATTGTATTTGTTTGATTGCTTTTTGAATTGACTTAACTTGATAATATTAAACAGGTTAAATTCAATGTCTTATATCAAATGGTGGGAAGTGGGACCCAACTTGATACATACCGCTTTCTTCTAAGACAACTAGCAAGTTGATCCTTCAATCTTCATTCTTTTAGCATTTTAAATATAATTTTAAGCAGAATAAAGTTACATGAATCAAGAATCTGTTTGCAGATATATTCTGGCATTACTTTGTGACATTTGACCAACAAATCCATATATATATACACTTAGATCATTCAATAATTAGTGGCAACATTTGAATTAACAACAAATAAAACATTTTTGGAGCAGTCACATTATTGCAGTACTTAGAAGTAATCTCCTCCAACATGAACCACTCACCTCCACCTCCACACATCAGGGAGATGGATGCCATCCACAGCGTCTTGTTGTCCTAATATTTTAACAGACTGCTCTACTGCTGCTATAATTACTTGTCTGGTTCTAAAGCAAACTCCTCTAAGTGGTATTTTCAATTTTGCAAAACATCGAAATCACATGGGCTAATATCTAGGGAGTATGGAGGATGCTCTAGAATGCCCAGTTCCATCTGCAAAGTAAATTAACAACAGGGGCAGATGTGTGAGAGCGCGCATCATATAACACAATGTATTGAGAATTCAGAAAATTTGGACATTTACGAAGCACAGCTGGTCGTAAATGGTGTTCCATAAAGAGACTGTAATATGCACCATTCACACAATTTCCTTAGGAACACTTTAAGTGGATCCTGTTCTTGTCCATACTTCTTTTAGCAGTGGTGCATCAATATGCCACCAGTCATCTGTCTCTTTAATTTTGGTTGGTAACATTGAACCCAGGTTTCATCTAATGTTATGATATGTCGAAGAAAATGCTTGCCTACATGTTAATAGCATTCTAAGTGTAACCTCGCTGTTTCCATCCTCTGCCACATTGTTTCCTCTAAGATTGTGTGGAACCCATCAAGCACAGATTTTGCTCATGTTTAACTTCTTCTTAAGTATGTGGAGAATCGTACCAGGAGCAACTCCAACTTCAATTGCTAGTTCAATACAAGTCCAACAATGATGTTCTTCCAGCAAAGCTCTATCAGCATTTACATGCATATCATCACTTGCTGATTGCGGTCTGCCACTCCATGTTTTTGATGAACATCTTTCCTTCCTCAACAAAATGATTCGCCCACTTAGCCACGGTACGATATGGTAGTCTGTCTACCACAAGCTTTCAATAATTCTGTGTGGCATTGTTGAGCAATGATAACTCCTGCAGCCTGAATTATAATGAAGCATCTTTGTTTGTATTTACTAAACATATTTAGAGCACAGTGGAACTTACTAAAAATGTCTTCTTAAATAAAATTGTTTTCAAACTCACAGCTAACAAATATTAGATGCTCTTATTTTTCATTGTTATCAGCTTACATGATTTACTGTTGATAGTGCCAATTGCAGGCAGTGTTGCCACTAATTTTTGAATGACCCATGTATTTTTAAAGTCTTAGATTTCTCCCTTGAAGAACTAAGAACATTAATTGCACAATTACAGTACATTGGTTTTCAGTATATCAAAATAAATGTATTTATTGCACTTAAAATCTTTACATTTTAGTTTGAGTAGGTAAATTTCTAAAACCTGTACATGCTCTCCAGCAAAATGAAAGTTGTATTTCAAAAGTTTATTTAAGTTAAATTATTTTTCTGTGTACACAATGGATTAAAGGGTTTAGGCATATGATAAGCACATTCTAACAGCAACATCATGTGTGTAACTTGAAGCTAATTCCTTTCTCACTTATCAACAGACATCAGTGATCATTGAACCTTGCTAATATTGTAAGGTCAGTGAACCGTTTCTTGATAATTCACACACAAACACACAATCTATTTTTAGTTGAATGGCTTGATGGCTACAATGTTTGTAATATCTCTGCAGGCGAAAATATCACACAGGCCTAGAACATGAAGAATAGGCTGCACAGTATACCATGCTGTGAGCAAATTTATAGCCTAACTTTAACCAGAACTTCAATTAGTGATATGTGATATCATATATTAGTGATATGTTAGGTTATTAGTTTTTCTCTAGAGCATATCATACATGTCATTTAGTTCCTGAACATATATTTCAGCTAAACAGAGTTGCCTAAAATGCTGCTGTTCTCAGTTTGGTCCTCCTTTGTGATGTGAAAATCTTGGTTAAGCAGGAATATATATATGCTCTAAGAATATTAAGTCAAAATGTCAGCCTTTGTGTACTTTTAATGTAGTATTATACAAATATACATTCTATAGTTAAATACGGAATAATATTTTGGGGAAATTCATCAGAAGCCAAAGATATATTTATTAAACAAAAACAAGCCATTTGAATAATAGGCAACGAAAAAATGCTATGTTCATGTAAGCCACTGTTCTAAAAGCTTTGCATACTTCCTTTGGCATGTGTTTATATACTGGAGACAGCTTTATTTGTAAAAAAAAAATAGATTTAACTTTTAAAACAACGGAAGTGTTCATATGCATTACACGAGGCATATTAAGGATATACACGTAACCTCAATCAGAACTACAATGTTTAAGAATGGAATACTGCATTCCTGTACAACAGTTTATAATTCCCTTTTTAATGACATCAAAAGCATAGATAACTACATGTTTAAAACTAGAACAAGGACTTTCTTGCAGGAGCACTGCTTTTACACAGTAAAGGAATATCTGCAATTTAACAAATCCAGATAATCATAAAACATGAATTTACTTAGATTGTTCATTTCTCTCATTTATAACTATATTCAATTTGTGTTACATCATAATTGAATGTAGGTTAGGTATATTTGATGTTTAACTTTGTAATATAAAGTGTAAATTTACTGATGTATCCTATATCAAGGAACTATGTACAGATTTGATTTTAAAGGATGAATAAATTTGAATTGAGTTAATACTTCCTCTAGTATCCCAATAACATTTTCAGGTTCCTTTATTTCCTTAGTCCAAAACAGGACATGAAAATAAATCTCTTCAGAACTGAATATGAATTGTTGCACAAACAGAATTTAATACTGGAAATTAATTGTTCTTTCACACCAGCCGTGTGTAGGATGCACTATGAAAGGGTAGAGCCAGACTGAAAAATTCAATGCCATAGCCAGGATTTGAAGCACGGATCTTCTGGTCTCCGTCCAGCTGCTCTAAACCATTGAGCTACAATGGCCAACCAGCTACCCTTTCATAGTGTGTCCTACACATGGCTAGTGCAAAAGAACAATTAATTTCCATTAATTGTACCTAATAGTGGTCCGAACCATAAAGCCCAGGCCTTAAAGTACTTACAGCATAGTAAATCGCCATTAAGGTAGTTGTCTCATGTGTTTATGAGAACTCCTAGTGGTTTACCAGGAAAAAACATGAGTCAGTTGGAGAATTTAATGTCATGTTGGCAAGTTGGCCATAGTAGCTCAATGGTTTAGAGCAGCTGAACAGAGACCAGAAGATCCGTGGTTCAAATCCTGGCTATGGCATTGAATTTTTCAGTCTGGTTCTACCCTTTCAGAATTTAATACTGTTAGTGTAGTAAGTGTCTGGCTAGGCAGTCACATCTCTTTCCATATTAAAAGTAGCTACTACTTGTTTCCTTCTCTTGCTTAGGTGTTTATTCTATAATTTTGCAAAAGTTTGCAAGTCTTCATTATATATTTTACTGCTGATATATATTAAATGCAGAATCAGGTGTAGCTTTTTATCATACCTTTTATTCATAACATTGCTGATCTATTTTTTCTTTTTTTTTTTTCTTTTGTGAAGTTTGTTTTTTTCATTTTGCAAGTCTAACATGTGAGGTAATCTTCTAAATCTTTAATAAGGTTCTTATTACGCTTTTCATTTCTGTTACTTCAGAAACCAGCAATTGGAGCAAGTTACTCATTTTAAGTATCTTGGAACAGGTTAGTCAAGATGGAAAATGCGATCTGAAAATTAGTCTTAAGAATAGCTGCAACAGGTAGATTATTTTATGCTATTAACATAGGATTTATTGGAAAAATAGAGATAAATAAGAAAACCAAAATGACAGTCTGTCGCTCAATATATTTCCCCACATTAACTCACTACAGAGTCTTGGACTCTTACAACTCAACATTGAAGTAGGCTGTAGGCAGCAGAGATGAAATATTTGAGGAAGGTGGAGAATAAATCACATAGAAAATGAAATGTGAAGTATTTAATGCCAGCTTTTACTACATACAACAGCGTAGATGGTGACACTGATGATACAGGAGATGAAGATAGAGTATTGGTGGAATGAGATGGCGAGGGAAACCGGAGATCCTGGAGAAATCCCACCCCAGTGCCATGTTGTCCACCGCCAATCTCACTATGCAGTCTTTTGGGATAGAATCCAGGTTGCCATGGTGAGAAGACATGTAGAGAGAGACTACATAACCAAACTATAAGGGCAACATTTAGCATAAATCCTTTGGTTGAAGAACTACAAGAGACATAGCTCTGCTGGTATGGACATATAATAGGGATGCCTGACTCTCCTTAGCCACGTCTTGCATGGGAAGTACATCATACCAGTAAACAATGAAGCCATCCTAGAACAAAGTAGAAAGACAACATAGAGGACAGTCTTGATAGAAGAGGAATAAACATGAGGGACACCAGGAGGAAAACACTAGCAGAACATGGAGATCTCTCTGCCAAACCTCTACATTGCAAGGTAGATGAGAACAGACGAAGTAATATTTAAAAGAAGTTTTAGCAGAAAAAATGTAATATCTTTGGGAACTGTATTCATAAACTAGGAGGTATTTTATGTATGTACACAATGAGGAAGTTAGTACATTTACACTGCTTGCAGCAGTAAAATAAAGTAGATGTAAACAAAACTATGTGACCATTGATTGTAGGGCACCTTCTTCACAATTTCCATTATGCCTCCGCCGTGTAAATAATTCCTTGAAAAAGTACTGCTACTGAGGTGTGGAGTCTTGAGTTCATTTTGCTAAAGCACACAAATGTCATAAAAAGGCCAAAGATATAGGTTAGCAGTCATATTTAACTGCAAGGGCACAGAATTAATTGCCAGATCACCCATTCTAAATACAGAGAAGGAATATCTGCACTGCATCACAGATAAAATTATCCACTAGCCTGCATTAAGATCATGTATACACATTGTCACTGTAGAACAATGGGGTGAGTTTCATACCTTGCTGCCGAAGCTGGCAGCTAAGTTTTTCTCATAACTTATAGCTAGTCTCAGAAATTTCATAGGAGCTTAAGCATGTTATATTTTCCTTATTAGTAGATAATGGTTGTTCTCTCATTTTAAATTTGTTCTTAGCAGGTGTTAATGTGCAATTTTACACTAAAAATATAAAAGGCAAAGAGCTTAGCAGGCACGATAGGTCAAATTTGGTATTTGTTACAGGGCTGATCTCTAATAAGGAATTAGGTAATTTATTTACATGCTTCAAAACATACATACCAACACGTTGATTAGCAAATAAATAAGTGCACTTACTGAGTCTGAATGAGAACATCTGTGACAAAGAGGGCAATGGCCCCTGCACAAGCAATCAGCAGAAGTGGGTTTATCCTAGGCAACAGGGCTCCACTGAGCACAGGCATCACAGAGCAAATGCTGGAAAGAAAGTAATTTCTGATATTTCGACAACAAATGTGTACTACAAGATCATCTGAAAATTACTGGCAAATGATTATAAGAGATCCAATTTTGGAGCTAGTGGTCCTATGATCTTAAAATCACTATGAAGACTACTTTTGAGTATGTAAAGGGAATACTCCAGCATTTCTTATAAAACATTTTGCAATATTAAATCCTTATGCTCTGCAAATCTTTAATGCTATGCTGTTGTACACAAGGGTAGTTCGGAAAGTTCTCAACCTGATCCTGGAAGTATCAAATAGCACGGATAGTTCTCAAATATTATTTATGTGCTATAACATACAATTTCATACACATACTTTCATATGTTTGTATTATAATGTTGCAAAGTGAATAACCTTAAGTTTCTTTAGAAAATCGATGTAACTGAATTTTGTGCAGCAATTAACAATTCTTATTAAAAAGTGAAACACTAATTATGATTTTAAAAAATTGAATTCTATTTGGAAGATTTGTTGTAATTTTCTATGTGAAGAAATGGGTTACAGAGTTCAAACGTTTTCGATTATGAACATCCAAGACATTCAGTTACCATTATGATTGAAGAAGACATCACAAAAATGCCTGTCAAGATAACGTAGATGGTAGCATATCTGCCTCACATTCAAGAGGTCCCCAAGTTCAAATCTCGGTCAGGATGAATTACCCGGATAAGGTTTTTCTCTGGGGTTTCTCCATATCCTCCATGACTATCAGGTAACTCTAAGTTCTATGGACCCTGGCTCATTTGAGCATAATTTTTCCCAATTTCATTTACTGTCCAATATGAACTAACATTGGAGGACATCAATTTAAAAAAAAATTACAAATATCAGCATGCCATGTTGAGTAAGAGATTAATACTATGTAAGCTTGCTGAGACTGCCAAGATTCTCTATAGATCTATTGAAATCTTGCATGTCATAGAGTGCTATGACATGCTCAATCAGAACTTGACCAACCTTCAGTTGTTACAGTTCTGTCAATAAAACACAAATTCACCAAAACATGCCAGAGATGAAGCAGCATCCAACATGGTGCAAGTGCTCCAAAAATCTAAGTACGCTCCTTCAGCGTGAAAGGTGATAAACAATGTTGTGCACGGTATGATGTTGGTAGACTACCAGTAAAAGTGCAAAACCATCAACAAAAAGAGTATTATATAGTTTTGCTGTGGCAGTTGAAGGATGTTATCAGTGCCAATTGTTTGTATTCATTAAAGAATAAAGTTCTTTTGTATAAAGGTAATATAAATTGCACATACTTCTTGAATTGCAATTGAAAAATTGGATGCCTTATCCTTTGAACAGTTGTCATATGCATCACACTCAGCTCCCAGTGACTTATTTCTCTTCCCAAATATGAAGAAATAGTTTGTTGGACAGAAATTCACCTTGATGTGAATGTGTCACACAAACTCTCATTGTGGACAACTCATTTTATGTTGATGGTATAAAGAATTTATGGACATTGTTGCTCCAAGTGTACAGAGTTAAAATTATACTATGTCAAAAAATAAAACTTATTTAGTTGAAAACCATGCCGTTTCTTTCTTAGGCTGAGTACTTTCCGAAAATATAAAACATTACAAGGAACAAAGCAATATCAAACTGTTATTTATAATACTATATTATTGATTTAAGATACTCCCAAAGCAATTGGAGTGGAGGTGCAGAAAATAATATCCCTTTAATATATGATCATAAAAACAATAATTTAGACATAAAAGAACTACCTTTGACTAATGTCGGAAACATGCTCTTGCAGCCAACTTGAAGATGATGCACCAATTACATGGTCCAGAGCAGCATTGTTACAACCATAAATCATTATAATGTGATTAATGAATGCAACTCCTGCCCCAACCACTAGACGACCCCTGTAAAAATTTACAATTTAAAAATCATGACACACTTTAGCACACAACAGTTCTTTCATGACATAAAACTTACGTGTGGATTTCTGGTTGGTGAAGGACCAGCCTCTCAATGCTCTCTTTTGTAATGAAGAGAGAACCTAGCTGAGCAAGAACAGTACTGGCAAAAATTGCCAGCACTTCAAATCTCTCATATCCAAAGGTGAAGACAGAATTTGGACCATTTTTCTCTACCCATATTGATAAAACACATGTAAGAATGCTGAAACAATAAACAGAACTTTAGATTACGCTATTAAAAGTATTACATTTTTGCTAGATTATAAAATCACTTCCATAAAGGAAGTGCTGCTTTGATAACTGTTCTTTTACAATATTCATGTAGATACTGTAAATAAAATAAATATTGTGGTTATTAACAATAATATTAATTGCCAGAATTTTGACATACAGAAGTTATTTTACATGGCAATAAATCTGGCACTAGGCTGTCACTTTTAACTATATTTAAAAACAATTGATCTGGGCTGGATTTCAACCCATTATCTTGGGATCCGTTAGGTCAGCTCCTAAGCAGCCGAGTCACCTAAACTGACATGTGTAATGCAGATTGTGTGTGACTGTTTTCATGCACACAATTATATACTAATGTTGTTATATATAATGTGATATTGGTCCCATGCCAAAACCAGAAGTATAATTTTAAACCCAAATGGTTTTATATCTGCATTTCTTTTTTCTTTTTTGCAAAAATTCAATTATTATCATGCAACGTGGGATTCATTACCCTGGAGTAAACATTTTTCAAGTGCCTTTGCTTCCATAGGCAGCTTTGTATCTAGTTAAAAGACTATCAAGAGACACTGAAATTTGTCAATATTCTGGTAGTATCAAATGCTATGCGCATTATAAAGAAGAAGAAATTACAAATAATCTGTTGGGGAAAAAGATTCCCCTTAAAAGTAAAACAGGAAAGTATGGATAACCAATGAAGGTAACAAATATGTATTTTAATTCCAATGTGTAACTTACAGGCTGGTTAATGTACCTTTAAATAAGATGGATATATCAAAGAGTACAATATCATCATTCACATTGCAAAATACAATGGATTCAGTGTTGAACTGGTCAAAAAGAAAATTGATAAATTCAAAAGACAACAAAGATGCAAACAAGTAACTACTATTTCCTCAATCAGCAATGAAACTTCATACAGAAAATTTACATATCATCCCAGAGCTACACATCTTTTCCAAAAAGTCTTCAAAGAGAGCACAATATTACTTTGGTACCACAAAACAAATTTAGTGTACAACACCTTTTGAAATCATATAATACAAAGGTGATCCCTACAGACAAAAAAAAATCAGGTGTGTACCGGATAAACTGCAAAGGCTGTGATAATATTTACATTGGAAAAACTAAAAGGAATTTGAACATTAGGCTTAAAGAGCATTTTAGAAATTTCAGGAACAAAGAGATAGATAAATCGGCAGTAGCGTACCATTTTTGGAAGGAGAATCATGATATAGAACGAGAAATACACTTATTAAAAAGTATCCAAGATCCAGCTGCATTAACCACGTGGGAAAAATCTTCATAAAGAAATATGAAAGAAAATTGTTTAATTTCGACACTACCTTTGAAGAAAACCCAAACTTCAAGTTCATCAAGATACCGACAGAGACACACCTATCACCTCCAAGGAGTTCCCCAAACCAACATCCATTTCTTCATAAAGAAATATGAAAGAAAATTGTTTAATTTCGACACTACTTTTGAAGAAAACCCAAACTTCAAGTTCATCAAGATACCGACAGAGACGCACCTATCACCTCCAAGGAGTTCCCCAAACCAACATCCATTAGTCGACAACAGCTGATGATGTTAGGAAGATCCTAACAACACGCGTTCTAGGTAAATACTAGCAATAAGTGGAGCATTGAGTACTAGTTCGACTCAAAATTATATTAATGTATTTTAATGTTAAAATATGAATAAGTGGATGTACATTGATACTTAAAACTTTACTCGTGTCAACTTGCAGAATCTTGAAACATTTTCAGAAACATTCATCTCTAACATACTCATTCATCTCTTTTTTTTTTGTCTCCCTTCCTCAATGATGCTGGTGCTAGGAGTTGCTCAGGTTCCCTCAGAGCGAGGGGGCCAAAGCATTTGACCTAAGATACCAGGGTTGAGGAGTCGGCCCAAAGGCTGGGATGATGAGATTAATCATGGAGTATGGTGGGGAAAACCGGAGGAAAACTACCCCAACCCCATGTTGTCCACAAATCCCATTTTGCGGTTGCCTGGGATTGAACCCGGGCCACCTAGGTGAGAGTCAAGCAGTCTAACCACTTAGCTATGGCGTGATCATCATTCATCTTTTAAAGTTTAAATTAAATGAAAATGAAAGTAGCTTCACGGTTGTTAGTGCTTTCTGTTTTCAATATCTAAAGTATGATTTCCTTATATTAGTAACCACTATAATTGGTTTGTGCATGCACTACAGGTAATAAAGTTATAAATTAAACTGTGTCCCGAAGTTGCATTCCTGCCCCCTGTGAATTATGGTATCCTATTTGTTTTCATTTCTCAATTCTTTCTGTAAATTACTCTTAAGAGACGGTCAGTGATAATACAAACATTTATGATCACAAATAAAAATTAAGAAAATATTCTTTTGCACTGGCTGCATGCAGGCTAAATTTGGAAAGTTGAATTAAATTTGAAAAACTCAATACCATGATCACAACTAAAACCACAGATATTTAGCCTCCTATGCCAATGCTTAGACTTGCCAAAGGAACTATCATTAAGGTCATACCTGTATTTGCTTAAGAGTTTGATGGCATCATCTCTGCTCTATGTGGGGTCTGTGTTTCAAAAATCAGGTGCGGAGTACCCAAAAATGAGTACAGAATGCCAAGGAACATATAGGCATAATAACACAGCATTGTATGGGTGGGACTGTTTACCCATGATGGACAGTGGTCTACATATGGTACATGTAAGGAGTGCCATCCCCCACAGAGCTGACGAGGGATGTCCAGCAGCTACTTGTAGCTGGTTGCATGCAGCACTTTCCAGGCTTCAGTTCTGAGGTTGCTGTTCTTCTCTGCAGCAGATTTTTGGTGCACGTGGTTTATATACTTCAATTTAAGTGTACTACTTTATTTAGGTTTACATTTTTTTACAGCAAGTTAAGTGTACTTTTTAACCCCTTAATGTAAAAGCCCAAGTAAACTCGTGTTTATAATTTTTCAAGAACAGTAAAATCCCAAATATTCTTGGGAGACTAGCTTTGCAACTGGAAATTACTTTAAAACCCAAGTTCTTTCACTATCTTGCAGTTTCTTAAAATTTCCGTTACATTTCGTGCCAAACTCACTCCTTTAATAGTTGTAAGTGTGATTCAGGCACTTGTTTCCTTCCTCGTATTTTTCAATGTTGCATGTCTTTGTTCCTACCAGCTGTTGTGTGTACCCATACAGTGCGTGGTTCTCTGCGTTTTATAGAAATGGAGAGTGATAAAGATTATAATATTGAATTTAGTGGAAGTGAAATTTCTGAAGAAAGCTATGAAGGCACTTCAGAAGAAGAAAGTGACTTTTCCAGCTCATAGGAAGGTGATATTGCAGCTGAGCAAATCATTACAGAATACCAGAGGGAAGAATTTTCCAAAAGCAGTGGGCAGGCCATCAGCAAAAGTAAATCATTTGCGACTTGTTGCTGACATTTTCCATTCTAATCCTGCCCAATGAAAAAAGAAAAATCCGACATAAATATGTAGAATATGCAGTTGTGTGTGACGCTAGGTGCAAGAAGATATAAAAGGAATCTAGATATATGTGCATTGACTGTAGCTTATCTTTTTGTGTTGATCCTTGCTTAAGAGTTTTTCATACAGCAACAAACATAAAAACAAAATAAATAATTAAGTATGATTTAAAATATAGGTTAATAACTCATTTTTGTTGTTTTACGTTGCAGTAAATAATATGAACTTGTTTATATGTATTAGTTTGTAAAAGAAAGCATACTATGTATTTAACAAGTATACTCGGGATTTACACTCCCATTAACTTGAGGTGGCAGCTGAATAAAGATGCACACTAAATGAATTAGTCTGTTACAAATCCTGAAATGACAGTGAGGATGATTTGTACATGTGGAGCCACTGATGGTGTGTACATCAACATTCTTCACTCTCCTTTCAGGATTGGTAACAGACCAATTCATTTAGTGTGCATCTTTACTTAGCTGCCACTTAAGTTAACAGGACTATAAATCTGGAGACTATTCTGACACAAAAATTATTGTTATGGTCATAAAAGCTGGTTCTATTATTGTGATCAGAAGTGTATCTTAATGAATATTCAATTGTGATAATAAAAAAATGTTGGTAAAAAAAAGGAACATACTTTTGAATATAATAGGTATGCTAAGAGGTTAAGGTCTTCCAGTACAGAAAGTTCAATGAGAATGAAGAGAACTTACAGAATGAGATGCATATGTGTCATCCTAAAATTGTGAATTTCAACAAGATTGATGATAGACTTATGACACACAATAAGTGTTTAGCATTACTATTACAAAAGAATTTTATAACTAGTTGCATTCACATTATTTTCTTTACCCTCTATCATTTATTAGTATACAAACTGCTTTTATGAATGTTTATTTTTCTATCTATCTCACTTTGAGATAAACCTCTGCAGAAAAATTATAAATAAAAAAATGGAACAATGATGGTCAAAACGCACTGGACACTATGGTGGCCTCCATACTTGTTCCATGCAATCACAAGAAAATACTGAAAAGAAACATCTTACGCAAAATACAATAATAAAGTTTGTCATGAAAAATATCTTCAGTATACATATTATAATAAAAATCATTTTCAGAGCCATTTTTCAAAAAATCTAAAATTTCTAAAAAGGTCCATATAAATGGTAATTGGCGGTGGGTGGGAATTTGCTTGAACATTCATTGCATGTTTGGGAGACACCGAAATGAAACACACTTATTATTTATCCTACTTTTTGTTCTCAAAAAAAAAAAAAAAAAACACACACACACACACGCACACACCCACGCGCACATGCACACACACACGCATGCATACACGCATGCGCGCGCACAATTATAATGTTCAACACTGGGATAGCAGCTCACTACTCTTATGATATCAACCATCAAGGATTAAGATAATTCATAAAGAAAGAAGGCTACAAATAGTTTGATATACATCTCATCTGCATAATAAAAGAGCAGTTTAATCTTGATACAGAAAATAAAAGATTTCTGAAATCACTAACAATAAATACATGATCAACATACTTCAAGATATAATTAGAACAGTGTACAAAAAGTTATTCAGGAGTCTGAAATCTCACTCAAGATCAGTCGGCTACAAATTCCTCCCTTGAAGGTCAGAGGAGCTACTACATGACAGTGTTGAGGCATACTGATCTTCAGTGACAAGCACTGCATGCACTTATTATCTTATTTACTAGAAAAGCAAAATATTAATCTAGCATACAGCAAGAAAGCACTAGATCCGATATGAAGGTTTAGGTAATCATTATATGCAAATGTAAATTACCATCTAATATATTTTGAAATAAAATAGACTTTTACAAATTTCAAATAACTGAAATTCAATTGGCACAAACTCTAAGAACACAAAGAATGTATATAATTAGGCCTCTCTCTCATATGCATGCGCATGCATACATACTATCTTTTACTAAAATTGCATTTTTTGGACATTCGGGGGCCCAAGACACGTCCATCTTAACATCAAACTTTTAGGTAGAATGTAATTAGCTTCTCTATCTAATGTGTTCAGAAAAGAAATTGGAGTGGACTACGCTATAGAGGGGATTATGCACGGAGGTTCAAACTTGGTCTACTGTACCTATGCCTCAAGTGGGGCACTCCAGGGAGGAAGGATGAGATAAGAGCAGACAGAGGGCAACTGTTCCAAGAAACCACAACAGTGCAGAGGGCAGGTTCCCTACACATTACTTGTGTACTCCCCGGTAGGCCAGAACAACCTATCCCACCCTACTGTGGTTCAGAAATGGCCCCACCAGACCAGGTTTGGAGATCAGACACTTGCCTGGCGACCAAGGAAAATCCCTGAAGAAACTCGATAGGTTGGCTATAGGAATCAACCCAGACCTCCCAAATACAGATTACAGACAAAACCACCTGAGCCATCCCACTTGGTTATACATTAGAGGAAGAAGTTAATTTGGTATACAGAGAGCTCAAAAATGTGCTTTGTCATTTTAAATTCCTTGTCGCAATTCAATTGTTTCTCCCGTTGTCATGTAAAGAGTATGGAATTTCAAGGCCAGGACCTAGTAGCCTACTTTTAACACCTATTTATTGTATAAAAATTATTTGTGGTTGGTTTATTGACACTCGTCACTTACTTTTTCATATATTTATGAGAGACTAGTTTCAAAGGCCCTGGCCTCCATTTTCAATCTCTTTCCAACTCTCTTGGAAAGAGATTGAAAATGGAGGCCAGGGCCTTTGAAACTAGTCTCTCATAAATATATGAAAAAGTAAGTGACGAGTGTCAATAAACCAACCACAAATAATTTTTATATTAATTTTGACGTCACTGTTACTAAATTCCTCCAAACACACACCTATTTATTGGTTTCTCCACCTTGTGCTTATAACAAAATGTGTAATGTTATTATTTCTGCAAAGGTTCATCTTGATTAACATGTAATAAAATAAGGTATTTTAAGAATAGTGTATAGAATTTATGTAAAAGTAAATAATGGTGGATAGAAAAAATTATGGGAATGTAATACATCAGTTTCTTTTTGTAAGATATAAAACGTCAAATAAAAAAAATTCACTATTAATTACAAGTACACCATGGTGATTAAGCTGAGTTGTAATGCAGTACCTTGTTTAGGGAAAGAAGTTAACTCTCCTTTTCTGGCACATTTATTGCAAAAAGCTTAGAAAAATAGTACTGCACACAATGTACAAATTACTATGCACTTTAACTAAATTTTGCAACTTTAAAAATTCTGCAAAATGTTGACCTACCTGAGCAAATCAAAACAAACTGTATAGACATATGCTTGCAGTGCTGAAAAATACAAAAAATGTATGTTAATTACAATGCTGTAGCATAAGACATGGAATTCTCATAAAATGTTTGATTTGTTACCTATGCTCTGCGTACTCGAGCACCAGGCAGCTAGGAGCAGTAGACATGTGATATTAATGACCATAAGAATACCAATTCTCTTCACTTGTCTCTCATGGAAAAGTGATACCACTTCATCTAAAGATGCAGAACTGAGTGCTGTGGCTAAAGTAGCCTAGAACAAATATATAAAGCTATATGAGAAATAACACACTAAAACTGACTCACAATAAAATTGGAAAATAAAATAAACTAAAATGTTATACATGAAAGAAGCTAGAAACAGTGATGTGTTAAGATGTATTTACTTAAGATGAGTTGGTACTAGTATCACTAACATCACTTTTTAAAATCTCTGTTTACATGTTTTGGGAACCGTGTTCCCATCTTCAGAATGTGTCCAAATGATCCGTGTTGTTCTTTCTGTTGTGGTAGTTGTCTATAATGGCAGGTGGTGAAATGTACTTCCAGAGGGTACTTTGGTGGCAATAAATCAAAATTCATTTACTGTCACTTGTGTTTCAAAATGAAGATCTTTCCCCATGTGTCCAATTCTGCTGCATGACTGGATAATGGAAATACACGTCACAACTTCATGACACATGTGCAACTTCATATGTGTGCTTTAATTTGTTACACTACTGGAAAATAAACATGTTAAGGTTTTTGATAGATACAGTCAACATGAAAAATTCAATGCCATGGCATATATATGTATAGAGTGTATATCTATATATGGCTACTGAGAACTGATTAATTTCCATCAATTAACTAAAATAATAAGAGTTAAATAATGAAGCCTGGGACATTAAGTACTTATGATAGTAATTACTCAAATAGTATCTCAAATATGAGGTACCCTAGTGGGAAAATATGAGTCAATTGGAGAATTTAATGTCATGACGGCAAGTTGGCTATGGTGGCTCAATGGGTAAGAGCGACCGGACAGAAACCAGATTTGTGGTTCAAATCCCGGCCATGGCATTGAATTTTTCATGTTGACTCTATCAAAAACCTTAGCCTATATACGGCTAGTGAAATGATTAATTTCCATCAATTAACTAAAATGTTCAAGTTCCTTCCCAAAATAGGTAAAATCAAAAAGCACTAGTAAATATCCAAAAAAAGAGTGTTAAGTTGACAAGATATTTGCAACAGTTCCAAGTATACATTTAGACGACGCATTGAAACTGCTCAATTTGCAGAAAAAACTATCAATTCACATATGAAAAGGAAGTTAATCAATAACTCTCTTTCCTGAATCTAAATGCCATCAGGAATGACACAGAAATAAAATTTGGAATTTACAGGAAGCAAGCCCAGTCTGAAAATTACATTAAAAACTCACAGCTATAACCAGTTGCAAATGATGATAAATTTTTTTCATCTTTGGAAATTTGTTACAATTTCATGGCTTCGTCAATGAAATTCTAAATTATAAGCTACTAGATTTACAACCATACTGCAGTCATAACATTATTTACGATCTTTGAAGTACTCAATACATTCTTGCAAAGTATAAAAGCACTAATCTATCAAAAACCTTTTGACTCTCTTCCTAAATAAAACTGGGTGCATGTCCGATAATTCATCATTAATCAGAATGTACATTAGAAAGCCAGCATACAATATTGAGAAAGTTTTCTTAGTTGTACTAGCTGCCTGCAGATGTATTTTTTTTACTGGTTCTGGGGCTGTGGTTATGGATTTTATCACTGGAGCTAAACAGATGATTATTATTTATGAAACATACACTTTCTAGAATATATAGACAGAATAAGGTGAGTATATTATTTTGCATAAAGTGTGCACTGCAGTGTGCAGACATATTTAGATTAAACATTTTACAAATGGGCGCCGGGGTAGCGCGGTGGTTTCGTTCGCGGCTCCCGTTCTAAGGGTCCCGAGTTCGATTCCCGGCTCTGGGGTTGGCGATTTTAAGTCGGCCCTATCCACGCCTTCACCTCTGTCTAGCACACGTGAAGTATCCCCTATGCCCAACGTGGTTCGGAGTCCACGGTAAAAACTGTAGGTCCTCTCACCTCACCGCCATCTTCACTATCACCCTATCATCGGAGGTAATGGACACCGCCCTCTGGGTGCCTCCACCTGAGAAATGGGTCCGGTCATCACTTGGTGGGGTGAGGTTACCCCGAAGGCCAAGGTTGCCATGTGGGGAGTGTTAGTAACTAACTAACTAACATTTTACAAATTATTTTCTTTTGAGTCATAAATAGAGTATGAGCATCTACAGAATTACCCCACAGAATGATGCCATATGAAAGTACTGACTGAACATAAGCGAAATATATTATTTTTATGGTACTGTGGTTGCAAATATTTTTTAGTACAGAGATTACGTAATAAGTTTGATTGATCTTTGTTGTAATGTACTGAATATGTGACTTCCAGTTGATAAATCTATCAATTGTTATTCCTAAAAATTTTACTTCGGAAGTGTACTGTATTTTTTTATTATTATAGGTGAACATTGGATCAACATTAACAGACCTCCTGTTAGAAAGAGAAAAACTCATACATTGAGATTTATTGGCATTTAGTAACAGGTTGTTTGCCCTAAGCCATTTGCTTAAGCTAGTCATAACACTGTCAGCTTGCATAAAGATGCAATAATAATGTCTTACACACAGGCTAGTCAACATGCCCATGGATAAAGTAGAATACAACAAAAAGCCATACTTCACATAGGAGAAGAAAATGGATGCAACAAAAGTATAACATTCAAAAAGATTACAAAATGCTAAATGAAAGAAAACCATTAATAAAGCAAGTACTTTACATCATGGAAAAAGACAGCAACAGCACAGTTCAGGAATTCATGTACTGCCCAAAAGCATTTAGCAAATTCAAAAAGATTTTTAGAGAACAAAATATCATTTTGGCACCAAGATATTTTATTCATTAGAAATATTGTTAAATACAAAAACAAGATGTAATCCCACCAATTAATAGATCTGGAATATACCAAATAAATTGTAATGTTTGTACAAAGTTCGACATAGGGCACACAAAACAAACCTAAAAAAGGAGAACCAAGGAACATTTTAAAAATGTCAAGTTGAAACAGGAAGACAAGTCAGCAGTAGCATTTCACTTCATTTCACTTCTGGAATGAAACCGTAACCTTCACCCAAATCCAATGTTACTACAAGGCATGATAAGCCATAACAAGATTAAGTGGGAGAACATCTTAATATGGAAATACAAAGACTGATTAATAAATTCCAAAATCTTACCAGTCAAAAATGTAATAAAGAAATTCATCATCCCCTAACCAGAGAGAAGACTGCAAGCAAATACAACTAAATTAACTGTTGGACCTGTGAGGTTGAAAATGGAAGCAATGGCCCCCCAAAACTAATTCCTCAAAAATTAAAAAGCGACAGTGTGAAAAAAATGACTACAAATGTTTTATAAAAAATTTGCAATATCAGTAAAAGCAAAGCAAAACAAAGGAAAATTGTGAAAATATTTTCTGGACCAAAAATTTTCACCAAAGGTATTACAAGTGAATATCTGCTTTAATGAGTATCATATCTTTGAATATCTTTAACATGGTTGTGAATTACAAAATGTCTATTGAACGTAAAAGGATAACATGTTAGAGACTTTCCTGGTCTTCAAAATGGAGATGAGACACTTCTGACTCATAGGTGTCAAGAAAGAAAATCATACGTACCAAATTGTTGAACTATGGAACAAGGATGATTTAAGAATGGAAATAAGCAGAGGTGTGATGAGTTTCAAGAGATTTCTCTTCCTGCTTAAGTGTTTATGCTTAGATAAAAAGGCTGCTAGCAATAAGAAAAAAGCATATGGCAAATTAGCACCCATTTGATAGTTTATTACTGCAAAAAGAGCTACAGTCTCGGTGGATTTGTCACCACAAGATGAAAAACACCTGGCTTTTCCATGAACATTATATTCAATACACGGCTAAAAAGCCAACCAACTATGGCATCAAACTGTTTTACTGATGCCAAGCCTTTTTATACTGTGGAAAGCAACATCCAGTCCATACAAAGTTTCCAACATGCATATGGAGGTTATCATGAGATTATTGACTCACAGTGAGGGTTCCAAAAAAATATGTGACCATGGACAATTGGAACACCAGCTATGACTTAACTTCGTCATTATTAGAATAGCATCATTGCATTGAGACACTGAAAAAAATACAAAAAAGAAAAAGAGGTTTCCCAAAAAATTTCTACCTTCCAAGTATCAAGTAGTGTCATCTCTCCTTGGGTACCAAAAGGATATCACTGTGGTCTCCTTTGCTCCAAAGAAAAACAAAGCAGTATTATTGGTCTCCACTATGCATGGTGATGGTGCAATAGATGAAGCCAAATATTATTATGGGCTACAATGTCAATACTCTGGACCAAATGAGAAAATGGTCATTTCTGGTGTTCTATTTTCTGATGGATACGACAGAAGCAAACTCACAGGTTCTCTAATTTGGAAATCAGGATAATCACAATAATCTCATGAAATTATTTCTGAAGCAGTAGACTTTATGCCTGTTTAAACACCTTCAAGAGCTAGTAAAAATATATTACCTCTAAGGAAACACCAGCAGTTTCTTTCAGAAGTACCGAGGACCACAAAATGATGTAAAAACAGAAGAGCAAAATACAAAGAAGTGTGCATGGTGTGTGACATGTGGACAGGCAAAGAACGTTAACACCACAATATAATGATATGTGTCAGCATTTTGCATGCAAGCAAGCGTTTTCTATGTTAAAATCACTCTGGAAAGTATGCACACGATTCAGAACTGGATGGGTACAATGCACCGCAGCTAATGAAAGGACTGTGTATACTTTTGTTGTGTACTTTTGTTGTGTACTTTGTGTGTACTTTTGTTTATTTTACTAATGTTAGAAATTCTAAACATTAAATTGAAATAATTAAATTACTTAATTAAATTAAATTAAATAATTATTAAAAATTGAAATAGCAAAACCAAAATGCATCATCTCATTACATTAACAGTCTTTTACATATTATGGATTCCTGTACATAATTTCAATAGAAATATGACATCATTGCAAAGATCGACAAACTACGACTAAGACGACGATGACGATGGGGTATTTCTTAAATATGGCCTTCACTTAAGTGATGAACACGAGATAGAGTGAATGAAGTATATATCATGCGCTGCTAACGTAAGGGTAACTGTTCCACAAAATTACTGTATCATTTTCAACACGTGTTACATGCGTCTTCAATCAAATGTGATGCCATCATGTCTTTCTTAGTCAAGCTAAATGTACTTAGTGACAACTGCTGGAAATGAATGCCGAACATTCATTCAGAACTATTAGCGCTAAATGAAAGTATAACCCACGACTTTCGTTACCAATACTGTCATTTACATGTTCTTTAACCACAAATAAAAAATATGGCAAGTTGGGATTGGTAACATATGGCAGGAGAAACATACGTTTATTTTTGTCGTAATAAACTGCTGAAAACACATATACTGCAACTTAACATTTCCAGCGAAGGTTAAGACAGTACATAATGTTATAACACATTATCTATAATATCGTCTTACCATTTATTTTCTTCGAAATAAAATCACGCCCTGGTGCTCTAATAGACATCACTATATAGAGTACAGTGATTTCTTTTCCTCACTTAGGCCAAATGCATTTCTTCCGGCTCATATGCTGTCATAAAATATAAATTAAATTAGTTGTGTCAGTTCTGCATTCTGTACGGTTCACAACACCACACACGCGCACATTATCCGTCATATGTTCATGGGCAGGGTCATCACCCACAGGTTATGCAACATTTTATTTTAAAGCAATGCTGCTTTTATCTCCAACTCTTGGCAAAATAAAATTATTTTATGAGCTTACAAAATTAAATAAATGAATACTACAGAGATTTTCGGAGTTATCAAGCAACTATTAACTTGAATTATATAATTAAAACATAAAATGAAAACCACCGTTGTAGTACGCTTTTCTATCTTCAACTGTTCAATCAGCTGTCTGTCAGAGCTAGGGAATGCTCCGATGTTTAAGCACAAAACTAATTCATGCTCGGCGAAAGTTAATAAAATGAAATAAATGATTAACATTCCTGAGTTTGCGTGTGTTTAATAATAAGAGGAATTAAAATGTCTAGCTTTCTTGCAACTGTACTTGCAAGTGCAGGTAAGATAGATGTGTAATGCTAATATTTTTGATTTGTAAATAAATGCATACTGCATTGTGATTTATCGCTCTTTTGTCCTAGGTCAGGCTGAAATGTCAGATTTGAATGAAAAGATATCAGAAATTACATCAAAGATATCGTCAATGAAGCTAGAAATTAGGAACATGATGGAAAACACTTATATCAAGTTTAATATGTTGCCTCAGGAGACTCACGATCTTACAGTCAAGGCTGAAGCTCTGTCACAAGAAATGGATGTATTGCTGCGCAAAATTGAGACAGAGGTAAAAATTGCGCATTATATATGCATGTTTCATCAGCAATGTGTCAAATTCATATCTCTGACATTTTAGAATCCCCTTAAATTAGAATAATATTGCAACAAGCTACCGCACCTAATGTGTGTAAATGAAATGCTTGCTCCAACTCTAGTTCCTTAGGCCATTCATTAGATAGCAAGTTTATGCCATATCACATGTAAGCTGTCAACATGAGACTAATAAACAGTGCCATCCTTAAGCAAATAAAGACTCATTTAGGATCCGAAAACGCAAAGTGTAGCCTTAGCATCTGCGAAGTTAAATGTAAAAAATCCTACCAAATTAGCAGATTTCACATCTTCCCTCAGGTTGGACTCTCACCCTAGCATTTCAGTCTAGGTGGCTCGGTTAGTTGGGCACTGGCCTGTTGATCTCAGGTTTGAGGGTTCAAGCTTAAAATGCTTAAAAGCGACAGCCATATGTCTTTAGATTTAAAATTTACAAACAAAATAATTTCTTGTTTTGTCATCCCAACCTGTGTAATATCAGTATGGGCATGGTTTACTTTAATTAAATTTAAAGGGAGTCGATTAATGACACTAAACAACACTTTTAAATTTTTCTGGAACATTTTTCAGAGACTTTGCCTCTATCCTCAGCCGGCCTCGAGGATAGAGGCAAAGTCTCTGAAATATGTTCCGGAAAAATTTAAAAGTAAGTGGTATTTAGTGTCATTACTCGACTCCCTTTAAATTTAATTTATCATAACACTGTTTTCAACACTTCCAAAAAAGGAATGGTTTACTTTGTTCATGCTTTGAGTTTGCTATAGGTAAAAATTCTACATAGGACAGATGGGTAAATTATAGGATTCTGAAGTGGTATCATCTCTTCCTGACACAATTTCTGTGGTACTATCATTAATATTACTCATTTTTATTATACTTCATTTTCTTCCATTGTCCTAATATTGTTTTGGGGAGAGTGAATTTTAATACTGTAACGCGAGCGCTGGAACACCCTGTGAACCAGCTGGGAACGGAAGGCAGGGGAGGACCGCGTTAGCCACACCTCCCCCTCGTTTGTCTTGTAGTGGTGACAGGCAGTGGTTGGGAGGACAAACATCAGTGTGCCGTCTGTTTCTGTCCACCTGGTTCCAGAAATTACGGAATCTGGAACATTCTCCTGGTCACTAGAAACCGGCGATATTCCTATATAAAGAGGGTTACAGACAGACAGAGTGGAGTTGGTCAGTCAGTTGGTTAGTGTGTGAGTGAGGACAGTTCTTGGTGTAAGAAGGCAGTGTTAGTCAGTGACGTGTTAATGAACGAAAGGATTGTGCAACGGAAGACTGTACGTAACTGGTATGTGCATCAGAGTTTATGTAATCGCGAGGACAAGTGAAATTGTAACGGACGGACTGGTGAATTGTAATTGTGTGCAGCACGTAATTCTGTGTAATTGGCAAGTGTTAAACTGTAAGTCGGTGGAAATAAAGAACATTTTTGAGTGGTGAAATTGGACTTTTCATTTCACGAACACAAAGTCACACTGGTGTCAGGAAGCGGGATAACAACATCACCGAACATTACAACCATGGACGCGGCATTGGAAAATTTTTTGGAGAAGATGATGGAAATGAAGGCCGAACTAATCTCGGAAATGAAGACGGCTAAAGACAACATCACCAGGAAGATGGAAGAAATGCAGTCCGAATTAACAGAGAAGCTGGAGACTAGAAATAACCTGGCCGCGGAACTGAAACTAATCAGGACGGCTAGGGACAACATCACCGAGAAGATGCAACAAATTAAGGCCGAGTTAACCACGGAAATGAGAGCAGCGAATGACCGTCTGGCTACCGAAGTGAAGGTGGCGAACGAGGTCCTCGCCACCAAGTTTGAGGAACGGTTGGCCGGCGTGAGGGATGACGTCACGAATCTGGGCAAGCGGATGGGTCAAGTAGACGACCGCCTTAATGATTTAGAGGAAAAGGCCGACAACATCGCAAAACCCCTCTCCCGCCTGACGGAGGAAAACCGGCCTTATGTGTGGACGGAGGACGCCGAAGACGCTTTCCAGCACCCGAAGGGGACCCTGTGCAGTGCTTCAATTTTGGGTTTCCCACAACCGGGTGGCGCCTTCATTGTGGACACCGACGCTAGCGACCATTACATTGGAGGTGTCCTACCGCAGATCCAGGACGGCCATGAGCGCACAAGAGTGGAAGGGAAGGAGCGTGCCGCAGCAGTCCGAGTAGTTGTGGCAGTGCCTGCTGAAGGCTGGGATAGCGCAGGCCTGAGGAGGGAGCAGCTGGCGGACGCAGACTTGGGGCCACTCTTGAGGGAAGTGGAGGCAGGGACGAGGCCAACCTGGGAGGACTTCGCACCGAGGAGCGCCACCTACAAGTCGTACTGGGCCCAATGGGACTCGTTGAAGACCAGAGTGGGCGTGCTGTTCCGGGTATGGGAGTCGCCCGATGGGAAGGCGCAGAGAGGACAGTTGGTACTTCCCCGGAGTAAGGTCCCGGAAGTCTTGGAGGAAGTGCACGCCGGTACTTCAGGAGGACACCTGGGAGCGAACCGTATGATTCACAAACTACGGCAGCGCTACTTCTGGCTGAGACTCCGAGCAGATGCTGGTGGTACACCTGGACCGCCTCGCACGCTACGATGGGGCTGTTCGGGGCGAACAGCTTTGAGGAGGGAGCAGTGTAACGCGAGCGCTGGAACACCCTGTGAACCAGCTGGGAACGGAAGGCAGGGGAGGACCGCGTTAGCCACACCTCCCCCTCGTTTGTCTTGTAGTGGTGACAGGCAGTGGTTGGGAGGACAAACATCAGTGTGCCGTCTGTTTCTGTCCACCTGGTTCCAGAAATTATGGAATCTGGAACATTCTCCTGGTCACTAGAAACCGGCGATATTCCTATATAAAGAGGGTTACAGACAGACAGAGTGGAGTTGGTCAGTCAGTTGGTTAGTGTGTGAGTGAGGACAGTTCTTGGTGTAAGAAGGCAGTGTTAGTCAGTGACGTGTTAATGAACGAAAGGATTGTGCAACGGAAGACTGTACGTAACTGGTATGTGCATCGGAGTTTATGTAATCGCGAGGACAAGTGAAATTGTAACGGACGGACTGGTGAATTGTAATTGTGTGCAGCACGTAATTCTGTGTAATTGGCAAGTGTTAAACTGTAAGTCGGTGGAAATAAAGAACATTTTTGAGTGGTGAAATTGGACTTTTCATTTCACGAACACAAAGTCACAATACAGTAGAACCTTGTTTACCCATATCAACCGGGAACAGGGCCAATCCAAGTTAATGAAAATCCAGGTTATCCAGAGAATGACGGACAAACATGTACATCACCAAAATATTTTTAATGTACCTTAGAAATTACTATTGCCACACTTTTGCCTAAAAACACATACATTGTATTTACTGTAATAGCCTATGTATTTGCACTGTACAGAATATAGCTACAAACTAGTCGGTAGTAAAAAGGGCAGTGATCTTCAATTTAGTGTATCACTTACAAGCAGCGTGATCTCATATCCACTTTAACATTAGAAGTTCATTTGGAAATGTTTTGGCATAACTCTTGAAATAAAGCACCAATTTCTCTATGTTTGCTATTGCTTATGCATGGATCATAACCACATGTGGTTCATCAACACTGTCTGATTCTGAATACTCTTCATTTTTATTTTCAGTAACACTCCAGTGATGCAGTAATACCTTCATCTGTAATTGGTTTATAACCTCCAACATTTGTAACCAATTGTCAATGTTGTCATCAACATCGGAACAACCATTGATATTTTTAAAAAGTCTATAAAATGTTTTCCTCAGCTATTTTTTCTTCTGCTTCATTCTTGTTTTCTGGCAAGCCAAATACACCAATCCACAACTTTTTCCTTAGATTTATCAAAGTTTTTCTTACAACCTGGTCCCAAGCAGGTGGCGTGAATACAATTAATTGACTGCTGGCAAGAGAATTTGAGTAATGCACCTACGAGAATAGCAACTTATCATCTGTAAAAATGTCTTCATTTATTACATTAAACAACATAACTTTTTTTTTTTTTTTTTTTCAAAAATGGTCCAGGTTATCCGGATATGTGGGTTAAAGAGATCCAGGTTAATGAAGTTTTACCATACATACAAACTTCTTCACTAAATTAGTATATCAGTTTTTTATACTGAGTTCTATTTCCTGTATCATACACTTACACAGTATGTAAGTGTATTAATTATTCACAAACTAATCTAAGGTAAAGCAGAGATACCGTAGTTCCAGTGGTTTTGCTGCTTAATCATTTGGGCATGAGAACATACACCTGGCCCCTACTTTTATTTTAACCAAAGACATGGTTAAAAGTATGACACTTGTGTAGGAATTGAGCCTTTTTTATTTAAAAAAAAAGCATTACAGATAGATTGTTTAACACTGGATACATTTTTATCAATTTTGTTTGTTAGAAAGTTATGTACTGCTCCTACATAAATAATTCTGATCAGAAAGGACAGTTTTTAATATTATTGTCTTCTTCTTTGATCTGTGACACATTCAAACACAATGGATAGTAAAAGAATAGCATGTTTAGCTGTAATATTAGCACTGTACACAAGTGTTAAATGTAAACAGTGGGTTCAAATTAACTTTAAAGAGAGTCGATTAATGGCACTAAACAACACCTGAAATTTCAGACTACATCGAACTAACTAAATTATGCATAGAACAAAATTTCTTCCAGTTTCAAACAAAATATTTCCACCAAACTTCAGGTTTAGCAATGGGCAACTCCCTATCACCCTTCCTGGCCGATATGTACATGAGTGCATTAGAAATAAGGATCAACAAAGGTTTCCCTTGGATGTTCAAACTCTGGCAACGATATGTAGATGACATCTTTGCAATAGTACCAAAAAAACACATCAGTGATGCACTAAAACTTTTAAATATCCAAGAAAAAAGCATCAAGTTCACTGTAGAAATAGAAAAAGATGAGTATTTACCATTTTTGGATCTAAAAATAATGAGGAATAAAAACAGACTAAACTTGGCATTTACAGAAAACCAACACAGACAGACAACTACATAAAAGCTAATGGCTACAACCCAAGATCCCACAAACAGGCAATCTTCAATAGTTTAACACACAGACTGGTAAACATCCCTCTCACAGCAGAAGAATACAAAACAGAATACAACAAAATAATTGAAATAGCACAAAAAAATAACTTTCCCAAATCATTAGTGGACAAAAAAGTGAACTTAGCAAAAAAGAAGCTACTAAAGGAAACCACAACCGTCTCAGCTACAGAAACTAATATGATTTTCAAAAAATTCACTCAGCATCCATGGGCCTATGATAAATTCAAAAAAGTCTTCAAAAAACAAAACATTCAACTAGCACCAGTCAACCATTTCTCCTTAAAAAACCTAATTTGCTCAAACATCAAAGATGCCATTCCATCTAACAAAAAATCTGGTATATATCAAATTGAATGCAAGGACTGTAGTCAAATTTATATCGGAAAAAGCAAAAGAAATTTAGAAACAAGAGCAAAGGAACACTTTAGAAACATAAAATATAAACAATTAGAAAAATCAGCAGTTGCCACACATTTTTGGAAAAAAAAAAAAAAAACATAAATCCAGAACCAAAACTACTAAAACATACATCAGGAAAACAAGAACTATCCACATGGGAACAAATCTTCATTTCAAAAAATAGGAACAAAGTATTCAATTTCGACATCCCCCAGAAAGATTTTAAAAATTAAAAGTAAGTGTTGTTTAGTGTCATTAATCGACTCTCTTTAAAGTTAATTTATCATAACAACACTGTTTTCAACACTTCCAAGAAAAAAAGTGGGTTCAAATTTACTTAAAAAGCAGGAAAATATATATTTTCATATGCATTTGTATATGTAGATTCACTTTACTATCGAGAAGATTTTAAAAGCTATCTTTGAACCCGTAATTGACTAAATTTCCCCTCCCACTTTGTGCAGACTTGGGACTGCGCAACCATTTAGCAGGTTGGTATGGTTAAAATTTTTGTCATGTTAAAATTATTCGTACAAGTAGCTTGCAGTAGTTTTGTCACACAGGTAAAAGTTTAAAAGGTACACCTTTCACAAAGTCAAATCTCAGTATGTCCTTATTAGTAAACTTTACTATCTGTTCGTTCAAAACTTCAATGCAGTTATTAATAGATTCTTCTGATACTTTAATCTGAGCTCTTCCATTGTAATTGTCCATTGATTCCACTGGCATAGTGAATCAGTCTGGTCATCTGTAAGCTCTATTTTACTCAAGAGTGGACATTTTTTACAGCCTGATTGCATGCATTTCTCTTTATTCTGGTCACAAACCACTTGAGATATTCATGAAATTCAGTTTTAGCAGGCACTTGTGTCCTTTGTAATGCAACCAGAAGAAACTTAATACTTTCATGCACAATGCATGAGGATACATTGGAATCTGACCTTGGAGATCACATTAGCAAGATGTGAATCTATAAACTTTGAAGAATTAATGCATACATCTTTATTAAATTATAGATGAGTCGTATTTATTACATTTTGACATACATCTTTATTATTCTGTATAAATAGTGTTTGCCCACCTTGGTAGCGTAAATGGTAGCATGTCTGCTTCACGTTCATGAGGTCCCGAGTTTGAATCTCAGTCAGGGTGAGTTTCCATGGATAAGGTTTTTATAGGGTTTTCCCTTATCCGAATGTCTAAGTTCCATGTACCCCGGACTCATTTGAGCATCATTTCACTCATTTCATTCACCGTTCGATATCACTTAACATCGGAGGACATAAATTGACAAAAAAAAAGTGCTTATGCCTCTTTTATGGTAACCACCAAATATCTTACAAAGGAAATTTTAATCGCTAATTTATTTTACCTTCTATGACATTTTATCTATGTTCAGTGTTTTTTTTATTATAATAATAATAATAATAATAATAATAATAATAATAATAATAATAATAATAATAATAATAATAATAATAATAATAATAATAATAATAATAATAATAATAATAATAATAATAATAATAATAATAATAATAATAATCATCATCATCATCATCATCATCATCATCATCATCATCATCATCATCTTTATTTGTCAGAGATGGCATCGTCATAATTACAATACTAAAATATATAAAACAATAATTACCTATGTGGCTACAGATTACATAAATTTAAATTACAGCGTAATGTCAACAGAACTATCCATAAATTTGTTAATTGAATAAAATGGCCTATTTAATAGCCAGTTGTGAATACATACTTTTAGTCTATTAATTGGGACAACTCTTACTGCCTCAGTTACAGACTTAACACTGATATTCAGCATGTATAAAAGAAGCTATTTAAAAAAATATTTAATTTGGTAGTGCTTATCACTGTGAATCCTTGTAAAATGATAGCTAGAAAATACTAACTTGTATGTGTTTTTCATTTTTTTTCTACCTCTTGATATGACATATCTGAGGAATTCCTCTAATATGTAATCAGCATAAACAGTCTACCACTAACACCTTTTACGTCCTTCAACATTGTCAAGTCAGATGATGAATGAAGTGAGTGAAATGATGTTCAAATGGTCTCAGGGTCCATAGAGCTTAGAGTTTCCAGACAATCTTTCAGGGATAAACCTCATCCAGATAACTCACCCTGACTGAAATAAGGGTGATGCAACTCGGGACCTGTTGAACAGGAGGAGACACGTTACCATCTATGCTACCAAGGCAGGCAGTACTAACTTCTGTGCATAACTACCAAAATTATTGTCAACATTTTGTGTGTCAACACACAATTTATTGCTTTAGTATTATTTCAGAAATGTACTGTAAGGATATATAGAAGTTCCTGTGCAGGGTAATATCTCCCCCTCTTTTAGAAGTGTGTCACCCATGGTCTTGTATTCTTAAGAAAGATTCCTGTTATGGCAGTTATTTAATTTTCAGTAGAAATGAGAGCTAAGATGAAGGAATGCTCTATTAAGGAAAAATAAAAAGGTCATATTCATATTTTTTTATTGCCTATGAATGAAGTGTTACACACAAGTTACAAGTCAAGAATTCAATACAAGTACTAATTATACAATTAAGTAACTAGCATGATTAATTGTACCTAGTGTTACAAGCACATGGTTCAAGTCAAACAATATAAGATAGTATACATCATTAGTAATTTTAGTAACAATTGCATTAACAAAATGAAATAAATTAATTGATATTGGAATATTAAAATATGAATTATATTCTTAGATGCATACACATTATAAATAAATAAGTGTAAAATATGTACCTAACTAATTGTACATATAATAAAGTATTCATCAATATTGTAATATACATTTCTTATCAGATAGGTTTAGAAGCTTTCTGAAATTATGTGATTGGAGGAATTTAGTGACAGTGACATAAAAATTAATTGAAATGGAAAGAGGTTGATAATGGAGACAATGGCTTCCGAAACTAGTCCCTCAAAAATATAAAATGTAAGTGACGAAGTATCAAAAAACCAACTACAAATAGATCTTTCTGAAATTATTTAACTTTTTACAAGTTTTTACAGAGATAGAACTTGATTGTTTACAATTTGAATGTGAATTGACATTTAGAAAAATATGTGTGCATTTGGTATTTAATTGTAGGATCTTCCAAGGATGCGAGATAAAGACTGTTCTTTATACAGAACTTTTTTTTTTTTTTGAAAATTTTGATTTTTTTTTCAAAAATGGCTAACAATATTGATTAAAATACTATATGCTTAAAATATTTTCATGCCAAATGCAATGTACATCATGAATTTTCTGGGCATTTCCTCAGAAGCCCTCTTCACTCTAAATGTATTTTGCATAATGTAACTGTAAGAGACTGCAAAATCATACTATAAAAAACTATGAATCACATTAAAACACAGTAAATGTCAAATTACTATATAAATTAATTGATAATACCTATACTTTTCTCAAATATAAGTTTTTGGAAATTGGAAAGATAGTCAGACTGAAAAATTCAATGCCATAGCTGGGATTTGAACCACGAATCTTCTGTTCTCCATCCAGCCACTCTAACCATTGAGTTACTATGGCTAACGTGCCGATATGCCATTAAATTCTCCAACTGACTCGTGTTTTTCCCGGTAAACCACTTAGGAGTTCTCATAAACATATGAGACAATTACCTTAATGGTGACTTACAATGTTTAAGTACAACATTAGCCTACACACGGCCAGTGTGAAAGAACAATTAATTTCCATTAATTGACCTAATTTTGGAAATTGTTCTTTCTACACCAGCCTTGTGTAGCCCAAAGTATGGAAAGGTGGAGCCAGACTTAAAAATTCAATGCCATAGCCAGGATTTGAACAATGGATCTTCCAGTCTCCATCCGGCTGCTCTTAAGCATTGAACTACTATGACCATCATGCCAGCATAACATTATATTCTCCAACTGACTCATGTTTTTCCCAGTAAACCACTAGGAATTCTCATAAACACATGAGACAACTACCTTAATTAGCAACTTACTGTACTATAAATACTTTAAGGCCTAGACTTTATAGTTCAGTCCACTATTAGGTCAATTAATGGAAATTAAGTGTTCTTTCACAGTAGCCATGTGTCCTCCAAAATATGGAAAGGTAGAGTCAGGCTAAAAAATTAAATCATCTGTATTATTAATTTTTAGATGAGTCGTATTTATTACACATCTGCTTCACTTTCGCTGAAAAAGCCGTGTTAAAATCCGAAAAAGCAAATCACTACAGAAAACTAACTAATATAGACCTCTCATTTTTTTAGTACGAAAGTGAAGCAGATGTGTAATAAATACGACTCATCTAAAAATTAATAATTTTTCGCTTCACTGTGGTGTTCCAATACAGTTAAATCTCGATATAAATCATCTGTAGTTGCACTAATTTGTTCATAATCATAATTGTTATGCAACAGGTACTATTTCAGGGCCCTAAAACACCACACACACACTCACTCACTCACTATTTCAGGGCAAACATTTTGTAAACATCCAAAATGTGTACTCATAAGTTGCTGTGTTGACATGTGCAAAAATAACAGTTTGTCAATGAAGCATTCATGTCAGCAGGAACAACTCTACAAATTCTTATCATGTCATGCTTGATTTTTACCATATTGCTTTATCAAACCCAATAGAAATTAATGGTAGTGAAATTTATGCTTATAACTTACATGATTTCTATACTGTAGCCTTTAAAACCAAAGCAGTTTTCAAAGAACCTTGTGTTAGGACATGTATTTGATATATCAGTAATAGGCCTAAAACCTAACAAGGTAGTGTTTTAGGATGTAAAGAACATACACTGAATAATCCTCTTATTTATTTTTATAAATTTATAAGGAACTTCAAGGGCCAGCTCTGGTTCAGATGATATACAGATAACTCCCAATAGCAACTCAACTTGTTACATTCATACAATATCTCATCTCAAGGAAATAAATTAATTTGTTTAATTTCCTTTAGGTTTTGTTCGAGCAGTCCTTAGGGACCATCTCAACAAATTACTTACTAATTTGAGTATGAACAGAGATCTTTTAAGTACCATAATACTGATTGATCATAAACTCAGGCTGGGCCAAAAAAATAGGAAGTTTTGAAATGTTGAAGCTCAAGTATTGTATCACATTAACGTTTATTATATGAAATATAGAACATAGTATATCATTTACATGTAATCATTATCTCTTGAATATGACATCCTTCAAATGCCTTCCACTATTGTGCACATATTCTTGCAATCACTCTTTGAAGTTTCTCCTCACTCCATTCAACATTTGAGCTGTGATGTTTCCAAATTCTTCATGAATTACTATCTTCAATTCTTGAATGTCTTGTAGTTTTCTTGCATATACTTTATTTTTTAAGTATACCTTTAAAGAGAAAATCACATGCTGTTAATTCAGGGGATCATGCAGGCCAAGGAATACCACCATTTCTCGATATGCCATGGTTTCGAAACAAGTTTTGCAGTTCCATTACAGAGATGTGTACATGTGACATTTTACCATCTTGTAGAAACAAAGGTACAGCACCTTTTGAAATCACATAATACAAAGGAGATACCCACAGACAAAAGATCAGGTGTGTACCGGATAAACTACAAAGGCTGTGACAACTTTTACATTGGAAAAACAAAAAGGAACTTGATTTTAGGAACATCAGGAACAAAGAAATAGATAAATTGGCGGTAGCGTACCATTTTTGGAAGGAGAATCATGATATAGAACGAGAAATCCACTTATTATAAAGTGTCCAAGGTCCAGCTGCATTAACCATGTGGGAAAAAATCTTCATAAAGAAATATGAAAGAAAATTGTTTAATTTCGACACTACCTTTAAAGAAAACCCAAACTTCAAGTTCATCAAGATACCGACAGAGACACACCTATCGCTTCCAATGAGTTCACCAAACCAACGTCCATTAGTCGACAACAGCTGATGATGTTAGGAAGATCCTAACGAAACGTGTTTTAGATAAATGCTAGCAATAAGTGGAGCATTGAGTGTTAGTTCAACTCAAAATTATATTAAAGTCTTTCTGTTGATTTAACAATTTTTCCTCATTTGGTACATACAAAAGTTTAATCATTGTGATATAACAAGGTACATCAAATAGAGATGGGTAGAGTTGCCAGTAAAGAGAAGATTATGGAAAGGGCATTGAAACTCTGGCATAGAATATTGAATCTGGAAGAAAGGAATTTCTTAAAACAATGTTTAATTTATCAAGAGAAAAGTTTAAAGAACAAGGGATGGGTAGAATGTCTTAGAAAAAACCTAGAGAGCAGTGGCGCAAATGTGGAGAAAAAGAGAGAGTAGTGTTAAACATTTCTGGAACTCTGCAAGAAAAAGATTCGAAGACATAGAAGTGCAGAAAATATTTAGTGAAATAGCTGAGAAGAGGTCTTTAGGTTTTTATATACCAATGAAGGGGTCTTGGGGAAGGGAAAAGTACATAGAAGTGACGAATAAAGAGAAGAGAGAAGGTATTGCATGGGTGAGAGCAGGAGTATGAGCAGGATTTTACAAAATGCGCAGTGATGGTACACGATGATGGTGTTCTAAAAGCACCACGTTGTGGCGATCATCTTGAAGCAGTATAATGGAGTGATGGAGGAATCTAATGAATTTCTCACCTTTGGTGACGATCTAGAAGATATCTAGAAGTATCCCCTGCAACTCTTGGTGTGGGTGGGCGCATCAGCAATTCTGGAGCAATGAGTTCTTTTGTTCAGGGTCGTGGCAACGGGCATGAGAAAGTTAGTATTACAATCGCTGAACAATGGACAAATAATTCTTTTCTTGTTCAAACATGAATATTTAATTCTTTCGAAACATTTTCAAATTGTGATACAAATTTAAATAATATAAATGTTTATTAATTTATAGATGAGTCGTATTTATTACACATCTGCTTCACTTTTGTACCTATTTTGAGGACATGTTTCGCAAATCATCGTTTGCATCTTCGGCTCTTATGCGACTAAAGCTTGATCCAGTGGTGTGGGTAATTCTGGAGTTGCTGCTGCCATCTGTTGATTTAGTGATGAACTTAAATGTGAGATTCTCTTCTGGCGGGATTTCAAAGTTCATTAGTTGGTTTTTATGTTTTTCTATGTATATTCTCTCCCATATGACGAGTTCACTATGTTTTTGTACGTATTTTAGTAATTCTGTGCTATCTTCAATTTCATGATTTTCAGACCAGAAATGAGCTGCTATTGCGGATTTATCAATATTTTTGTATCTTAAGTGCCTGAAGTGTTCTTTCTTTCTAGTGCCTATGTTTCTTTTTGTCCTCCCTATGTAGATTTTTTCACAGTCTTTACACTTAATCTTGTAAATGCCTGACTTTTCCTCTGGTTTTATCTTATCAGTATTATTACTGTGAAGTAGGTTTTTAATGTTGTAATTGTTTTTTGGTGCCAATGTTATATTGTATTTCTTGAATATTTTTTGGAACTTTTTTGTGGCCCAGGGGTGGTAAGTAAATTTAGCAAATCTAATTTCTTGTTTTATTGGTGTGAGAGCTGTGATCTGTTTTAATCTCTTTTGAAGTTTGAATGATTTTAGTTTTTTACCTACAAGGTTTTTTCCATATCCAATTTTAATTGCAGTTTTTAAGATTTGATGGTATTCGTTTTGATATTCTTGCTGGCTGAGGGGTAGATTTACTAATCTGTGTGTGAGACTGTTGATGGTGGCATGTTTGTGTGGAATTGGGTTGAAACTATTTGCTTTGATGTAATTATGTGTGTGTTGCTCTTCTATGGATACCAAATTCTAGTTTTTCATTGCTTTTTGTGATTTTAAGGTCCAAAAAAGGTAGAGTACAGCCGAAGATGCAAACGATGATTTGCGAAACATGTCCTCAAAATAGGTACGAAAGTGAAGCAGATGTGTAATAAATACGACTCATCTAAAAATTAATAATTATTTCGCTTCACTGTGATGTTCCAATACAGTTAAATCTCGATAATATAAATGTTGTTCCTTAACAAACGATGACTGGTGTATCGATTAACTATTACTTTCTTACACACATGCCATTTGTGCATCTTAAATGCATACTCAAAAATAATTCTGCATAACCTCGTAGAGACTCAAATGTACGTCTTTCTCCTATGACGTTGTTAATCAGAAGATCAAAATCTTTTTAAACATTTAACAACTTCTTCTCATTTGAGGTTGTCATGGTTACACATTACTTACCTTACATTATATCTCTTTTTACAAAACGTGAAATATCTAAAATAACTGCTTCAAAGTTAGATAGGAATATAGCTATAGTTGAAATGTTTGTTAAAGATAGTAAGAAGATCGGGCAATTCTTGAACAAAGTTAAAAAAAAAAATGGTTATGGACAGTGAACAGAACTAATAATGAACCTGCATTGTTATAATTAATTGTTTAGAAATAAGGTCCTACTGTAAAAAGGAGTATGACTGGTACAGAGCCAAGGCTGAATACCGGTCACACTCAGTTGTACTGGCTTAGCAAAATAAATAAATAAATAAAAATAAACAAGGTGCATTCATAGTTTGTGCATGACCATTGGCATCCTCAAATATGGTCTAATATTTAAGAGAGAGAGCACTCCAATCTCTTATCCTGTAGGACTATACGGAGTGTTCATGAAGATGCAGTGAATTTTGCTGTGCATAATGCTGAAAATTCTGCTTATTTATGAAGCCAAGCAGGTGAAACTGGGCTCTTCGAATATTTATAAATTGAAAATAACATTTTCATTGTTTGATTTCATAAAAAACCTTTCACAGAAAATAACACATTTATTTAAATTCTAGTGAATTAATTTCTGCACAATTTATAACTGGTATGGTTGAAATTTTAAATCTTTAGTCAGTATCAATCATGCACTGGAGCAGGTCATGTTAAGTGTCAGTGTCTTTGGAGCAGATGTGTTGGACTACTCACTAAAGCAACTTTACAGTCTCAATTATTTCAGGATTATGAACAGATGTTACTTTACATGTTTATTGGAGGAATTGAGTAAGTGATGTCAAATTAATTGAAAAAACTATTTGTAGTCCTTTTTTAACACTTCGTCACTTACTAGTAAGTGTTAAAAACCTAGTACAAACATTTTTTTCAATTAGATTTTAGTTATAGATTCCTTCAAAGTATAAACTTGAAAGAAGCGTAGGGACAGTGAAGCACAAATTAGTACAAAATTGAATCGAGAATATATTGACTATATATTGAGAATATATAGTGTGAGTGAAGCAATGTGTCAATATATTCTCGATTCAATTTTGTACTATAGATTTCTTCTTCATTTTAGGTTTCTTCCTTAGTGATGAACAGGTTTCCTCTAAATTGCAAACCCTAGTCTTAATTGCAGAGGTCATAGGAATATGACGGAGTTTAAAGTTGCAAATGTTAAATCATATCAGATGATGAATGAAATGGCTGAAATGATGCTCATATGACTCCGAGGTCCATAGAGCTTACAGTTCATATTTCAGGATAAGGGAAAACACTGTAAAAACAAGCTTATCCAGATAAATTACCTTGAGCAAAATTTGATCTCGGGACCTCTTGAATGTGAGGCAGACACTCTACAACCTATGCTATAGATGTGGGGTCTTTGCTGTATGTCACGAGCAGCTTGGATACATTATCCGTTTAGATAATAAGATGTTACAGCAAATCCTTGTTACTTACCATTCCAATTTCCTAAGTTTATAAATTGCAACAACCAGACTAAACAATAACATGAATCTAAGTTGTCTTTAACCCTTTCACTGATATGGACATCATATAACATCCAAGTTAAAAGGCCCCAAACCAATATGGATGTGCATAGACATCCTGTGCATACATACATTTAATGCTTATTAAATAAGTTTTATAAGAGGTAGAAACTTACCCTTAAAGGTTCCCTTTTTAATGTTAAACCTCAAAATATAGATAATCACACAAGGACACATCTTCACATTTGCAGCATATCATACTCGTTTCCTTGTGAACTCCTTTTTTGCCGCATACTAAATATTTTTTAAATGGGCACAACTTGTTTTTTGGGCGGGAGGTGGTTTTCTTTTAGGAAACTGTTTTCCCCTCAAGTATAAGGGGTGCTGGGGTGAAGGATTTCTTACCCCCAGTATGAAGGGGCTCTGAATGTTATAGTATTCAATTAGATTGTGAGCCATTGATACACGTAAGTCCAGGTAGGTCATGAGTTTAGAGCTCTGCAGATTACTTAACAATTGTATATGGTTACGTATAGCTGGTGTAAAAGTACTTTTTATACCATTTAACTGTTTTTCATAATTAGGGATAGCTTGTAAAACCTGATCTAGTAGATCCACACCACCCCATATTTGACCCGTTATTTCCCCCCAAAAATAAAGCAGCAAAAATCTGTAGACTAGTTCATGTCCAATGCAGATTTAAAATAACATGCACACTGTCCACTTCTGAATTGTCTTCTTAGGCCCTAAATTACCTTTAGAGATCAGGGCTTCCTTCACCCTGCTCACATATATGTTTGTTTCTGTAACAATGAAGGACACTAAGCAGGGAGGGGGGGTTAAAAAGTGAAAATGTCCGTTGGTTGGCTGTCACAAGTTAGCTGTACACCAAAAATATTTCTATTTGTCTACGTCTATATGTCTTGTGTTCAAGTTATTTTGACCACTTCACAATGTTGATTCTTCATCAACATCTGAAGGAAGTGGGTTATTTTCTTCCTCACTGCTCTCTGTATCTCCATATCCCCAACACATCTCTTAAAATCTGAAAACTTGCCATCAATATCCAAATCATGTCAAACAGCAAAAGGTTCTGCACATTTTCCAAAGTGATATCAAACGTCCATATTCAACTTACACAAACTAATATAATTTTGAGTCAAACTAATACTGAATGCTCCACTTATTGCTAGTATTTACGTAGAACGCGTTTCGTTAGGATCTTCCTAACATCATCAGCTGTTGTCGACTAATGGATGTTGGTTTGGTGAACTCATTGGAGGTGATAGGTGCATCTGTGTCAGTATCTTGATGAACTTGGAAGTTTGGATTTTCTTCAAAGTTAGTGTCAAAATTAAACAATTTTCTTTCATATTTCTTTATGAAGATTTTTTCCCATATGGTTAATGCAGCTGGACCTTGGATATTTTTTAATAATGCATATATAGATATGCATTTCTTACATATTTTAAAAGTATTTTAAAAAAGAACTAATCATAAGCATTTCTAACATAATTTATAAATATTAAAAAGAGAGAGTACCGAGCTCAGTCAGTAAAGCACCTGTGTGGTATATGAAGGGGTCTTTGCTCCCCAGAGTCTAAATGTATGAATGTAATACATGTGATGTAATATATAAAACCCAAAGAAATCCAATAATAATTGTACAGTCATTACTAGTGCCTAATAGGGCAGTATCTTTCAAAAGTAAAGGTCATTGATATGACCATTGCAGTTAAAGACAGGTTTCAAATAGAGAAATTAAAAAAAAAAAAAAAAAAAAAAAAAAAAAAAAGGAACTAATATATGAAGGCTTTATTTTTCAACCTCCGATAGGATATAAATAAAAGACAAGTTCATAGAAAACAATTTGTATTACCAGAAGTTCTGTACACTTAGTTACTTTTCAACATAATCACCAAAAAGATTGAGACATTTATCGTACCTGTGGACAAGCATTGCAGTACCTTCTGTAGAAAATGTTGCTGCCAATGATTTCATATTAGCCTTGACGTTGTTTTGAAGATGCATCCTTTGTCATGATTGTCATTTTTTTTTTGGTGTGTCATATTGGATCTAAGTTTCATCTCCAGTAACAGTTGATTTCAAAAAGTTATCTCCTTCATTGTGATAACGGTCAAGGAAATTCAAAGTTGACTGTTATCACAATGAAGGAGAGAATTTTTTGAAATCAGTTGTTTCTGAAGATGAAACTTGGATCCAATACGACACCGGACACACTGGAAACAAAACGACAATCACAACAATGGATGCATCTTCAAAACAATATCAATGCTTATTTGAAATCATTGGCAGCCTCATGTTTTGCAGAGGGTATTGAAAATCTTGTCCACAGGTACGATAAATGCCTCAATCTTTTTGGTGATTATGTTGAAAAGTAACCATAAGTGTACAAAACTTTTGGTAATAAAATAGTTGTTTTCTATGAACTTGTCTTTTATTTATAACCTATCGGAGGTTGAAAAAAAAAATAGCCCTCGTACCTCTACTACTCTTCCCAGATTGGGAACCACTGCTTTAAATTATGAATTTCCTTGTTAACTTGTTATAGTAATACTTCTTCCTTCTCCACAGATCAAACAGGACCTCCAAAATTCAACAGGAGAGCTAAAGAGCCTGTCAGCATCTTTGCAGGAAACAAGCATTGCACTCCAGATTGTACAGCAGTTAGCTGAAATTGACACAGAATTAAAGTTAGCCAAACAAAAACAATGTGAGGGTCAATATTTAGAAACTGCACAAAAACTAAACCACATAAAATCATTGCTGGAGAAAACAGCTGATATTAATCTTGATATTCTGAAAACAGTTGCCACAGAGAGAACAGTCCTGCAAGAGACATTTCTTTATGACATGTTGGAAATCTGGAAGTCAAGTTTGCAGTGGGAAGAATCTGAACCTGACAAAGATACACGGAGAGTCTGCTTAAAAATCAATACTTCAAGCAAGAATAAAATCGAGCATATGATGCAGGCCCTGAATTATTTTGAGCATCTTGATTTTAATTTTAGGAAGTTTGCAAATAAAGTCTTAAAATATTTACTAATTCCTTTGATCACAGAGGATAGATCTGTTGAAATTTTTGTACGGGAAAACATAGCAGCATTGGAAGTGGAATCAAAGCTGCCAACAAAGAAGCCTGATTATAAAACTGTATTTACAAATACAATGAAAATATTTGAACTTTTTCACAAAAATTTGGATGTGCATATAGATGAAAATACAACATTCTTGAAAAAATTAGGTGATATGATTTCTGAAGAATTTTGTGAAAATCTCATTAAACACTGTCTTTCTGAAACTATACCAAGCAACAGCAATGACCTAGGAGCTTACGATGTTGTTGCAAAAGCAACAGAGAAGTACCAAGAGTATTTGGTTGAAATAGGTAAGATCTGTATGCTGGATTATGTTGCACTTCAGTATATGGATGTGTGTATGTATTTATTTCCAAACTATTTATACAAAAGTTCTTAAAATTTTATTTACTTATACATTACTTGAGTTGCTATTTTATCCCTTAGTCCACCATTCATTTCAGCGCCATGGTTATTTATGTATAGTAGACCATAACTTAATTCATATTACTTTTCTTTATTTTTCGATACCACTTTTCCCTTTCTCTTCTGATAAATTCCCCTAGTATCTTTGTATCTTCACAAAATTACTGTAATTTTCTACCTTCTTTATTAGCACTTTTATCACTACTTTGTTGCATCTATTTCTTCTATGACACAATTATGTTCCTCAGCTCCTGTTTGAGGTTATTCACACCCTGTTCTGGCATTAAAGTCCCCAACTAAAACTATTTTATACTGAGATGCTTATTAAGTAGTATCTCTATGACCTGATTCAGTTTACAGAATAATTTGGGATCATAAAATTCAGATGAACTTTTTTTTTTTTTTGCTGTAATTTAAGTCCTCCGTTTAGTCATATCGGACGATGAATGAAACAGTGAAATAATGCTCAAATGGGTCTGGGGTCCATGGAGCTTAGAGTTACCCGACATTCGTCTATCAGGATAAGGGAAAACCCCGAAAAAAACCTTATCCAGGTAACTCACCCTGAACGAGATTCAAACTAAGGACCTCTTGAACGTGAGGCAGACACGATACCATCTACGCTATATGGGCGGGCGATGAACTTAGTGGGTTATATGCAATGCCTAATGCCATCTTATCATCTTTTCATAGTATACCTGTAGCTAATATCCACAGCACCTTAACATCACACAGCTCCTCCACTACCTTAACCTAAAAACTTCTTTCTTTATAAAAGCTCCCAGACCCCCTAATGCTCTTCCCCTCTGACTGCTTCTGTTTTCTACTTGACTGTAATAGTCATACACCTTTATGACAATGTTCACACTTTTCCACAACCAAGACTCCACAACAGCATGTATATCAGCCACATTTAATAACTGCTTAATTTCACCACTACTCAGCTTGACCCACAAACCCTCACCATTCCAGAATAACAAGCCCAATGATTTGCCCTATACTGGGCCTTTCCTTTCAAAACAGAACCTGTCCAACAAACCCGCACCATTCCAGAATAACAGCACCAAAGATTTGCCCTATGCTGGGCCTTTCCTTTCAAAACTGAACCTGTCCAACAAACACTCACCATTCCAGAATAACAACACCAAAGATTTGCCCTATACTGGGCCTTTCCTTTCAAAACAGATCCTGTCCAGCAAACCCTCAACATTCCAGAATAACAACACCAAAGATTTGCCCTATGCTGGGCCTTTCCTTTCAAAACAGAACCTGTCCAACAAACCCTCAACATTCCAGAATAACAACACCAAAGATTTGCCCTATACTGGGCCTTTCCTTTCAAAACAGATCCTGTCCAACAAATCCTCACCATTCCAGAATAGCAACACCAAAGATTTGCCCTATGCTGGGCCTTTCCTTTCAAAACAGAACCTGTCCAACAAATCCTCACCATTCCAGAATAACAACACCAAAGATTTGCCCTATGCTGGGCCTTTCCTTTCAAAACAGATCCTGTCCAACAAATCCTCACCATTCCAGAATAACAACACCAAAGATTTGCCCTATGCTGGGCCTTTCCTTTCAAAACAGAACCTGTCCAACAAACCCTCAACATTCCAGAATAACAACACCAAAGATTTGCCCTATACTGGGCCTTTCCTTTCAAAACAGATCCTGTCCAACAAATCCTCACCATTCCAGAATAACAACACCAAAGATTTGCCCTATACTGGGCCTTTCCTTTCAAAACAGATCCTGTCCAACAAACCCTCAACATTCCAGAATAACAACACCAAAGATTTGCCCTATACTGGGCCTTTCCTTTCAAAACAGATCCTGTCCAACAAACCCTCAACATTCCAGAATAACAACACCAAAGATTTGCCCTATACTGGGCCTTTCCTTTCAAAACAGATCCTGTCCAACAAATCCTCACCATTCCAGAATAACAACACCAAAGATTTGCCCTATACTGGGCCTTTCCTTTCAAAACAGAACCTGTGCAACAAATCCTCACCATTCCAGAATAACAACACCAAAGATTTGCCCTATACTGGGCCTTTCCTTTCAAAACAGAACCTGTCCAACAAACCCTCAACATTCCAGAATAACAGCACCAAAGATTTGCCCTATACTGGGCCTTTCCTTTCAAAACAGATCCTGTCCAACAAATCCTCACCATTCCAGAGTAACAACACCAAAGATTTGCCCTATACTGGGCCTTTCCTTTCAAAACAGAACCTGTCCAACAAATCCTCACCATTCCAGAATAACAACACCAAAGATTTGCCCTATACTGGGCCTTTCCTTTCAAAACAGAACCTGTCCAACAAACCCTCAACATTCCAGAAGAACAACACCAAAGACTTGCCCTATACTGGGCCTTTCCTTTCAAAACAGATCCTGTCCAACAAATCCTCACCATTCCAGAATAACAACACCAAAGATTTGCCCTATACTGGGCCTTTCCTTTCAAAACAGAACTTGTCCAACAAATCCTCACCATTCCAGAATAACAACACCAAAGATTTGCCCTATACTGGGCCTTTCCTTTCAAAACAGATCCTGTCCAACAAACCCTCAACATTCCAGAATAACAACACCAAAGATTTGCCCTATACTGGGCCTTTCCTTTCAAAACAGAACCTGTCCAACAAATCCTCACCATTCCAGAATAACAACACCAAAGATTTGCCCTATACTGGGCCTTTCCTTTCAAAACAGATCCTGTCCAACAAATCCTCACCATTCCAGAATAACAACACCAAAGATTTGCCCTATACTGGGCCTTTCCTTTCAAAACAGATCCTGTCCAACTTAGCCCTGCTATGCATCTTTCTGATATCTTCATCCCCAACTGCATCCTCTACTTGCATTATACTGCCACTCTGAGTTGACACTACACTGATGTCGCCCTAATGCCAAACATCCAGTCAGGCTGTTGCATCCAAAGTCAACCTCCTCGATTCATTGTGCATTTCAGTACAGTTAGTTTTATATTAATATGTATTGCATAGAAAAATTTAAATGTATAAAATTTTCATAGTTCTGCAGCAAACATCAGTTATGTTTTTGGATGGATAGAGTCAGAGTGAATAATTTGATACCATACCTGGGATTTGAAACATTTATCTCCCAATCTCCATCCAGTCATTCTTAACCGTTGAGCTACCATGGCCAACATGCCAGCATGACAAATTCTTTAAGTGACTCATATTTATTCCAGTAAACCACTAGGGGTTTTCATATACAATGATATACCACCTTTTGTGGCAACTTACTTTACCATAAATACTTAAGTCCCTGACAATCAATTGAGCTACAACAAGCAACTGGATGGAGACCAGGAGATCCGTGATTCAAATTCAGCTATGGCCTTGAATTTTTCAGCCTTACTCTACCCATGCAAATCTTAGCTAGTGTGGAAGAATGATTAATTTCCATTAGTTATATTATTTATGTAATTAACAGATATGTTAGACCAGTGTTAGTAATGTATCTTTTTAGGCAGCACAAGAAAGCATTTCATTTCTGGAAAATTATTCTCATACTCTATTGCTGTGATTACAATATGCAGCCTATGACACATTTCAACTGGAATAGTATTTGTTTCTTTGTGAATATGATATTTACTATGTGTGATTGGAGAGTTTATTAACTGACGTCCCTCGATAATATAAAAATGTAAGTGACAATGTCAATAAACCAGCTACAAATAGTTTTTTCAATCATATTTACTCTCTGCAAGTGTTTGCAGACTACATGAATAAATCTTTCTTCCCAAAAGAAGAAGTAGTTGTAGGGAAATTAGAGGACATATAACATGTAGTTTTCAAGATTTGTTTTCCAAACATGCCATGGAAATTCTAGTAGTGTATGCTGTGCACCATTTACTGGAATCATTTTTATTACCATGTAAATCTGAAAGATAGTATTTGAAGAAATTAATGCTAGTAATTGTAGTGTTATGAAAAATTGACTACTAGGACTACTAGTGGTTAGACCACTCGACTCTTACCAAAGCAGCCAAGTTCACCTTAGAAATTAAAAATAATGGTTGCCTTCACTTTCTGGATGTAAAGATAATAAAAAATATCAATAAATTAAACTTTGGCATTTATAGGAAATCAACTCATACTGATAATTATATAAAAATAAGTTTCAACCCTTTTTTGCATAAATTTGCTGTTTTAATAGTTTGATTTACAGGTTAATAAACACACCCCTAAATAAGGAAGAATTTAACAGAGAATATAAACATATTATTAACACTCTTTAATTAATGGTTTTAATAAAGATTTTATATACAAATGGCAAGAAAAATGTAAATATCAATAAAGCTATGTAAAATATGAAGTTTTTTACAGTGAAGCAACAAATACTATACAAATATAATAATTTGTAACATAAAATTTCACTTATCTTAAAAAAAAAAGAGTGACATCTAGCGATTGTAACGTTGACAACGAGGTTGTTTGAGTTGATGATGTGACTGAGATTTCACGAAATTGCAATCCTCATCAGTTAATAAGAAAGTTTTCATTATTTTCTTTTAAGATAAGTGAAGTTTTGCGTTACAAATTAATATATTTGTATATCAGTAAAAATCTAAATGATATTTCTACCCTTAAAAAAGTAAAAGATCATAATTTTAAAAAATTTACTTTTACTTGAGAAAATAAAAAATTTCAAATTTTTTTAAAGAAGTTGGTACCTCAAAATAACTATAACATAAAAAAAACTCTAAATTTTTCTAAAAAAGACAACATCAGATAACAAAAAATCTGGCATTTTAGTATAGAGTGTGATCAGATTTACATAGGTAGGACCAAACTAAATTTGGAAACCAGAACGAAGGAACATTCAGGTATGTTAAATATAAACAGGTGGATAAATAGAGTCAACCTGAAAAAATAGATAAGTCAGTAGTGGCTGATCATTTTTGGTCATCTAAACATGAAATAAATCCAGAAGTTAAAGTATTAAAGCATTTGAATGGATTGATAGATCTAATGGTTTGGGAGAAAATATTTATTTTGAAAAATAAAGATCATGTGTTAAATTCTGAAATCTTGCCAATAGATACTATTAATTAGAGTGTGTTTGCCCCAATAGATGGCAGTAAGACAGCAAGCTATCCATCAACTTACGGAACTAACAAAAAGGCTATTCAGTCTGGTTAAGAATGTGACAGAGATGTTACAAAACCTGTCCCGGCAGATTTAGACAATTTACCAAACAGATAAGTGAATAAGTGAAGTGTGTTGTTAAGTGTTGTAGTTTATTCATAAGATTTAGAGAAGAACTCTGACAAACCATTCTTTTAATTAAAAATGCAACACTGTTCATTTTATTTTTGACATGTTTTATTTTTTACAATCTCATTAACATAAATTTATTGAGTTTCACCTGCTCCCAATGTGGAAAATATTTTGGTCTCAGGGATGCAAAATTTGAAAAATTAGTTTTAATGCCTGGATGTGTCTTCTTAAAATCCTTTGTCAGTTTCTTTAAGATTTACTAAAATCAGCCATTTTTGCTTTTTTATGCACATGCTTTCTCTTTGACCAACTTAAAAATTGTTCATGCCAGTCATAATTTGACTTATGTCACATCCTTCATAAAAATTAACAATTTTTGTAATATTAGACATGTTTTTGATTAAATTACATGCAAGTTACATGAAGAATTAAACCAAGCATGGACATTATTTTGTACTCAGTTCAGCTTCTAGGAAGGCATGTTGCAGTCAAGTATTTCTCATCAACAGCTTTTACATTTGCAAGTTTTTCCCTAAATTGTGACATCTTTTCTTCTCCATCATTGTCTATGCATACGCTTAATTAATAGCTTCCTTAATCCAGTATATAATTTGATTCAGGAGCTTTTATTTGGAGGTAGGGGATTCAGCAAGAGGAGTTAGAATTTCATTTAAATATTGTGATTTATTGCCTTCACTTCTGTTACTGACAGTTCATACCCTTCTTTACTAGCTTTAATCCCCTCATAATCTGCTTCAGTTTCTTCTACATTAATCTTTTTATAAAGTTTGTATGACAGCGATAAGACTGAAAAGATAGCAGTGACATAAAATATTAAACTTTTATAACTAGCTTATACATTTGGAAGCACTTAACACAACATCCACTGAAGTTTTAGCTTAGACTGTTGGTACAATCAGTCAGTCAATTGCCAAATTCAAAGGTATGTGATATTCAGTAATAATCTCTAAATAGAATAAAAGCAGTGAAAGGATTTTTCGGACACGTTCGCTGCAGGCATCAAGTAGCACACATCATTAGTTATTGTTATCTATGAAACTTGTCTTCTATGCATTGTGTTGCATATAATTTTCAACTTTAAGTGCAAATCAACCTTATCTTTATAGTTTAATAACTATTCCTAGGATTATTATTTATAGATGATTTGGTACCGGAGTTTCTATTTAGTGGGGATTATCAAAAGCTCTAAGTGCATTGGGGGATTTTGCAACAGTAGAGGGTTAAAGATAAATTATAAAAAGGCTAGGATTATGGTCTTCAAAAAGGGATATAAATTAATAACAACCCATGGCGCGACAGCCCTTAGAAGGCCAAGGCCTACCAACCCGACTGCCAGCCTCACGCCCACTTATGCACTGCAGAGGTGGACGATCATCCAACCATTACGGGGAGGAGATGTGGTCAGCATCTCGGCATCCCCCAGCCGGAATGTTGGTTTCCGTGACCTGGGCCGCTTACATAGCGTAAGGTCCTCAATTTCCTCACGATGCTGAGTGGGCACCGGTCCTATACCTGGGACCTAAAATCCCCACCACATGGGTGGGATCGAACCCGGGCCGCTTTCCGTGGCCAAGGACCAAGGCATGCTGCCTTAGCCCGCTACGCCACGGCGCAGGACATATAAATTAAAAAGAAAGGAAAAATGGAGCATGGAAGGTCAGGAAATAGCCATAATGAGAAACATTCAGTATTTGAGGGTTCAGTTAAGTAGTAATGGAAAATGGCATGACCAAAAGAAATCGGTTTTAGCTAAGGGTAAAATTGCCATGAGCATGTGTATTTAAAATACCAGGGATACGAATTAAATGGTTAAAAAGATTGTATAAGGCAATAGTGGAACCCAAAATGCTATATGGGAGAGAGGTTTGTGGATGTGATGGAAGAGTGGCAAGGGATGGACTTGGAAGTTTTTGTCAGTTAATTTTGGGTAAACCAGTTGCATCACCTAAGGAAGTAGTAATGTCAGAATTAGGTAAAACAGGAAGTAAAGGGCTAGTAATTGAAAGACTGATATCAGATTAGAACATTGGAAGATCAGAGTATAGTAAAACAATGTATGATTATGCAAGAGAAAACATTAGTGCCTGATAGTTGGGCTTTATTTGACGTTTGTTGGTCTCGCAAAAACTCGAGAACGGCTGAACTAGTTTGAATATAGCGTTCTTAAAACAGCAAAAACATAAGATTGAATAATTGCTACTGCAGACTCTAAAGTTAAAATTAGAATTTGTGTAATAATTAGTTAAGTCTAAGTAAGGTTTAAAAGGTGAGAAAAAAGACCTGAAGTGATAATGGACCGGATTATTAACCAAATATAAAAGTACACACCCAAACTCTTACGGAATACATACACCTTTTATTTTTGACAAACAAAAGCATTATAAAGTAGAAAGATATTCCACTGCTTGCCAAAGTCTTCAAAGCATACCATACCTATATAGTAAAAATGAATTTGTAAATCCAAACCACAAAACTTCAAAATGCTGGACCAATATGGCTATTCCCCCCCCCCCAAACATTTAAGTGTGAGGAAGGTTCTTCTGAAGAGAAAAATTGATAAAATTGAGCAGGAAAATGGAAAAACAACATTTTTCTTTTTCAAAATTGATATGCAGTTCAAGGAAGGCTATTATGAAGCTTAAAACAAAAGAGAACCAAATCACAATATGAAGAAAGAACAGTTGAAATTTAGTTAGTAACTTTAAAATTTATGAGTGTAATCTTAAATATAAACTACTTGAATGCATCCTGAATTTTGACGCTTTCATTTTTTTTTCTATGATATAAAGTTTAATTGTTAGAGAGCTCTCAATTAATGTGTGTTATTTCAAATTTTCTATATTGTCGCGAGTCCCTTTTTACGACTAGCGTCCCTTTACGACAACATTTATCTCTGGTTGATTGGTTTATATTATGTGTTTATGCTCAGTTCAAGATTCATGCCACCTATAAGACGCGGGTGGAGCAATTTAGGCCGAAGCACTCGAAATGCTATAAAGAAAGCTAATTTCTGCTCTAATGGACTACTCGGCAACATGAAGAGTGCAATGAAATTGAAAGAAGTGGGATATCACAAACACATGATTCAGCTTAATAGTCTTGCAGGTTTGAAACGAGTTGCTTTCAGTTATGATGTTTCAGTTGACTACAGGGCCTACCAATGTGTTTTTATTGGATCTATGAACTCAGTTTGCTGATATTGTAAGGCATTGAAATACAAAACAGAAACTACTGGATTGTGTTGTGCAAATGGCAAAGCGAAATTAGTGCTATTGGTTCCATCAGCAAAGCCATTGTACCCATTGATTTCAAGAATAGGAATGGATTCCACACATTTCTTTACAAATATACAACAATCTCTTCCAAATTACTTCATTTGGGGCAACACATGTAGTTCGGAATAATTGCATGCTAACTTTCAAGGTAACGTATAACAGGCTTATCCCGTGCGTTGCTTTGTTTATTTTATAAAGCTGTATTTAAAAGAATAAGTTTGCGGCACTGCCGCAGTGCAATGGCTTTTGAAAGAATGATGTCTGTCGCGTCAGCTAGTCTATACATAAGATTATAGAGGAAATAGAAATGGAAAATGTATGAAGGGGCAGAGAAATTTTAGAAGGGAAGTTCTGGAAAGTAATCAGACAAAGAAATGAGGATATTGAAGATACAAGAGATATTTGGCAGTATTAGGGACAAGAGAACCTTGGTATTGTACAGGCAAATCAAAGAAGATTGGGATGGATATAATATATTGAAGTGTGTAATAAATTGAAAACGGAAGGATGGGCATGGTTTAGATCTGGGACAATGAAATTAAGGGGAATAAAACGGGGAATGGACCCACAGACGTGCCCATTATGTGAGTAAATGGAAAATGACCTACTTTGTATTCGGGATTGAAAAGAGACAAAATTATAGAAGAAACAATGAGTACCAGTTAGATGGTTGAAATTACAGAGCGAAATAATTAAAATGAGAATTAGGAATGCTAACAATACAAATTTTCCATAATAGATTATGGAATATTTCACATCTCTTAAATTATTTTCATTGCATTTTGCCTTCTCTTAAGTATCATGACAAATCTGTTGACAGACTGGAACTCTGTTGGTCATGAGAATGTTGTATGTCGAAAAGGAGATATCTAGCAGATATCGGCCTCTCAGTGAGGCTGAGCAGTGGGTTTTCTTCCATAGAAGGTTGGCATTCAGTAAATACATCTCCAACTTCTTCATAAAGATCGTTCTGGAAATATTCAGTTCATAGTTCATGTGGACCAGTTTTAATAGTTTTGTTCTTTGTTCATTATTGTGAAGATCATCCCAAAAATGTGCTGCTACTTCAAATTTGTCTTGTTTCTTTTTGTTTTATGTGTAAAAAAGTGCTCCTAGTGCTCTTTTTTTTTTTTGTATTTATTTAATGTTTGTTTTCAGACATTGGTTTTGTGGTAATTAGATTTGAGAGAAGGAATTTAACAATGTGCCAAGAAATGCATCTTGTAATAACTGGAAATACATAATAAAACAACTTAATAAAATATTTTCAATTCATCAATGTTTCATTTTGATACTTGTAAACAGTACTAAAATATTCAGATAAGGGATTAGACTGAACTGGACTGGATTGGACAATAATAGCGATTGAATAGGACTGTAACATCTCTTAACATTGAAATCCTGTTTATTGTTAATTAAGTTGTATTTCGGAAGATTATTATTTTGTTACTCTAATGCTTTTTGCATTTCTTTACAGGGTTTTTAGGTGAAAGCAATCATTCAATTTTGGAGTATGCAAAGAACGTGGATGTCCTATTTGCCAATAAAACATGCCAAGTGTTGCTTGTAAGAGCAAGAGAGATCATGAAGAAGGATCTTCATGATATGGTGAAAGTTGGTCCTATTGTGAGTTCTGAGTTCAGCATTTTTATAAGAATATAATCGTCAGTAAATGTTAAAAATGATAGACTATATGACCAAAAGTATCTGTATATTCAGTGAAACATTGATTTATCATAGAGAGTGACACAGTACTAGACTTTGCCATGATAAGCACTTAGTCTGCACTCTCAGCAAAGGTCACAAGTATCCAAAAGAATGGAGCAGTTTGGAGGACTCACTGACTTTCAATATAGTAAAGTTGGCTGGGTGCTACTCATATAAGAAATTTATGTGTGAGATTTCCACCCACCTAAACATCTCTAGTCCACTTTTTCTCATGTTGTAATAGAAATGTGAAAGGATGCATACAGCTCAAAATATTACATGGGACCTCTAGTCATATAGTATAATCATATATCGCCAACACCACACAGGAATTTCATACTGTATCAGGATCTACTGTCCACCCAACACATGAAGAAACGGCAGAGGAATGTGTAACGTAATCACTTTTGCTGACCACATGATGTTTATGCTTACCATTCAGATATGATAAGGATGCTAGTTCATCTCAAATACACAGTGTTGTCACATAACTCACCCATGCATAATATTTATCACTGTAGTTACTGTAACAGCAGTAGGTCTGGCATAATGGGTGACTCATATGCACTCTCATACACTCATTTCATAGTAAACAGATCCACTACCAGAGCAGATAAACAGTTCAAGCCCCTCTCCCTCTTCAGGCCCCTCTTGCCTTCTTGTTGTGGGTAGACAGTACTCCAAGCATCCTGAGTGTGATATTATGGTATCTTGGATAACCAGCACTGAGCAGCTACTCCTAAGCCACACTACTAAAGAATAAATGCCTAACACCATCTTGCATGCTGTAAGGGCATTGAAACTCAATCACAAAAGGGAGGAAATTGTGTGGAGTGAGGAATCTAAAATATACAGTATGATAATCTGGTAGCAGTTTTGGCGGTGGTGACATCTACCAGCCTATAATATAATGGATACTATACCATATAGGCATATGGATATTTTGATCATATGTTATTTTTATTATGATATTTTTGATCAACAACTGCATCGTCATTAAAATATGTGCCTAAAGGTGTGTTCCAACTCTGATCCAATATGATTGAACTCTTTTAACAGTTTACTGGTATTATTTTGTTCAAGAATACTTTGAAAATAATACCTAATGTTAATTTCAATTTTTTATGTATTTTTCTTTATTTTCACTAGTTTTTAGTTGTGTTGTATTTTATCAGTTTTTTATTATTATTATTACTATTATTACTATTGTATTTTACCAAAATTATTGTGTTCCATTCTCCTTATATTGTATGTTTGACCATTAAGTTTTTTAAGCTTATTTTGCCAAAGTATAAACTTGAAAGAAGCGTAGGGACAGTGAAGCACAAATTAGCACGAAAGTGAATCGAAAAGATATTGACACATTGCTTCACTCACATTGTGTGAGTGAAGCAATGTGTCAATATCTTCTCAATTCACTTTTGTGCTTATTTTGCCAGTTTGTACTGAACATGTATTCATACTGAAATTAGTTATATTTTGTTTGACAATAAGAATTTTAACTAGCTTAGCTTCTTTTACCCTATCGCTGTTGTATATTGTTTTTTGACATCTGTTGCTGTAATAGCTCAATGGCAATAAAAATCTATTGTAATAAAATGCCAATAAAATCTATTTATTATTATTATTATTATTATTATTATTATTATTATTATTATTATTATTATTATTATTATTATTATTATTATTATTATTATTATTATTATTATTATTATTATTATTATTATTATTATTATTATTATTATTATTATTATTATTATTATTATTATTATTATTATTATTATTATTATTATTATTATTATTATTATTATTATTATTATTATTATTATTATTATTATTATTATTATTATTATTATTATTATTATTAATTATTATTATTATTATTAATTATTAATTATTATTATTATTAATTATTAATTATTATTATTATTAATTATTAATTATTATTATTATTAATTATTAATTATTATTATTAATTATTATTATTATTATTAATTATTATTATTATTATTAATTATTAATTATTATTATTATTATTATTATTATTATTATTATTATTATTATTATTATTATTATTATTATTATTATTATTATTATTATTATTATGTTGTTGTTGTTGTTATTATTATGTTGTTGAATTACACATAGTATATTAAATTATGTTTGCCTGTATCTCTTGAGAGATTTGCCGTTTGATTTTCAGGAGCACTTTGAGGAAGCTCAGGAAAAAGCAATGCTTGATAAACGAGAATTTGAGCAGTTGAAACCTGATATTACTCTGTGCAAAGATATGTTTCAGTTCCCGGAATGTCAAATCAGGTATTATATGACATTATTTACTTTTCATTATATTCTGACAATTTAACACAATTTTAAATCAATTTTTTATGGTAAATAAGTTATTTGGTCTCTATACTCTCCCGTTTATCTTTTAGTCTTATAAATACAAGTTTTTATTTTTGTATTATTTTTCTTTTTTTAATGAGTGCATGTTAAGTGCTTAAAAAGTTGTTTGCTCATCACTTTGACCCATCAAATCCTTTATTTAGCTAGTATACCTTATTCACTGATCCCTTTACTATCCTTTCACTGGATTAAATCTGTAAAAGTTTCCATGGAATACAGGTATGATAGACATGAGTTTTAGCCCCTCCCCCAAATGCTCCCTCTACTGTGGTCAAGCAGCATTACAAGAAGAAGCTGAAAAGAAGATTGGAAGAGCCAATGGTAATGTTCCTAAGTGTATGTACAAACTGTGTGGAATTCTTGTCAGCTTCGACGTGCTTTCTCTATTTACAAGAGCACCACTTCAAGAAGCCATCCAACTTCTGAAGGAGCATTTTCCGGCTGATATCATAGAGCTCTTCTGACATACCCTGACGTCCACTTTCTTCTTGTTTGGTGGTACTTTCTTTGAACAAGTACACGGAGTAGCAATGGGCTCCCCTTTGTCACCAGCCATAGCTAATTTCTATATGGAACACCTAGAATATGAAATACTTGCCACAGCTCCACTTAAACCATCTCATTTCTATAGATACATGGATGATACTTTTGTAATTTGGTAACATGGATCAGACACTTCACCTAGCTTTCTTGCGCATTTCAACAGCCTTCGACCTCAAATACAGTTTACCATGGAAGTGGAGAAGGATAGAACTCTTCCATTCCTGAACATTCTTGTTTCAAAAAACAGCAACGGTGCACTGGGGCATGCTGTATATCCTAAGCCTACACACACCGGTCTCTATCTGAACGCTCATAGTTTCCATCATAAGTCTCAACGACTGGGAGTTCTCAATACACTGGCCCACAGAGCTTTGTCTATCTCTGATCCCAGCCACTTAAAACAAGAATTACAGCACCTGAGACTCACTTTCCGTCAAAACGGCTACTCCTAATATGACGCTGAAGCCTCAATCTCCAAAGCTAGGAAAGGGAAACCTGTAATACAAGTGTCAGATGAGCCTATCGCTACAGCCTGCATCCTGTTTACCGGCAATCTATCCGGCAGAATCAGCAGAATTCTCGCCAAATACAACTTCAGGACCATTCACAAGCCACCAGCGAAGATTAAGCATCTGTTGAGACCAGTGAAAGACAAACTGGATTTCCAAGTTCCGGGAGTGTACCGCATTCCCTGTGAATGTGGGACACCGTATATAGGACAAACCGGAAGGACCATCGCTACTAGAATAATCGAACATGAACGGAGCATTCGTTTAATGCAACCTGAGAAGTCTGGCTGGCAGAACATTGTTTTGATAACGACCATAGAGCCAATTTTGGGAGACGACCATCTTGGCAAAATGCAACAGTTACTGGGAGCGGAGAATTAAGGAGGCTTTGGCGATTTCCTCTGAAAGGAGCACACTTAATCGTGATGCTGGATTTCAGTTCAGCTCCTCTAGGAAACCGGCCTTAAAAGTGGAAATCCGTCAAATTAAGAAGCAAAGATCAATATAGCTTGAAAATCAAGTTAAGTAGTTACGTTTCTTTGACACAATTTTCTATACTCATGCCATCTCCTGACCTGGCATTTAATTTACTGAAAACAGTCTTTTGTTCAGTAATGTGAATTTTGATAGTTTTGTCTTTATTTATAATTGTGTTATATCCAGTATTTCATATTTCATATCCTGATGATGGGAGAGATGCACACTCCCGAAACGTTGATATCTAATCATCTTTTCACATGGCTGGCTGCCCGAGAAGAAAGTGAGCGTATTCGTCGCCAGGAAAGCTTCAGGTCTTATTGTTGATATTGTTTGGGAAAATTTCACATATTATATGAAATTTTAAAAATGGCCCTGTAACATTTCTGGATATACAAAAGCTACCTTCATTTCTAAGGTGTAACACAACAAATTTGATATTGTTATTCCAACAGCCTATTTTTATAAGCTGAGAAGAATACCATATTCAAACTCTAGAGGTAGTGGTGGTGAGGAGGAGGAGGAGGAGGAGGAGGAGGAGGAGGAGGAGGAGGAGGAGGAGGAGGAGGAGGAGGAGGAGGAGGAGGAGGAGGAGGAGGAGGAGGAGGAGGAGGAGGAGGAGGAGGAGGAGGAGGAGGAGGAGGAGGAGGAGGAGGAGGAGGAGGAGGAGGAGGAGGAGGAGGAGGAGGAGGAGGAGGAGGAGGAGGAGGAGGAGGAGGAGGAGGAGGAGGAGGAGGAGGAGGAGGAGGAGGAGGAGGAGGAGGAGGAGGAGGAGGAGGAGGAGGAGGAGGAGGAGGAGGAGGAGGAGGAGGAGGAGGAGGAGGAGGAGGAGGAGGAGGAGGAGGAGGAGGAGGAGGAGGAGGAGGAGGAGGAGGAGGAGGAGGAGGAGGAGGAGGAGGAGGAGGAGGAGGAGGAGGAGGAGGAGGAGGAGGAGGAGGAGGAGGAGGAGGAGGAGGAGGAGGAGGAGGAGGAGGAGGAGGAGGAGGAGGAGGAGGAGGAGGAGGAGGAGGAGGAGGAGGAGGAGGAGGAGGAGGAGGAGGAGGAGGAGGAGGAGGAGGAGGAGGAGGAGGAGGAGGAGGAGGAGGAGGAGGAGGAGGAGGAGGAGGAGGAGGAGGAGGAGGAGGAGGAGGAGGAGGAGGAGGAGGAGGAGGAGGATCAGGAGGATCAGGATTACTGATGAAACGCAAAATGAGTGTTGTAGAAATGTGCTCTTTGCAAGGTGCAATAATCCTATATATGAGGATGGACCTGTGTTTCGAAATATATGGTGTTACTTTGGGTCATTTGTTACATGTCAAAACAAATTTGGTGCTGATTCAAAGATTAGTTTGAATATTACAGACATTTCAATAAGTTGTTGAATATGTTTTTGTTAAAATGGAAAAACTGCAGTATTGTTCAGTGATTCGCTTTTTCACTTTTAGATGGGAAAACTTGCAAGGAGATAAAAGAGAAATTGGTTGCTGTTTATGGAGATCTTTCACCTTCTATGAGTTAGATATTAATATAACTAATTTAATCATGTTTGAACATCGATTTTTGACAAGGAACACCCAGGATGCTATGCAAATGTGGTTACTGAAGAAGTTATCGAAAAAACCCATGATATGATTGTCGCTGTCGTACAAAAGTTTGCAAAGTGGCAGTGGCCATAGGTGTATTGACGAGAACAGCAATTCATATTTTGCCACAATAAGTTGGAGATGAGAAAGCTGTCAGCCCAATGGGTGCCCGCATTTGCTCACCAACAACAAGCGCTGTAATTTTCAACTTCAAAGCTGTGTAAGTGAAATCCGAAAGACTTTTTGCATCAAGTTGTCACTGTCAATGAGACCTGGATTTCTGGATTTATCATTACACTGGGAAACCAAGCAACAGTCAAAACAATGGGTTGCTTCTGAAGAATCTGCTCCAAAGAAGCCAAAGACTGTACCAATGGCTGGAAAAGTGATGGCGACGATTTTTTGGGATGTAGAAGGTGTCATAATCATTGACTTCTGAAAATGGATTACTGGAGCATATTCAGTCAGTTATTGGCCCAATTCGACAGGAAGTTGAAGAAAAGAAAGGTATAATAGATTTAAACTAAACAAATTTTAAGTTATTGTATAATTTATAGATTTAATTAATTTTATGGCCACGTATGGTGAAGAAGAAAGTTCTGTTCACCATGATAAAGCCCAAGCACATTAATCTGGAGTTGCCGCAACCAAACTGCTTGAATTCCTTTATGAATTGCTGACACTCCCCCCCCCCGTTCTCCTGTTCTCAAACATGAAGAAATTGATCGCAGGAAAAAAATTTAGATGAAATGAGGTCATCATGGAGACAGAGCCATAGTTTGCAGAGCTTGACTCTTCTTATATTTTAGAGGTGTTAGAAAAAGGTAGGAGCATTGGAGAAGTGTATATCCCTAAAAGGGAACTATGTTGAGAAATGAATAATTTGTACTACACAAATATAACTATTTGCAAAAAAAAAACTTCACTTATCGTAAGAAAATGATGTAAATTTTTCTTATTGATTGATGAGATCGATTTCGTAAACCCTTGTTTACATCCTCAGCCATCAAATAATTTCATTGTCAACAATACTATCAGAGGTTACTATGTATTTGTCAGTATTACCAAAATTCAAAAATGAAATAAATTTAAAAACAGAATCAACTGCTGGTATTTCAAAATACATTACATAATATCGAGATTTAACTGTATTGGAACACCACAGTGAAGCGAAAAATTATTAAATTTTAGATGAGTCGTATTTTTTGAGCAGATGTGTAAAAAATACGACTCATCTAAAATTTAATACATTACATAATGTTTATTTGTTTAAATAAACATGGTTATGTGACAAAAAATTATCTGCTATGGCCAATTGATCAGTTTGTTTATACTTAATGTTACAAAAATGTTCTTTAATTCTGTTTCCAAATTACGTTTCATCTTTCCAGTATAAACCTGATTACAATCTAAACAATTAAATTGATAAATACCAGATTTTTTATAATTAGGAATTGTATCTTTTTTAGAGAAATGTGGTAAATTTTTAACACTATATTTATTTTGAGGAACTAAAGTTATACCAAACTCTTTAAAAATTTATCAGTTTAATTGTTTAGATTGTAATCAGCTTTATATTGGGAAGACAAAACGTAATTTGGAAACCAGAACAAAAAAACATTTTCGTAACATTAAGTATAAACAAACTGATCAATCGGCCATAGCAGATCATTTTTGGTCATTTAACCATGAAATAAATCGGGAAGTTAAATTATTATAACAATTAAATGGTCCAATAGATTTAATGGTTTAGGAAAAAATATTTATTTTAAAAAATAAACAACACTAATGAATTTTGAAACACCAGCTGTTGATTCTGTTTTCAAGTTTATTTCATTTTCAGACTTTGGTAATACTGACAAAAACATAGTAACCTCTGATAGTATCGTTGACAACAAAGTTATTTTTAAGCTGAGGACGTAAACAAGGGTTGACGAAATTGATCTCATCAATTAATAAGAAAACTTTACATCATTTTCTTAAGTTTTTGTTGCAAATAGTTATATTTGTGTAGTATTTGTTGCTTCACTGTAGCTAGCTTAATTTTTTTACGTAAATAATTTGTTTTGTATTTGAAAAAACTGGCATCTTCATTCCTAACATGGGTACTAAACCACCCTTGTAAGCATTTTATCAAAAAAGAAATGCAATTGGATGATGTTTTTTTATATTAAGGAATAATAAAATGAGGAATAAAATGAAAATCTCAAATTTTCTATGAGTAGCCTGTGAAAACCCCTTTCTCCTTTATTAGATACTGTATAATTGCATATAATTATGTAACTATAATAGAAGACGAAAAGCTAGCTATCAAAAGTGTAGGGATATTTCGTATACAATTTGTAACAAATTAGTTTTTCTTAATGTTACCATTTTCCAAATATTTCGTATTCTCAAAAATAAAAGGAAATTTTCAGACTTAATTAAATCATATTATTAGTACATCAGACAAAGAATGGATGCAGTCTAAGATCTAGAGCATTAACAAAGAACAGCATTTTGTGATCCTATGCATATTTGCTTATCTGTATTTCAGCAAATCTGCAGAAGAGTTACTGCAGCTTGTACATGAAGTTCTGAATGAGGCAGTTCGAAGCTCAGATTTCTGTTCCGTGAGACTATTCTACACAGCAAGAAATATATTTGAGCTCTATATTGCTGTGGTGCCTGTACATCATAAACAATTTCTTGAAACTATACCACAACAAGTTGGTAAGTGCATATATGTTTCAAGCTGAACTGCATATTAACCGAGAGAAATTTTTATTCCCATTACTTATACAAAGATGAAAATCTGTCTCAATGTTGAATGATATACAAAGGGTGTATATGCAATGAAAATATTTTCCCATCTCTCGTAAGTGTTAAATTCTACATTTTTCTTGGTTCACCTTTCAACCCCATTCTAAGCAATAGTTATATGTACTTAAGATGAGTCAGTTCTAGTAACACTACATCATTGTTTTAATCTCTGTAACATGTTTCAGCAACATGTGTTCCCATCTTCAGAACTTGTGACTGACCCATAGTGGTGTTGTTTTTGTTGTATATAACAATAGTTATGTATTTTTTGCAGAGCTAATTTTAAACTGATTGCTGGGCCTGGGATTTTGATGAGTTTGCATTTTTTTTTCTAATAATGCTAGGGCAATGCTATGTAGAAAATATACCTAGCTTGTAATATTTTGAATGAACTAAACCTCTGGGTCACTTTTACTGCTTTTTATGACTTTAACTCATGTAATAAGTCGTTTATAAGGACAAATTCAGAGTTTTGTACATTTGATTGCATTATTTTTGTATTACTAGAATCAAGTTTAAGAATCTCTAACACTAAAACTTCTTGGAAATCTATTGGAATGTGCTCACTTGTATTTTGTTAAGTATTTGGACTCGTTAAACACAGATTTATACATCCAACTAAACAGTTAGTGATGCCAAGATGGCGGCCGGTTGTGAAATTTCGGAAACTAGCTCCCACAATTATATAAAAAAGTACAAGTGTAATTTGAGAAATCGCTCGAATATATACTCAGGAGAAGATGAAAGTGCTAGGTGTAATGATGAAGCAAAATATTTTGGTAAGCTAACAAGGGAAAATCATTTCCAGGGTGTTTACAAAAATGCTACCCTATCGTCAGGAAAACATTGTGACACACGTGATGCAGAAAGGTTAGCATCGCTACACAAAGTGATCGAACTGCTGAATAAGGATCTTAAGTGTGCACAAGAGTGTATAAAAGTACTAAGAACTGAAAATGAAGACCTAAAGGGCCACATTGAAAGCTGTAGAAAGCATGATAGGCATAAAGACGCCCTAATAGAGAAAGAATCATGGTCTACTGTAGCGGGTAAAAAACCAACGCCGAACCGGGGTGGACAAATGGTCTTGCAAATGCCAAAGGGATCTTCTGATTGCCGGCATGAAGAGATTACTACAAATAACAGATTCAGTGTACTACAGTCCGACGTCGTCGAAGAGGCCACCACCAAAACAGCTACTAATGAGCCGGACATAACCTGTAAGGTCACACAAACTACGGAAGCAGCATGGAATGGGCCCAAGTCAAGATTCAAGTGGGTGAAGAGGGAGAAAGCTAATCACGGTGTAATTCTGTATGGTGATTCAATGATAAAGCATGTGAACGTTCCAAATGCAGGTCAAATTAAAGTGTTTAGGGGCATAAATTCGAGGCAGCTGGGTAAAAAAATAGTGGACGAAAAAATCAGTAGTGACATAAAGGTTATAGTAATGCATGTTGGTACAAACGATATAAAGGAATCAAACAATGCAGATGAGGTTATGGGTGACGTTTATGAAGTTATAAAAAAACAAAGAACAAGTTTCCATCAGCAAGGATAATTGTGAATAGTGTAATCAATAGACGTGACGTGAACCGAAAGTTCATACAGCAAGTAAACAGCAATCTAAGGTGGGCATGTGAAAAGCGGAAAGCCATTTTCTGTGATGTAAATAGATATATAGATGAAACATGCCTCGGCAGGGATGGCCTTCACCTAAATAGGAAAGGTTCATATCTGCTAGGTAAAGTAATAAATAAGGTAATTGAAATCTGCATGCCCCAGGGAAACTTGCAAGTAGTATAGATGATGTAAATCAGTCAAGTACAAAGCAGTTAAAAGTAATGTATGAATCTCCTAAAGCAACTGCAACAGTGATGAATGCTTTTCAAAAGTCAAACAATTCAGCCCATTTTAAGCATAATGCTTTAACAATAGTACACCAAAACATACAATGTCTTAGGAATAAATCGGAAGAACTGAATATACTATTAGAGCACGAGCTAAAAGATACAAGTGTACTATGCTTAACAGAACACTGGCTTAATGAGCATGAAAAAAACCTTTATAGTTTATCAAATTTTGAACTATCAAGTATATTTTGTCGCACATCATATAAAAATGGCGGGGTTCTTATCTATGTAAAAGATCATATTAAGAATAAGGAAAAAACTATTACTTATTATTTAAATCAAGAAAAGCATTTTGAGCATGTAGTCACAGAATTAACTGGCATAAGCCGAGTGGCTTTAGCGTGTATATATAGATCTCCATCTGGTTGTTTAAAAATTTTCTTTGAACTTTTTGAAACATTGCTAACAAGCTTAAAAAGAAACTACAAAACAGTTATTATATGTGGAGACTTTAATATTGATTTTTTATCAAATGATGATGTAGTGGCACAATTTAGGACTCTAATACACTCATTCAATATGATTGATATTATTAATAGCCCCACTCGAATAGGAATAACATCAAAAACATGTCTAGATCAAATAATTATTGACAGTAATATCAACCCATACAAAAAAGGTAACTGTAACTATGGAATATCAGATCATAATGCAGTATCATTACAGCTAAACCTTGCAGTCAAGAGCATGCATCAGAAATTTCAAAACAGTATACAAAAACGTGTGCTAAATAATGAAAATATTGAATATTTAATGTACTTATTAAAGAAAGAAAATTGGTTAGATGTAATAAGCAGTAAAGATGTAGATGATAAATCTGAATTATTTGTGAATACTGTATCTCACTATCTGAATATGGCGTGCCCAGAGGTAAAAATGAGAATATCACTCAACTCAAAAAATAAAATATGGTTAACTAAAGGCATCCTAACATCCTGTAAAAACAAGAGAACTTTGTACAAGCAATGCCAGATTTCTAATAATTTACAACTCAAGACTTATTATAAAATCTACTGTAAAGTTTTAAAAGAAGTAATATGTAAAGCAAAGCAACAATTCAATAAGGATTACATACTTAAATCTGAAAACAGGGGTAGGGCTATATGGAATATTGTCAAACAGGAAACGGGTAAAACAAATTCAAATAATAATAGAATTGAGGAGATTTTGATTAATCAAAACATGGTAACAAATCCCCAAAAAATAGCTGAAGCATTTAGTGAACATTTTGTAAAAGTAACGCCATCATCAACATCACAGTATATAACACAGAAAACAAACTTAAGTAACCAAACCTTTAATCCCAATACAATCTTTCTCACTCCAGTAACAGAGAAAGAGGTTGATGGTATAATTAAAGGCATGAAAAGCAAATTATCGTGTGGTCCAGATGGAATCCCAGATTTGATCGTAAAACGGTGCTCATCTTTGATTGTAACCCCTATCACAGATATATGTAACTTTTCATTAGCGGAGGGGAAATTTCCTAAAATATTTAAATTAGCAAAAATCCATCCAATATATAAGAAAGGTGAAAAGGAAAACATTGGAAATTATAGGCCAGTTTCTCTGCTATCGGCTTTTTCAAAAATTATTGAAAGGGTAATGTTTAATAGAATAACACAATTCCTAGAATCTAACAAAATACTATATAATGCCCAGTTTGGGTTTCAAAAGAAAAAATGTATAAATGATGCACTGTACTCACTTGTAGAAGCAATAATGAAACTAAAAGATGAACGAAATCAGACATATGGCTTATTTTTGGATCTTAGTAAGGCATTTGATATGGTGGACCACGACATTCTACTAAGAAAATTACATCACTATGGGATAAGAGGGCAAGCAGAAAACTGGTTTGAATCCTACTTGAAGGAAAGGGAGCAACTGGTGGAAATAGGAAATATAAAATCCACACGGAAAAAGATAAACAGAGGAGTTCCTCAAGGCTCTATTCTGGGCCCAGTGTTGTTTTTAGTTTATATAAATGATCTTCCCTTGAATTTAAGACATGCAAACACAGTATTATTCGCAGATGACATCAATATGGTAATTGGTAATAAAAGTTCTGTTGATCTGCAAGCAATGGTAAACGAGACAATGATAGAAATTCAACAGTGGCTTATAAATAATAAATTAGTAGCAAATACAGATAAAACTGTCTCCATTAACTTTAGTCAAAAAACTCGGTATGACCCCATCCAGTTTCCCATAAACAGCTCCTTTGTAACAGAAACTCAGATTACAAAATTTTTAGGAATATGGATTGATTCCAGTCTAAATTGGGAGCATCATATAAAGCAATTAGGTGAAAAGCTAAGTCGACTGTGCTACGCGTTCCGAATTCTAACAAAGGTACTAAACATTGAGGTATTAAAAACAATATATTTTGGATATATACAACCTATAATTACATATGGAATTATTCTGTGGGGGTCCACATCCAAGTCCTCGTGTATATATAAGATGCAAAAAAGAATATTAAAAATAATTAAAAAGGTTCCCTTAAGAACAGAAAGCAAGCCAATATTTCAAGAATTTAACATCTTACCTATTCATTGTATTTATATTTATGAAGTAGTTTATTTTATACATAGGAATAGATCACTATTTACAAGTAATTCAGATTGTCACACATACAATACAAGGAACAGTAAAAATATACATCTAAATCATCATCGTCTCAGTCTGAGTCTAGATTTCATCTCTCACAAAGGAATCATTCTATATAATAAACTCCCAGCTAAGATAAAAAATCTAAATAATAAAAATTTCAGAAAAGCTGTAAAAAATATCCTAATAAAAATAATGCCACAGACAATAGATGAGTTTTTGAGAAGTAGAATTGAATAATAAAGTAAATATTGTTTTTTTTTGGTAAAAGTTATGTCTATTACAGTCTAGTTTTTGGAAGTGTAATACATTAAAAATTGTGTGACCTAAGTTGCATTATTCTTAATTACTATTGTATTATTATTCTGTCAATTACTATTGTATTATTTAACTACTATTGTATTGTTTAATTACTAGTGCATTATTAATTACTATTGTATTCATAATGTTATTGCTCAAAAGAATTGTATTATTCCTACGGGCACAAATTTGACGAAGCCATGAATATTGTATGTTCTTACGGTGAATAAAACTTACTTACTTACTTACTTACTTACTATTGTAAGATAGACTTGTCCTCTAAAGGAATGTGGGGTGACGGAAGTGAGCAGTGATATTTGTATTTCATTGTATTGAAAATAAAAGTGAGTATTTCAGCAAAATTGAAATATAAAGAATTGAAACCATTTCAAGTAATCTAAGTCATTTAAAAGGTGAAAATTTGAAAATATGAACAAAAACAGAGAATATGATTATATATATGAGATTATTGATGCACTGTCAGATAAGTATTCCCTCAGCCAAAAAGAAACCCCTACATTGGTATATTTGTTCGTATAAGTATACTTCTATCTTCTGTTGATGTTAAAAGAAGCTCATAATAGTAGAGAGTTCTTCAAATTTGAGGGCTTAAAAAAGTTGTTTGTAGCATATTGTTATTCAGTATTCAGTGGAAATTCATCACTTCCACACTAGATGTGTGTAGCCTAAAGTTTGGATAGGTAAAGTTGGACTGAAAAATTCAATGCCATACTGGGATTTGAAACACAGATCTCGTGGTCTCCATCCAGTTGCTCTTAACCATTGAGCTACCATGGCCAACATGCCAGCATAACATTAAATTCTCCATCTGACTCATATTTTTCCAGGTAAACTACTAGAGGTTGTCATATACAATGAGAATGCACCGTTTGTGTAAGTACTTTAGTCCTAGGCTGCATAGTTACTAATTCTTCTTCTTTTTCTTCTTCTTTAACTGCTCTCTTATACCACTACGTGGTGTCAGGATATTTTTGATCCTCTTAACCCTTATTCGGGTTAAGGTAAGGAATCTCTGGATCAGTGAGAGAGAGAATCCAGGATGGGTGATCAGTCTGATGTCTGCTATGAGAGTGAGGGAAGTGGATGACAGAAAGAGGGCGAGATGAAATGAGAGGAAAGATGATGATGGAGCAGTTGGTGGAATGCTGGCAGAGGAAACCAAAGGACCCAAAGAAAAGCTGCCTCAACCCCATGTTGTCCACCACAAATCTCACTTTGCGGTTGCCTGGGATCAAACTTAGGTCACATTGCTGAGAGCCAAGCATTCTAACCACTCAACCATGCTGAGGCCCTAATGAGATTGAGATTGTCTATTCACCAATTGTAATAGTTTTACAAGGTTTTGTCATGTGAAGTATATACATAAAGTCAGTTACAATGGAGAGGTACTACTATCTATATTTACAATTTTGACTCTACAGTTTTAACCATTATTTGTTTTTGCAATTTTATATTCTTCTATTGTATAGAAAGCATTCTTAATCAGATAAGATTTTATTTGTTTTATTTTTATTTGTTCTTTCCCTATTTCTTTAATCCAGTGAGGTAAATGATTGTACAAATCTTTTGCCTTACTTTCAATATATTTATTTTGTAATGAGCCTCTTAGTCTATTCCTAAAGTAATTTTCTTTTGTTCTTGTGTTATGTTCATGGATACTTGTATTTTTGTCTTCTTTATGGGAAGTTACAACATATTTTAGACACACACACACACACATATATATATATATATATATATATATATATATATATATATATATATATATATAGACAAGGCAGCGTTAGTATACCTAATTTCTTAAATGCTGTTCTGCAGGTGTTTCTTTTTTTGATATTTTTAAGAACTCTTATCGCTCTTTTCTGTAGTCTAAATATTTTTAGTATGTTTCCTCCCTGCTGATCCCCATAAAATAATCCCATAGCTCAAATGTGAGTGCATAAATGCGTAATATACTTGTGTTGTACTATCTTCATCCATGATTTGTTTAACCTGTTTTAGAATATATATACCCCTATTGAGTTTGTTTGAGAGTTTTTCTAAATGTCTATTCCATTTCAGGTTGCTATCTATTACTAGTCCTAAAAAATTTATTTCACTAGCTTGCCTGATTTTCTCACCTTTTATTTCCAAGGAGATATTCGCCTGCATTTTGTTACTTATACTAATCTGCATCCATTTTGTTTTCTTTGTATTTAGTGCCATTCCTAATTCTTCCAGGTAAGTATTAACCATCTCCAACAGTGCATTTGCATGACTTTGCAATTCAGCTGCTGTACTCCCTGTTACAATAACTGTTGTGTCATCAGCATAGCCAATGGCTAATCCTCCTGCTTCCTGAAGTCGTTTAAACAGATCATTTATGTATAAAATAAACAAATATGGCCCCAATTTTGATCCTTGTGGTACACTGTGTGTTATACGTTTAAATAGGGATTTGATTTTGGATAGCTGTCCATCTATATTTTGTACTACTTCTACGCATTGCTCTCTGTTTAATAAATATGATTTTAGCCAATCTAGTGGAATGCCTCTAATGCCATAATTTTCCATTTTTACCAATAATTTTTGCAATATTAACGCAGTCAAATGCTTTAGAAGGTCAAGAAAAATTGCTACCACTAGTTCTTTTCTATTTAATGCTTTGATAATTGTCATTTCCTTTGCTTATTGCGTGTATAGTCAATTTCATTTTTTGAAAGCCAAATTGGAACTCTGATACTATATGAAACTTTTTACAATAATTTTGGAGCTGTTCCAGAAAGACTCCTTCCATCACTTTGGAAAAAACAGAGCATAAAGATATTGGCCGGTAGTTTTCCATCATTTGTTTACAGCCCCTCTGTTTGTATATTGGCCTCACTATGACTTTTTTTAGTGTGTTTGGAAAAATTCCTGAGTTGAAGCTTTCATTTATAATATGTGAGAGGGTCTCAGCTAGCTCATATTTGCAATATTTTACCATCTCGTTTGAGTATTCGTCTAAACCACTGGATTTCTTGCATTTTAATGTATTAATCTGCCTAAGGACTTCTTCTTTTGTGATTTCCCGTATTACCATGGAGTTACAAATACTTCTTTCCTTTGTTGCTTGGGGCCTTAAGTTCTTAATTCCCATATTTGTTATTATATTTACGTAATAGTCATTAAATGCACTACTTACACCCTGTGGGTCTGATATTACTGTATTATTTTTAATAATTTTAATATTTTCCACCCATGCTACAGTGCTTTCTTTCCGTACAGTTTTTATTATGTTCCATATTTTTTTTAATTTTATTATCTGCTTTCTGAAGAAGCCTTCTGTTATGTAACATCTTTGCTTCATTTATTACTCTATTTAATATATTTTTATAATTCTCTATGTATATCTGTGATTTTATGTCTAGTTTGGGAGATTTTAAACTATTTAGGAACTCCATTCTTTTTTTTTTATTTATTTATGCCCTTTGTAGACCAACTGTGATTTTTAGGTTTGTTACAAATTACCTTGCATAGCGGAGCTGATTTTTCTAAACATGATGCTAATATATTCATAAATAGCTGAAATTTATTGTGTATGTTTTCCGTTTCATATATTTTTCTCCATACTGACAGACTAAGATTGGTTCTTAAGAGAGTTTAGTCTTTCTTTATTTATAATCCTTTTAACTTCTGTTAGTTTGTTTATTTTTACCCTCAGTGAATTTATTATTTTGATTTCTATTAACTGACCAAAATGGTCACTAAGCCCTCCCTTAATTATGGACACGTTTAACTCCTCCCTTCTGAAATTTGTGTACACATGATCAATACACGTTGATGAGTGATTGGTCACTCTTGTTGGGCCTGTTTTTATTAATTTCAAATTATTCCTTCTCATCACTTCTATGAGTAAATTTTTCTTCATACTATTTACTAAGATATCTATATTGAGGTCTCCTATCACTATAATTTTGTTATTCTTAACCAAATTGTTCAGACATAACTCTAATTTTCGTAAAAAAAGTGATTTTTTTCTGCTTTTGGTGGACTATAAACACCTAATACAATAAGTTTTCCCTTTTTAAAAATAATTTCAATTGCCGACAGTTCACAACACATTTCCTCACAATAAACATTGCAGTCAATTTGCTTATACTTAGTATTCTTCTGCACATATATTGCAACTCCCCCACTTCTATGTATTTCCCTGCAGTAACTTGAACCAAGAATATATTCCCCATAGCAGTTTTCCTCAATTTCATAATTTTTTAACCCATGTTCTGTAAAGACTAACACATTTGGCTGCAGTTCTATAATTGAATGTTCAATTGCTGCTCTTTTGTTGGCTATGTATTGTATATTTTGATGAAAAACACTGAAATATTTATGTATGTCCTTTTTTTCACTTTCTAATGCTACTTCTACATTGGTTTCCTGTATTAATAATTTATTACCTACTTTGGCATAGTTTATACAATCATTTACCTTACCTTCATGTGTTTGCATTTGAGTTGTATTATTATGTTTCTTCTTTACTTCTATGAGAGTTGCAGCACCCCCCCCCCCCCCATTAAGAGCAACCGGATGGAGACCAGAAGATCTGATACAAATTCCAGCCATGGCATTGAAATTTTCAGTCTGACTCTATGCAAATCTTAGCATACACATGGCAGGTGTGAAAGAATGATTACATTTACATCAATTATTTAGGTCATTAAAAGGAGCCTACAAAAATTCTGATGTGTTGTACTACATGATCTACTCTTGTACAGACTATTCTTGCAAATGCTTATTCTTTACTTCATGTTATCAAGATAACGTTTGCAGTAATGATCTTATTGTGAATTTTACTGTAGAAAAAAAAGGAGATGGAGAATATGGGAATAGAGTAGGCTTTAAGCAATAGTCAAATCTCTTTAGAGAACAGCTGGTCACTCTATGATGGCTTTGAAATTCCATTCTCTGTGCATGGACATAACTTCCAATTAGTGTAAGTACCTACTGGAATGGGAATGTTTTGGAAATGTTTCAGTTCACAAAAATGAAGTATTTGACATAAATTACCTGTTTTAATATCTATACTTTTTTGTAACAAGAGTTTCTCTCTCTTTCAGTCTACCATTTATATTAAAGGCATGCAGAATGAGGAAGACTTCAAAAGACATTCCCCAAAAAATTCAGTATATACATTTCATTTGTTATAAAAATATCTTAAACATATGTCATTTTAATCAAAATCATTACAGCCATTGAGTTACACTGTACACACGCACGCACACACGCACGCACACGCGCGCGCACACACACACACACACACACACACACACACCCACCCACCCACGCACACACACACCCACGCACACACACACACACACACACACACACACACACACACACACACACACACACACACACACACACACACACACACACACACAGTTTTTATTAAATGCTTTCATTGAATTCAGGTATTTTCGGTAAAATCTTGATATTGAATTTTTGGATGGAAAACAATATTTCTACTTTATATAACAGAGAATAAAAATTAGTTCTTTGCAGATCCACCAAAAATTAATGAGATTTACCATTTACGGTTGAACTGTATATTCACGACTATTTAATTCACACTTTAAATAATGTATATCAGAAAATGAATTTAATGTGATACAGATAAATTTTCAGATTCAAGATAGAATGATCTTGAAAACATTTCAATTATGCAACAACAAGTAAGTGAAGTTTGAGTGTAAACATAGTGACTCATAAATCAAACTCAAAAAAAAAAAATCAAGATTTTTTTCTCATGGAACCAAGAACTCTATTGATGTATACAGTAAAATAAAAGCACAAAAGAATTTCCAGTTACTTAATATTATAAACGACTCAAAACAATTCTGCATATTGTACCAATTGAACGTGGGAAAATATTGTAATGTGTTTATTTGAAAACCTAAGTTCTAAGTGTCAATTAATTTAAGTCTTTCTTCTTTCTCCAGCTTTATTTCACAACAACTGTATGTACCTTGCCCATCATCAGCTGACACTTGCATTTCAGTACAAAGACAAGCTTCCCCAAGTACTCAAGAACCACAATATCACCTTTGTGGATCAGGTGCTTTCGCTGCGCAAACTTGGCACAGAAATGTTTCTCAAGTGCATGCAAAATCAGAGAAACCAAATATTGGAAATCTTACGTGAGTCAGGTAAGTACTAAGTCTTTTTTTTTTTGGCATCCTCGTTCTTGTCTCTATTTTGTCACCTCAGACTACACATTTAACTTAGTATTGTCAAATAATTTGCTTCTCTTGCTCATCACTAGATATTTTAAAGTCACTTGACTGTAATTTTTGGTTTTAATCCATTTATTTTTAGGTTTGCTTTAAGAATAATATATACCAAAGTTCTTCTGTAAAATTTATGCTTTTAAGTAATAATTTCAGCTATTTTGATTAAACCATGCTATCATTGCTGACAATTAATATTCTTTATCGACATGGGCTATTTCCATCAGCTTCAGCTATTCTGCTCTTCCCTACCAACCAAACATGCCACATCTTTTAAATGAAAATATAGATCACTGAAGTTTTCAATTTTTTCTAGACACATTAATGAAGGATTAAGAAATTTAATGAAATAAGAACTGAGCATATTCTGTTCTAGACCAAATCAAAATATTTTTTTGTAAAGAAATGACAGACAATGCTCACTAATTTAATTTACAGATATGGGGAAATAATGAAACAAATTGTATGTGGTTAGCAATAACTTAACTACCATAGCAATAGGAGTGGGCTGTAGATATCATTTTTCCTCTCCTATTGTGTACTCTCCTATTCTATGATTGGAGAGTATACTTTAGAAAACACCTGCAGCATTGGGTTGAATTCTGTTGGGAGTTTAGATCTTTCCGATGAGCAAACTTCTGTAAAACTAATGCATTTAACACTACCCAGCAAATCGTTATCTTTTACAGAAAGTGGATGTGACAGTGCTTTTCCATTAATATATATATATATATATATATATTAGTGCTGTAGATCGATCAAAATTTTTAATCAATTAACCACGTTACTTTAATCGATTAATCTGTTGATAAGATAATCCATTATCTGTTCAAAATATAGGTGTAAGGATTATATAAAGTATGTTAATACTCTGTACATTTCATTATTTATGAAACTTTTAAATATTTAGATTCAAAATTTGTGTTTGCATCAAGAGCACATGCTTTATATATGTATTGAATTAGATCTACAATATTTTTGTGAGTTATTATTTAGTAACATATTATATCAATATCTACTAAGATTTGTGAGACTGACATGCAGTAGTTTTTTATAACGCTTTTCCTTATTCTAACTTTATTAATACAAAACTTTCACTCACTGTCACGAACTTAGAAACGTTACTGGCTTACTGCAGTTAACAGCACAGTTACACCACCACCAGCCCCGAGAAGAGGGATCAGCTATTGTTTCCGTAGCTGCGTAATCGAAGTGTTCGGTTCAAGGTTGTACAGTTTAATTTATGCTACCAAGCGATAAATAATCAGTTGTATACAGTATATTGTCACACACAAGCTGTAAGGAAAGAAACCTCTCTGTCAGCATCTGTATGTATCACTCAACAGAACATTGAGGCATATCGACCTTCAGCTGACCAGCACTGTGATCATCTCTTATCGTGTCTTATCTGGTCGATCAGAAGAGTGAAATATTAGTAAGTTGACATACAGTAAGTTATGAAACACACAGAGTATTGGAAGCTGCGTGTGTCTATATATGTTTTCTTGCACCTGCCGATGTATGACACATTGCTGTCCAGAAGATATGATTATATCTAAACAGAGTATACATACACAACCCTCACCGTGTGTGTGCGATAAGCTGAGGTAAACATCTCTCTGTTGCAAATTTTTTATGATATGCCTTCCCACTTTGCCATATAGTAGTTTTGTACCTCTTGGAATATTTCACTACAGAAGTGTTATTTAGACTGTCTCAGGGTTCAGAGTGATTTCTTTCAGCTATCAGGAGTTATATTATCTCAAAGTTCAAAGAACATTACGTGTTTGGTGAAAGTTTGATGCATTAGAAAGGCTGTTTAAGTTGGAAGCAATACATCAAAACAAAGAGGGCCAAATTTGGCTAAAAGAGTTTTGATTAATATTTATTGTAAACGATTAATTTTAATCGAATTTATTAATCGATTAAAATTTTTTAATCCTAAATCTAAAATAAAGAATTAATTGATGAATCATTTCAGTTAATCGATTAAATCACACAGCACTAATATATATATATGAAATGTGTTTAATGCTCTATCTTATTGTATAGGACACCACATATGGGTGTGGGGACGCTGGTGAAATGAAATTATAATTGACAAGGCCATAGTAGAATTTTATTACAGACCTCCGTTCATGAAAGTATAACATATTTTGTTTGTTAGCAGCACTATATCAGAATTTCATCCAGCAGCAGTTCCTTCGTACACCAGTAAATCTACTTACATGGGGCTATCATTTTTAAGTATCTTTAAAACCATCAGTCTGGTTTGGGTTTGAATTCTGAAATTGAAATTAATAAGCCAACTCGTAACCATTGAGTCACCCATACAACTCCTGTTTATGAGTCTGTACCTTAACAACTTTGATTGACCAGTCCACGACCTGAGGACTAGAGGAGATAAAGACATTACTAGTGATTGATATGTGTTAGTTTGCTTCCTGTAAGTTTTGGACATATGAGGGTTGTGAAACAAAACATTTGCTATATCACATTTATTGCTAATTGTTCAACAATTTAATTCCCACAATTCAGGCCTCTTCCTGCAAACAGCATCCCTCATGCATACTAGGATTCCCTGGTATAGAATAACGTAACCCATGGTGAAACAGCCCCAAGTGGGTCTGAGGCTACCAACCCAACTGCCGGCCTCACGCCCACTTACGCATGGTAGAGGTGGGCAATCATCCAACCGATATGGGGAGGAGATGTGGTCAGCATCTCGGCATCCCCCAGCCGGAATGTTGGTTTCCGTGACCAGGGTCACTTACCTATTGTAAGCTCCTCACTTTCCTCACGATGCTGAGTGGGCACCGGTCTTATACCCAGGATCTAAAATCCCCATCACATGGGTGGAATCGAACCTGGGCCACTTTCCGTGGCCAGGGACAAAGGCATGCTGCCTTAGCCCGCTACGCCACGGCGCAGGACTGGTATATAGAATATTTATATCTCATCTCTATTTATACATACATTCTTAATGCATTATCATTTACACATTCCTAGCAATAATAAACTTAAATTAAATTTAAAGGGAGTCGATTAATGAAACTAAACAACACTTACTTTTACATTTTTCCGGAACATGTTTCAGAGACTTTGCATCTATCCTCAGCTGGCCATCGACTGGTTCTCATTGGTGTAGTTGACAATATTTTGTCATAGGTCTCCTCTGGTGGCGGTTCAAGGAACTTGCTGAACAAATCTTTCTGGGGGATGTCGAAATTGAATACTTTGTTCCTATTTTTTGAAATGAAGATTTGTTCCCATGTGGATAGTTCTTGTTTTCCTGATGTATGTTTCAGTAGTTTTGGTTCTGGATTTATGTTGTGGTTTTTTTCCCAAAAATGTGTGGCAACTGCTGATTTTAATAATTGTTTATATTTTATGTTTCTAAAGTATCCTTTGCTCTTGTTTGTAAATTTCTTTTGGTTTTTCCAATATAAATTTGACTACAGTCACTGCATTCAATTTTATATATACCAGATTTTTTGTTAGATGGAATGGCATCTTTGATGTTTGAGCAAATTAGGTTTTTTAAGGAGAAATGGTTGACTGGTGCTAGTTGAATGTTTTGTTTTTTAAAGACTTTTGAATTTATCATATAGGCCCATGGATGGTAAGTGAATTTTTTGAAAATCATATTAGTTTCTGTAGCTGAGAGGGTTGTGGCTTCCTTTATTAGATTCTTCTTTTTTGCTAAGTTCACATTTTTGTCTACTAATGATTTGGGAAAGTTATTTTTTTGTGCTATTTCAATTATTTTGTTGTATTCTGTTTTGTATTCTTCTGCTGTGAGAGGGATGTTTACCAGTCTGTGTGCTAAACTATTGAAGATTGCCTGTTTGTGGGATCTTGGGTTGTAGCCATTTGCTTTTATGTAGTTGTCTGTCTGTGTTGGTTTTCTGTATATGCCAAAGTTTAGTCTGTTTTTATTTCTCATTATTTTTAGATCCAAACATGGTAAATACTCGTCTTTTTCTATTTCTGCAGTGAACTTGATACTTTTTTCTTGGATATTTAAAAGTTTTAGTGCATCACTGATGTGTTTTTTTGGTACAATTGCAAAGATGTCATCTACATATCCACATGGGAACAAATCTTCATTTCAAAAACCAAGACATATCATCCCAGAATGCAAAATAAATTCAACAAGATATTCAAGAAGTACAACATCACCCTAGCCCCAATAAATAAATTCAGTTTAAAAAACTTATTATGCAACAACCTGAAAGACCCAGTACCTGAAAACAAGAAATCAGGTATATACAAAATCAAATGCTCAGATTGCAATAAGTTCTGCATAGGAAAAACCAAAAGAAGTTTACATATTAGGTTACAGGAACATATGAGATGCATGAAATACAAACAAAAATAAAAATCAGCAATAGCTCACCATTTCTGGTCTACCAATCATGAAATTGTACCAAATATAAAACTATTAAAATCAGCCAGTAATGCAGCCGAACTCGATGTTTGGGAAAAGTTCCTAATTATACAAAACAGTTTACTTTAATATATCGAGATTTAACTGTATTGGAACACCACAGTGAAGTGAAATAATTATTAATTTATAGATGAGTTGTATTTATTACACATCTGCTTCACTTACGTACCTATTTTGAGGACATGTTTCGCAAATCATCGTTTGCATCTTCGGCTTTTATACGACTAAAGCTTGATCCAGTGGTGTGGGTAATTCTGGACTTGCTGCTGCCATCTGTTGATTTAGTGATGAACTTAAATGTGGGATTCTCTTCTGGCGGGATTTCAAAGTTCATTAGTTAGTTTTTATGTTTTTCTATGTATATCCTCTCCCATATGACGAGTTCACTCTGTTTTTGTACGTATTTTAGTAATTCGATGCTATCTTCAATTTCATGATTTTCAGACCAGAATTGAGCTGCTATTGCGGACTTATCAATATTTTTGTATCTTAAGTGCCTGAAGTGTTCTTTCTTTCTAGTGCCTATGTTTCTTTTTGTCCTCCCTATGTAAATTTTTTTCACAGTCTTTACACTTAATCTTGTAAATGCCTGACTTTTCCTCTGGTTTTATCTTATCAGTATTATAGCTGTTAAGTAGGTTTTTAATGTTGTAAAACCAAAAAACAATTGCAACATTAAAAACCTACTTAACAGTAGGTATACTAACTCAGTATTATAACTGTTAAGTAGGTTTTTAATGTAAAACCAAAAAACAATTACAACATTAAAAACCTACTTAACAGTAATAATACTGATAAGATAAAACCAGAGGAAAAGTCAGGCATTTACAAGATTAAGTGTAAAGACTGTGAAAAAATTTACATAGGGAGGACAAAAATAAACATAGGCACTAGAAAGAAAGAGCACCTCAGGCACTTAAGATACAAAAATATTGATAAGTCCACAATAGCGGCTCATTTCTGGTCTGAAAATCATGAAATTGAAGATAGCATCGAATTACTAAAATATGTACAAAAACATATGGGAGAGAATATACATAGAAAAACATAAAAGGCAACTAATGAACTTTGAAATCTCGCCAGAAGAGAATCCCACATTTAAGTTCATCACTAAATCAACAGATGGCAGCAGCAACTCCAGAATTACCCACACCACTGGATCAAGCTTTAGTCGAATAAAAGCCGAAGATGCAAACGATGATTTGCGAAACATGTCCTCAAAATAGTTACGTAAGTGAAGCAGATGTGTAATAAATATGACTCATCTATAAATTAATAGTTTACTTTAAATTTCAAATTGCCGCCTGAAAACTCTCTTTGGAAGTTCATCTCACAGACAACCAGTTCACTTCAAGAAACCACGGATCCAACCAGTCGGATAACTGCTGAGGATGGGGACAAAACGTTCTCCGAAACATGTCCAAGTAAGGATAATTTATTTGATGTTTGTGTTTGAATTATCAACTCATTACTTTCAAAAGGGAATGTGTCTTTGAGACCTTACAGCATCCGCCTTATTCGCCCGATCTCGCACCAAGTGACTTTTTCTTGTTCCCGGAAATGAGGAATCTGTTGCATGGTCACCGATTTGACAACACATGACGTCATTAATGAAGTAGAAGAGTGTTTGAGGTGAATTCTGCAGACTTCTACAATCAAGGTATTTATAAGTTCAAGAAATGCTGGGAAAAATGTGTAAATCCAGATGGTGACTACGTAGAGAAGAACTAACAAGCACATATCAACACAGACTGTTATCATACTTTTAAATGGTGATAATTAAAACTCTATGACACCCCCTCATATGTAACATGATACCTTTTGGCCCCAAAACAAACACGCCTTCCCTCAAGTAGAAACATTTACCTAATCATACGCACCTAATTTGTGTAAGAGATTAAATATTTTTAAAAAGATTTCAATGGAGCTCCTTTTTTTATGTTAATCAACATCCTCCAACTTACATCATGTCAGACAATGAATGAAATGGGTGAAATAAGGCTCAAATTAGCCCAGGATCCATAGAGCTTAAGAGCTACCCGACCTTGTCATCTTTCAGGATAAAGGAAAACCCTGGAGAAAACATTATCTAGATAACTCACTCTAATGAAGATGGGGCTTGATCAATACATATATAAGCAAATATTTTATAAAAGAACATGAGAGGTCAGTTAAGAATTTTATTACTAATTTTCCTATTTAAAATGATAAATTATAAATGTAAGATAATATTTTGTTTCCAGGACTTGCAACTCTTGGTGAAGATCCTACATTGACCCCTACAATAGAAAAAGCCATAAGGCAGTGCCTAAGACAGCTGGAACTTCTTCAGACTGTTTGGAGAAATGTACTCCCTTCTAGTGTTTATTGTAGAGCACTTGGTAAGTATTTTAACTTTCTCTAGCACAGAGATAGGCGGAATATTGTATTCTTCACAAAAATTAAATATTTAGCTCTCACCAAAATGCATGTTTTGAAGTTCTCTAAATAAATAATTTTTTAAGAAAAAGCCTTTTTGAAAGGAAAAAGCATTTGCATGTGTGTGTTAGCAAACATAAGTCAAAAAAGAAAAAAAAAAAAAGTAGATAAAAATAGAAATGGGAATTTAAGGGGAGTATTAAAGGCTATCCCTATAATGTTAAATTTACCAACTTCAATCCCAATTTTCAGTAACTACAATTTAGTCATCTATTTTCAGTACCATATCATGTATCTGAAACAGATGGTAAATTACTTTCAAGGTTCAATAAATGCAGTTAAAAATGTTTTCATGGAAAAACAAACTTTTTGTAAAAACAAGTTAAATCCCTCCAGCACTATAATCCTCTCAAGTCTCCCTCATGCTGATGTAATCTCTGCATTTGCAACTTATTGTCAATCAATTTCAAGGTGATCTAAGATTGAATTCCCATTGTTTTAAATATTTTTAATGCCAGTTTTCATACCAAGATGGTCCAGAATCTTGATTGTGTCTATATTACCATAATAGAAAATGATAACTGTATTGTACACCCCAAGCCTAGGGCTAGTCCCACAAACACATTTTGAGAAATCTGTCCACATATAATATTTTTCACACTATTTGTACTTAACTGCAAGTTTTCCTTGTACTTTAAAACAACAGTGGGATGTCATAGAAATAAATACTGCCAAGTTATGAAACTCAATCTTTCCTGTCAATCAAGACTTATCACAGAGCAAATAGTTCCACAGACATGGAAATTTAACAAATCCTCATAAAATCCAAAATAATGGCTTCTGCAGGGGTATAATTAAAATTGTGTTAAAAATACTTAAATACTTATATCCAAGAATGTATGTTAAAAATCATAAAAGACCATATATTAAGATGTTACAAAAAAAGTTCCTTTTTTATCTCCTTAGGCTGCCATACTCCCCTTAAGGCCATGCCAGGATCTTCAAAAGCTTAACACAAAGATATTCAAGAAAATCCCCCTCACACCAAACTACTCTTTGCATAGAAAAATGTTTATTAAACATATTTTTCCCATAGCATTAACTATTTACTAAGTACTTCATATTGCTAGTTGGGTCCTTTTTTAAGTGTGAGGGCAATTAATGGAGATGTTTGAATATTTGTGATTCTTCCCTCTACTTTCTTTCCATTGAAAGGCCTTGTAATGAATAAAACTTGAATATGGTTTCTGCAGGTGTTAAATTATACTGGTCGCCAAACTAGAATGTGATTGACAGTTAGTAACCACATGGAATAACGGTCTAAATAAATGGGAGGGGATGAGTACATCAAAACGGTTGTCATAGTAACAATTAAAATGGCCAATTAGTGTCGAGACATTTCCATGCGCTAAACCTTGGTTGCCGATATTCTAACACGTGCTTAGTATGAACTGCGGGTGAACGACTTACGCAAACGCTGCAGTAATCATAATACCTCGGTGTTTGTTTCTCTTGCTGATAACGCTGCATAAACACAATGTCTTTACGTATGCAATAGTTAGAGATCCTGTACTGGCAAGTTACTTTGCATTTTATTTGTGGCAATTTGCCTTGGTTTACGTTATTAATCTGTGCGTGTGCCTGAGTCCGTGTATCTGAGCGCGTGTTGTGATCATTTGCAATTGTGTTTAATGAATGTTTAATTATGTCTAAATATAGTGACAAGTGAAAACCTGAACCTGCTCGGGAACCAAATAAAACTGTATTTGGTAAAGGTATTCCAATTAAAGAACATACACGGGAAATAATATACTCTGTGAGAGAATACTTTGATGAGGATAAATTGAAAGGGGAGTGTACTATTCCATTCTCTTAGGTGCTTGATAGGACTTCACGTGCTGTAGGTATCAGTAAGGGCATTAAGGTTAAGATTGGGAAAGAAAAGTATTTTAAAGAAGAAAGTTAGACATTGGGGTATAGATTAGAAACTACCGGGAAAAATTATGTAAGCGGCATTTTTCCACTTCAATAAGCATCAAGATGTCACAGGTATGCCTCTTTTGTTACAATGATCTTTACATTGATGTGTTTTTGCATGTTCTAGCATTTGCACGTAGAATCACGACTTTTCTACTGTCTTTGTGTACAGTATTATAAATAATTAATAACAACAACAATAATAAAATACCCATTGCAGTCGCAACTGAATCTCCTTCGCACACGTAATGATATCGCGCTCTCCACGTGGCAGCAATAAGCACCAACGCCGCCTCTCTCTCCATACGAAAAGTCAATCACTTTCTAGATTGGCGACCAGTATAACATTTCTTGCTTAATTTGAACCATTCCTCTGCAAAATTATCTTATTGTGTGAATGAAAGAATAAATTTGTTTATGAATACTGCAGCATGGTTGGTTGGTATCTAATGTTAAGCAGTTGGAAAGGAAGCCATTCACTCTCTTGCTCTCCACCATTTTGATGTTATGTTGGTATGTTGACTAAAGGTTAGGCAGTGGAGTAGGTGATTTCAATCCATATCTTCTTTAAGTGTACCAAAAGGAAACAGGAGATCTCACTGCACCAAACCTGAATAAATGTTTATTAATATAGTCATGAGCTATTAATATAGTCTGATATTAATATATAATAATATTAATATACTCTAATGGTGGATTTCACCAACAGATGTTAAGACTTTACACGAGTTTAGCAATAGTTAAAATAAAAATTGCATTTCACCAACAAGTGTTAGCTCAACACTCATGTTAAATCTCTTGTTAAACTAACAAGCCAAATTTCTGTTGATGTCGATTTACTATATTTAAGACTGTCTAAATGGCATTCATAATAGAGTACGGCCTATGAGGAGAAATTATGTTATTAATTTTTAGATGAAGCAGATGTGTAATAAATACGACTCATCTAAAAATTAATAATTTTTTGCTTCACTGTGGTGTTCCAATACAGTTAAATCTCGAGAAATTATGTTGTTGTTTTCAAATGCTAGGCTTTGGCAATGAAGCCATTAGCTCTCTTGCTCTCCAATATTTCTGTGTAGTGGGTCCGGCAGTAGGGCTTCACAGGTTAAAAGTTGTCCTTCAGTCATTTCCTCTTCTTTGTTGCACAGAGAACAATTTGGACTTGTATAAATTCCTATTCTGTGTAAGTGTTTGGCCAAATAATCATGTTCCATAAGTAATCTAAAATTTGCTACTGCAACTTTACGTGGGATTTCTGGAATAATTTCTGGATTTTTAATTAAAATGTTGCATTTTTTAGCTTTGGCTTTGTTAGATATTGTTTTTTTTTCTTTTTTGGCAAGAAAATCAGCTGATGCATTTTCAGCAATTCCACAATGTGCAGGTATCCACTGTAATATAATTCTTTTCTTAAGTTTTTATTTTGTGACATTCTTTAATTTGGATTGACCTCATTTTATATGAACTTATTGCACATAATGCTGCTTTAGAATCAGAAAGTATGACAGCATTTTTGAATTTATCTATTCTGTATAGAAGGTGTTGGAGTGAAATATAAATAGCTATATGAATAGCTAGTGAAATAGTTACTTCTGCATCAAAATTTGTTGTATGGTATCCTGCTGGTTGATAGAATGAGAACAGTGCACACTTATTTCCTGCTCCTGAATTCTTGTCCAAGTTAAATCCATCTTCACTCCTCGTTTTAAATTAATGAAATACTGATTAGAACATGCATTGAAAGGAATATGTCGATCTCATCTTTGCTTCAAGTATTAATACATTTGCGATTTTATAATTCACTGAATTATGTGGATAATACATTGTCCACCTCCCGTCTCGAAATGTTCAACTCACTTGTCCTTCGCTCCTCGTTTTAAATTTACGTAATACTGACAAAGTTGTTTCATGCCTGTAGTAGTGACATGCATTTGAATTAAATTCGTTTTCAATATTTTCCCATGTGTCATCTTTCTCTTTTACATTCACCACATCCATCCGCTTATTTTCCACAATATCCGTACACTTCATCACCAATTCCTTTAACAATTCTTTCTCCATCAATGAGAAATTAGTCTCACGGCTTTTGTTTATGATTTTATTAATCCGCCATTTTTTCAGCTCTGTGCAGATGAAAATGAAAACAAAAGCGCATAGCAGTACATTCAGAAATATGACTCATCCATAGCCTTCTATAGCTGTAACATTTACAAGTCTCTTGGTATTAACACGTATTTATTAACATTTTCAGAAAACAGGTTGGTGAAATGCAAGAAATTTAACGCTGTGACAATTGTTACGTTATATTTGTTAACATCAATTTTAACATCTCTTGGTGAAATCCAGCATAAAAGTTGCTACAGAGAATTTTCTTGATAGTGTATATATTCTAGTCATGCTGTTACATAAATTTTCCATAGTTTTCGTTTTGTTTGTAATATATGATCTTTCATTTTGATATAATTATTCTTTTGATAGAGTGATAACTTAGTGGCTCAAATGAATTTGACCTAATTTTACTGGCTTTTTTTGGCTAGAAAGTCAGTTGTTTCATTTCCATGTATTCTACAGTGCTGGTATCCATTGAAATATTTAGCTTTTTATATATCAGATGCTATGGATATTACAACTGCTTTAAAATCAGATAATAATACAACTTTTTCAAATTTATTTATATGATTTAGAAGATTTTGTAAACTCTGATTGCCAAAATTTTTCTGTCAAAATTTGTAGCATTTAAACTTAAACTTTTGTAGAAAGAGAAAAGGCTGTTTTATTTAACATTTTTATAACCATTTAAAATTGGGCAACATAAATGGTGGTTAACATATATATATATATATATTGTCGCAGCAAGAGGCATAAAAGTTTCGGCACAAATAGAAAACAGACGGCGGATATTGTTTCACAGTAATAAAGAGCTTGCATAAGCAGTTAACGATAGCGCGGCTAGTGTAAACAAATAGCCAGCAAACAAAGATAGCTGATGTAAAGGACTTGCCGGCCCAGATAGCGTTTCAGTGTTTGGAAGGCTCTAGTGATATCTCGATTGACAGAGAAAAGTTGTTTTTCTTTATTGTTCCAGAAATATCTCGAATTTAGGAATGAGGTATTTAAGGAAGTGCCGACTCGCCAGGAGTCAGTAAGCAGAGAACATCTGAGAGTGTTGATGTTGTAAACAGTGGAAGTTGAGTAAGCTGTTTGTTATTGTCATCGACTTTGGTAGACTGATTGTGTACGTAACGTAATGCTGCTGTAATGTATAAGTGTGTTTCTACGGAAATAAAGAACATTTATAATATCTGCAACTCGGCCTTAACCCACAAACTTACAACTGGTGTCAGAAGTGAGACGTGAACACCATGGAGGTGGCATTGGAAAAGATTTTGGAGAAGATCATGGAAATGAAGGCCGAACTGACCTCGGAAATGAAGACAGCAAATGACAACATCACCGAGAAAATGGAAAAGAAGTTGGAGACGGCGAATAACAACTTGACTCGAAGATGACCGAATTGACAGCGAAGACGGAAACGGCAAACAACAACCTGGCCGCGGAACTGAAGGAAATGAGAACGGCGAACGATAGCCTGGCCAAGAAGATGACCGAATTGACCACGGAGATGAAAGCGGCAAACGAGGCCCTCGCAGCAAAGTTTGAAGAGCAGTTGACCGGCGCGACGGATGACGTCACGGAACTGAGCAAGCGGATAGGCCAAGTGGACGAGCGCGTCGAAGACCTGGCGAGCTGCGTTAACTAGCTGGAGGGAAAGGCCGACAGCAACACAAAGTCCCTGAACGCCATGGTGGATGACGTCGTCGGTAGGAGGTTAAAGGATTTAAAGGTCGACGCGCCGGGACGAGACACAACATCTGCGCGCGTCAAACCTAAAGACGACGGCGCGACAACTTTCGAAGTCTTCCGCCGCTAGTTCGACACGGTGGCCCGGCACAAGTAGTCACCGGAGGAAGAGGCCGCACAGCTAATAGCCAACCTCCAAGGACGGGCTGCAGAAGTCCTGAACGCGGTCCAGACAGCGGCGGCGCCCAAGGACATCTGGGAGGCCCTAGAGAACCGATTTGGAAACCACCGCTTAGCCACAGCGTACCTCAGCCATCTGAAGTCAAGGTCACAGCAGCCAGGGGAGACGCTGCAGGAGTTCGCCCTGGCAATTGAGCAGCTGGCCAGTAAAGCCTTAGTTGACCTCCCACCATAGTTCGTATCCCGAGAGGCTGCCTACATCTTTGTCGACGGGGTACGAGACACGGAGATTCGTCAGTGCCTAATGCTCGGCGATTACAAAACCATCCACGAGGCGCTAACGGCAGCATTAAGGATGGAGGCGGCCAAGGTGACGGCAACCCCGACGTCGCGAACCAGAAGTATCCGCTATAATGGAGACCGAAGACCAGTCGAAGGACGCCGACGAAGACCTATTGGCCTGTGTTGGGGATATGGACAGCCGTGACACCTGGAGAGAGACTGCCCACTCCAGGAAGAGCAACCGGAAAACAAGTAAGGGCCGTCGTGGAGAGGGACACGTCGGCGCCATCACCACCATTCCCTCGAGTGACACCGCGCACCGTCAGCCGGCGTATGGATGACAGCTTCATCGTGGACGGTTGGGTGAGAGGGAAACCGTGCCGCGTGCTGGTGGACACCGGGGCAGCCGTGACCATTATCAGACCTGACGTGGCCAAGGGTTTGCCGACAAGAAAGCAGAGCCGACCATACCAGCTTGTGACATCGGATGACACCTTGCCTGTGGAGGAGGCCCTACTGAAGTTGACCTTGGGACGGAGTGCCGTGCGTCTGTGGGTGTTCGTCGCGAAGGTGGCCGAGGAGGTTTTACTGGGATTGGATGCCCTCAGGAGCCAGGAGGCGACGGTCGACGTCGACAGGAAGGTTCTGTGGTTTAACGAAGAGATCACACTCCGGCAACCCGAAGAGCGCCTTGGAATCTGCAGGGTCATCTTGAAGGAAGACCTGGTGGTCCCCGCGAGAAGCGAGGTGGTGGTGACGGCGCGACTGGAAGGCCAGCGGACGAAGAACAAAAGACGCCGGTTCCCGGACTATGTGTGGCCAGGACATTGTTCCGTGCAGAGAGGAAGGTGTCAGTGGGGCTGCTTAGCCTGACAGATACCGATCGCGACGTCCAGGCCGGAACGCAGTTGGGGACGTACGAGCCCATGGTCAGCGTGACAGCAATCGACAAGACACAGGAGCCGGTGCTGACGCAACACCTGGGGCCCCGGCTAGAAGGCTTATTGGAGAGGGCGGCCGACCACCTGACCGCAGAACAGCTGGAGAAAGTTCGACAACTGCTGAGGCGATACCAGCGCGTCTTCAGCCAAGGCAACAGTTGAGTCAGTTGAGTCCAGAGGTTCTACTCCCATTAGTCCTGGACCCGCAGGACCAAGATCCGGGCCTCTTTCAACCAGGGAGTATCCGAGCTGTCCCAAAGGGCGCTCGGCGTCATCCGTGGGGCTTTCCATAGGGCAAGACCTGCGTTACTAACAAGACCCCCCATCTGGTCCAAGGACACAAGACGGGATGGAAGTGGATACGCCACTTACGCACGCCAACAGAAAAAGGTGAAGGCTACCGATATGACCTCGGTGGGGCCGCCTGCGACCTAGCACACCTTCTACTAGCTCTGTAGGCTAGTACCCGGGAATATTAATGGCTTCCCTCAACTCCGTCCGGAGACGTACCCGATCACCCACGGGTATCGGGAACCACTGCCCCCTCGAGATCAACACAATCCGAACAACTCCCAGAGGGAGGGGCTCGGATGATCGACCCGAGGTTCCTCTAGTAACGTCAGAGGTACCACCAGTGCTAAGGGTCCGCAACGCCCGCAGCCAAGGCAACAGTTACTACGGCCGCACGGATAAAGTGCTTCACCGCATCGACACTGGAGACGCCCGGCCTATTCGACAACCATCTAGACGCGTTTCGCTGGCAAAACAAGTGGTTGTACGGGATATGCTAGATGACATGAAATCCAGGGGAGTCATTGAAAAGTCTTACAGCCCTTGGTGTTCGTCCTGGTGACGAAGAACGGCGAGCTACGCTTCTGCGTGGACTACAGGAAGCTGAACGCTGTCACCCGGAAGGACTGTTTCCGCTTACCCCGGATTGACGACACTGGACACGCTAGCTGGTGCACAGTGGTTCTCGACCCTGGACCTGAAGTCGGGTTACTGGCAGGTGGCTCTGGACCCGACAGACAAGGAGAAGACTGCGTTCTCGACAGGCCAAGGGCTTTGGCAGTTCAGTTATGCCCTTTGACCTCTGCAACGCACCAGCTACCTTCCAACGCCTAATGTTATACCTGGACATTATTATCGTCGGCAAGAATTTCGAAGACCATCTCGAGAATCTGAGTAAGGTGCTACAGAGACTGCAGTCGACCAATTTGAAGCTAAATGCCAAGAAGTGCCAGCTCTTCCGCAAGGAAGTCAACTACTTGGGCCACATAGTCTCACCAACCAGAGTGGCCACAGACCCGGAGAAGACACAAGCTGTGAGAGATTGGCCTTGTCCAAAGAATAAGTGCGGGTTGCGCAGTTTCCTAGGGCTGTGCAGCTATTACCGCCGTTTCATAAAGGGGTTCTCCAACATCGCCAAACCCCTCACCCGCCTGACAGAGGAACGCCGATCTTATGAGTGGACGGAGGACGCTGAACACGCTTTCCAGTACCTGAAGAATACACTGTGCAGTGCTCCTATTTTGGGATTCCCACAATCAGGTACCCCCTTCATTGTGGACACCGGCGCCAGCGACCATTGCATTGGAGGCGTTCTATCGCAAGTTCAGGACGGCCACGAGCGGGTGATAACCTACTACAGTAAGACCGTGTCCAAGGCAGAGAAGAACTACTGCGTCAACTGGCGAGAGTTACTGGCGGTAGTAAAGACATTGGAGCACTTCCACAAGTACCTGTATGGTCAGCCATTCCACCTGAGGACTGACCACTCCGCCCTAGCCTGGCTACTGAGTTTTAGAAACCTGGAAGGCCAGACAGCACGTTGGGTCCAGCGGCTGCAGTAGTACTACTTCACCTCTGAACATCGCGGAGGGAGGAGCCACGGCAACGCAGACTCCATGTCCCGAAGACTCTGCCCAGAGTGCGGCCAATGCACAAGAGTGGAAGAGGAGCGTGCCGCAGCTGTCAGTAGTCACTGCAGTGCCTACGGATGGCTGGGATAGCGCAGGCCTGAGGAGAAAGCAGCTGGCGGACGCAGACTTGGGGCCACTCTTGAGAGAAGTGGAGGCAGGGATAAGACCAACCTGGGAGGACATCGCACCGAGGAGCGCCACCTACAAGTCCTACTGGGCCCAATGGGACTCACTGAAGATTAGAGGGCGTGCTGTAACGGGTTGAGTGCAGAGGACCTACGCCCATTAGTCCTGGACCCGGGCCTCCTTCAACCAGGGAGTTATCCGAGCTGTCCAAAGGGCGCCCGGCGTCCTCCGTGGGGCTTTCCATAGGGCAAGACCTAGAGACTAACAAGCCCCCCCATCTGGTCCGAGGGACTCAAGACGGGATGGAAGTGGATACGCCACTTACGGGCGGCTGTTCCGGGTTTAGCCCAGAGGTTCTACTCCCATTAGTCCTGAACCCGTAGGAACTGGACCTGGGCCTCCTTCGACCAAGGAGTTATCCGAGCTGTCCCAAAGGGCGCTCGGCGTCCTCCGTGGGGCTTTCCATGGGACAAGACCTAGAGACTAACAAGCCCCCCCCCATCTGGTCCTATGGACTCAAGACGGGATGGAAGTGGATACGCCACTTACGCGCGTCAATACTCAAGGTGAAGACTACCGAAAAACCTCGGTGGGAGCGCCTGGTGATCTAGCACACCTTCTACTAGCTTTGCAGGCTAGTACCCGGAAGAATTAATGGCTTCCCTCAACCCCGTCCGAAGACGTACCCGATTCCCACGGGTTTCGGGAACACACTACCCCCTCGAGTCCATCCCAATCCGAACAACTCCCGAAGGAGGGGCTCGGCTGTTCGGCCCGAGGTTCCTCTAGTAACGTCAGAGGTACCACGACTGCTAAGGGTCCGTAGCGCCACTTTGGGCTGTTCCGGGTATGGGAATCGCCTTATGGGAAGACGCAAAGGGAGCAGTTGGTACTTCCCCGAAGTAAGGTCCCAGAAGTCTTTGAGGAAGTGCACGCCGGTACTTCAGGAGGACGCCTGGGAGCAAACCGGACGATCGACAAACTTCGGCAGTGCTACTACTGGCTGAGGCTCCGAGCAGACGCTGAGAGATGGTGCCGTCAGTGTCATGTATGCGCGGTGAGTCGCGGCCCCCAGACTAGGAGCCGGGGTCGCATGTAGCAGTACAACTTCGAAGCGTCATTCGAAAGGATTGCGGTCGACATAGCTGGACCATTCCCAGTGTCCGACCTAGGCAACAAGTACCTGATGGTGGTCGTGGACTACTTCACCAAGTGGCCAAAGGTGTTTGCCATTCCGAACCAGGAGGCAAAGACAATCACAGACTGCCTTGTGGAGCAACTGTTCTGCCGATTTTGGGTGCCGTTAGAGCTCCACAGCGACCAGGGCACCAATTTTGAATCCAACCTGATGGAGGAGGCACTACAAAGGCTTGGGTGAACAAGACCCGCACCACACCCCTACACCCGCAGTCGGACGGAATGGTGGAGAGATACATCAAGACCTTAGAAGAGCACCTGAGGAAGGTCGTGGCCAGCCATTAGCGAGACTGGGAGATTAAGGTGCCACTGTTCTTACTGGCCTACTTCTCATCAACACATGGCACCACTGGGATGACGCCAGCCAGTTTAATGTTCAACCAAGAGTTACACCTCCCCTGTGATCTGGCTTTTGGAAGCCCCCCGGACGCAAAACAGCCAGCTACCGAGTATGTGGAGAACCTGGTGGACCATCTCCACGACATGCGTGAGGTGGCACGTCAGAACATCCAGAAGGCGAGCAACCGCATGAGGACCAGATACGACTGGCAAGCCAACAGCCAAGGGTTCCAGCAGGGTGACCTAGTCTGGTTGTACCGCCCTACCCGGACCAAGGGATGATGCCCAAAGCTCCAGCAACCATGGCAAGGACCGTACCGGGTGGTGAAGAGGATTAACGACATGGTCTACCGCATTCAGAAGGTGCCCCGAGGGAAGATGGTGGTACACCTGGATCGTCTGGCCTGCTACGATGGTGCTGTTCGGGACGACCAGCCTTGAGGAGGGAGCAGTGTCGCGGCAACAGGCATAAAGTTTCAGCACAAATAGAAAACAGACGGCAGATATTGTTTCACGGTAATAAAGAGCTTGCACAAGCAGTTAATGATAGCGCGGCTAGTGTAAACAAATAGCCGGCAAACAAAAATAGCTGATGTAAAGGACTTGCTGTCCCAGATATGGTTTCAGTGTTTGGAAGGTTCTAGTGATATCGATTGACAGAGAAAAGTTGTTTTTCTTTATTGTTCCGGAAATATCTCGAATTTAAGAATGAGGTATTTAAGGAAGTGCCGACTCACCAGGAGTCAGTTGTAAACAGAGTGAGTAAGCAGAGAACAGCTGAGAGTGTTGGTTGTAAACAGTGGAAGTTGAGTAAGCTGTTTGTTATTGTCATCAACCTTGGTAGACTGTGTACGCAATGCTGCTGTAATCTATTAGTGTATTTCTACGGAAATAAAGATCATTTAGAATATCTGCAACCCAGCCTTTTATTTCTACGAACTCACAAATTTACAATATGTATATAAAAACAGGAAGTAAAATGTAAAGATCCCCTAGGTCTCAAATACTTTAATACCATCAGGGTCAAAGAAAACAATAGTTGAGACAAGGATAACTGGATAGGTAAGGTAAAAGAAGGGATCTGATGTATTGAAAGGAAGAAAATATATCAGGCCAAGTCAATAACTCACCAAGCTTATTGGTGAGCACCCCTTCCCTTTAGTTCATCACATAAGTTTGATTAGATTGGTTCCTTTAAGTTCAGATTATAGAAGCAATTAAAGGGTCTCCTTTCTACTACAACAAAATTTATATGCAATTACTAACAGCTGCACCCCGTGAAGGTAGCTTAGTGGTTAGACTGCTTGGCTCTCACCAAGGCGGCCCGGGTTCGATCCCAGGCGACCGCAAAGTGAGATTTGTGGTGGACAACACGGCGCTGGGGCGGGTTTTCTCCGGGATCTCCGGTTTCCCCCGCCATCTCATTCCACCGGTGCTCCATCTTCATCTCATGTGTCATCAGTGTCAATGTCTGCGGTGCCGTATGTAGTAAAAGCGGGAGTTAAACACTACACATTTCATTTCACCCCATGAAGGGGAGGGATCTGATATTGGGCTTTTGTCCAGGTCGGTTCATTTAAGCCTTCAATTAATCATTAAAGGAATTTGAGGGTCTCCTACCTGTTAGTAACAAAAGCCTTTCCGCAGCTCAATACTGCAGTATATAATCAGCCTATGATGAAATAGGCTTTTTCCCCCCTTTCCTTCACTAAGAACAGTGCCTTACGTTACTAATCATGGAGAAACAAATGTTGCAGTACAGGGATTAGTTACCTGCACAAATGGAGGGTACACCTGCTTTGGTGATTCCTTATTACTGTGTGCCAGGCTTACATAAGAGATTTATTAAAGACACAACTTACATGTAAAGCACAGTTACATTATTAATGAAAAAACATGTACATTGTACTTCAAGGAATTCTCTTAGGAAAATATATTCAAAAAATAACACAAAAAACAGCTATGACTGTTAGGTGATAATGAGAACACAAGACACTAAGCAAAAATCAGTAGATGAAATAGAAATTAATAAAAAAAAATTGTATATTACTGTTCATTAAAATTAGCCTCAAATATTCTGAACAAGCAATTTGTTTAAATACAAATTTTTAGTATCAAAATTTAATGACTGCAGATGGTGAGATATTTTTCACACAAGGCTTGTTCAAGAAAGTTTCAAATTAATAGTAGTAAACTGTATACTGTAATTTAAACAGAATATTTTCATCATTGACATTTTCCCACCATTACGAGGTTAGTCATTAGAATCTGGTGATATTTGGGCTGCTAGGTTCCATCCATAAACAGCAACTCCTCCGCGAATACATACCTTTTATATATATTATGGAGGTTAGTTATGTTTCATTGTGTGTAGTTCAAAGTTGCACACTAACCATCTAATTACCAACTCACGCATATAATTATATTAATTAAGGTTACATTATTAGGCTGTTAATTATTAGGTCTTACCTTTACATTTAACTAGACATTGAATTGATTTTGCAATTTTTGGTGTAAGCGTTGTTTGTTAATGTGCAGTCTTTACAGGAAGACAATCTGAGTTAAAGCAAGGTTCAGTGGTTAATTTTAACCTTTAATGGTATATATCTAGGTTATAGGTAATTAGCAGTTATGATTTAGAACGATGATGGCCAAATCTTTGTATCTTAGTAAAGAATATTACACATCAGTATAATATATATCTGAATCCCCATTCAAGTAAAGTATACATTTTAATAAAATAACACTACTGATAGTATAAAAAGAATAAAAGCTATTAAACCTGATTATAATAACCATATTACTGGTAATTATATGGGAAAGCAGCAGTAGATATGATATAGGTAGCAAGGGTTGGCCTAAATGGCTGTTCCTGTTCTTATGACTTTAAAATCTCAGCCAGCCCAAATACATGTACCCAGCTAATTGCTGTAGTTGAAATATATTGGGACAATTGCCAGTTATTATTAATTATATGTTACTGTTTTGAGTGATTAAACTGTTGTGTGCACAGAACCCGAAAACTAAAGGGGTAGAAACAAAATTTTGCCTAATTGATCTTAAGACTTAATTTTGTTATTCTTTTGACCATAAATATACAAAGGTTTGATATCAAAATATTACCGTATATATAGATTTTAGTTTCTCTGAGCAACAAAATTTAAAAAAGGGGAAAAAAAAATCATTAAATGTGCATAACTAAAAGAATGAGAAATAGCTATTTTAATCATTTAATGCAATACTTAATTCAAGCATTCATTAATTACCACTTATTTTATAATGCTGCTATGTTTGGCACACGCATTGTTCTTGGGTTGACAATGCTCCTGCTGCTTTCCTTTGTAAAGTGCTATCATAAGACCGTGATTAAAAGGGGGAAATATATACATGGGGGGACCCAAAAGAAACCGGATTGTTGTCATAAAAACTTTATTGATGAACCTTTTTACAAAATTACTTCAGTCACCTTCAAAATACTCTCCATTACATGCGATGTGCTTGTCATGGCTCTTTTCCCACTGTTGGAAGCATGTTTGGAACTCTTCAAGTTTGATATTGTCCAGTGCCCTTTGCGAAACTGTTTTTACTGCATCCACATCATCATAACGCTCCCCTTTTAGCGTGGGTTTTTTTTTTTCATTTGTGAAAATAGAAAAAAGTCGCAAAGGCTAGGTCCAGCGAATACGGAGCGTGGGGAACGACAGACCACCTCTGAGATGCCAAATAGTGGGCCACTTGTAAGGCCATGTGTGCTGGAGTGTTGTCGTGTTGCAGAAACCAGTCATCTGATTGCCAAAGTTCCAGGTGTTTCCTCCTCACATCCTCTCGCAGATGCCTTAAAACATCTAAGTAAAAGTGCTGGTTAACAGTCTGGCCAGGGGATACGAATTCCCGATGCACAATTCCATGAACATCATAAAAGACAATGATCATCGTCTTCACATTTGACCTCAATTGCCCTGCTTTTTTTGGTCTGAGAGAGTTGGGAGTCCTCCACTGGCTTGACGCTTGCTTGGTTTCTGGGTCATACCCGTTAACACCAACTCTCATCCCCTGTAATGACTTTGTTCAAGAAGTTTGGATCACGTGCAATCTCTGTTTTCAAGTCCTGACATATATTCATGCAGATGGTTTGGTGCTCCTGTGTGAGAAGGCACGGAACAAATTTAGCGGCAAGATGTCTCATGTGCAAATCCTCCCCGCTGGCACGAGCTCCAACTGATTCCTGTCGCTGCTGAAATTTGGTCGATCATTTGGCGGACCTTTTCAATGTTCTCATTTCGTGATGTTGAAGGGCGTCCAGAACAAGATTGGTCTTCAACACACATCTCACCATGTTTAAAGCGCCCAAACCACTCAAAAACCTGTGTGCGGCTCATAACGTCCTCCTGGAAAGCTTCCCAAAGCATTTGGTGTGTCTCCGTTGCAGTTTTTTTAAGCAGGAAACAAAATTTCTCACACACTCTTTGTTCTTTTAAAGTTGCCATAACGACTTCACAGAGGTAACCCGTCAACAGTCAGAGAAACACAATACCACACTTGCACGTTCAGCTCTACACTGATGCCATCTGCACAGCTGTTTCATGAAAGTCTCTAACACCATCTAGTGTGAGAAACCTGCACTACATCTACGAGTGACAGTGCCCTCGGAGTCCGGTTTCTTTTGGGCCCCCCCTCGTATGTATATATATTTACATTAAACTTGAGCTATTTTGAAAATGTATTAATTTATGTCTAACATACATTTTGCATCTCTTAAAATACAAATACTGCTATACGTATGAAAAGCATTCATATATAAACTCTTAAGACAAATATTTTTTATAATTTCCTCACATTTTTATCACTCTGTATACCTGGTCCTCATAGTTGTGCAAAATCTGCTTTATTTCATAATTCATATTTTGAAACGTGTGCATTTCAGATATTTATAGATTGCAAAGACAGTTACTATTGCAAGAATATAATAAAGGTTTTAGAAAACAGATAGTACATACCTTTTTGTGTTGCACCATGTGTAGCACTGCTCAACAAAATCTGCTAATTCTTTTCTTTGGCTTACTGTCAGCTGTTGATGATACTACCTGTTGAATTGCAATCTGTGCTTTTGTCTGAATGGGAAATGCAAAGGGCAGATTTAGAAAGTAAAGGAATAGGAAACTCACTACACACCTGATAAGCTGGATTAGAGGGAAGAGATAAAATTAGATTGCTCAAACTATAAAATTCTGTTTAAAGCAATGTCAATTCTTACATATTATAATGGAAACTGAAAAGGGGAAGGGCATATAGTGTTTACTAAATGAGGCACACATACTGTCTACCCACCACAAGAAGGCAAGAGACGAATGAAGGGGAGAGGGGTTTGAACTGTTTATCTGCTGTTAGTGGATCTGCTTACTAGGAAATTATGTGTGCATTTGAGTCACCCATGTTACCAGAACTAATGTTTTGTTGCAGTAACTGTAGTGATGGGTATTATGCATGGGTAAGTTATGTGACAACCCTTGCATATTTTAAATGAATCAAGCATCCTAGTTGTACTGGGAAGGCGAGTATAAACACTTGAGTCACCCATGTTACCAGAACTAATGTTTGTTGCATTAACTGTAGTGATAGGTATTATGCCTGGGTAAGTTATGTGACAACACTTGCATATTTTAAATGAATCAAGCAGCCTTGTCGTACTGGGAAGGCAAGCATAAACACTGTGGGGACAGCAAAAGTGATTACTCTACCTTGCCTTTGTGGTGGGTAGACATTATACTGTATATAATCATAATTCACATTTGTTGAAAGCACTTGGCCAGAACAAGAAATGAAGAGCCAAGTTAAGATATATTGCTTTAGTCTCAGTAATGTTACATTTCAGGTCAAACCTTCAAGCCTTTCCTCCTTGAACAAAATTTGCAGTGTTAGCAAATATACGCAGCATACAATGGAAAGAGTGAAGGTTAGCAAGGCTTGTCTGCAAATATACTCAACAGATTGTTTTTCATTTGCCCTTTGGAATTATAATCCTCAAAGGTGCATACTAAATAAGGAAATATAAAAGGTAGAGCTGGACAAAGCTGGAAAAATGCCAGTAGACTGCCCTAGAGACATTGGCCAGTTCAGTAACATGCTGTCTAATATAATAGTTGCTTTTCAGTTTCTCTTTGCTCTCAATGTATCCAGCAATAGCCAAAGAATTCCACAGAAAACATCTAGAAATTTTGAGGCTGACTGTCTAAAAAGCAATATTTAAGTATCCTGTAGCCCAGCGTATCAGAAATCAAAATTGCTGTCAGTGTTTAGCAAACACTTGGTATCATTATTCGTTGTTTCCAGGCAATGCATGCCTTGAAAGCCTTAGCACTTATGTGAAACACATGGTTTGCTTTATCCTGAATATTTTTTTTTAAATTTTAATACAATGTTAAAGGGATTTAACAATGAACTTAATGCAATTCTGTTTCATCTGACAATGTTAGCTTTAACATAGTGTTAAAATGTCAATATTAACTTAACATCCTCTTATGTTGACATTTAATGAATATTAGGATTTGAAAAAATGGCTGCCGCAAACCAGTCTGTTTAAGTCTGTCTAGTCAACGTGAGTGCAGTTCGGCCGTTCCTTTGACGAACCCTTATAATCGTTTTACAACACTGACTCTCCTTCTCCTAGTGCTTTCTACAAGGTTGCCACCTTTCTCAATACATCATGGCTATCATATGAGGTTTCATCTAAATAATCTTATGTCCATCAGTGCAAAAATTCCTTAGTTTTGAGAAATATATATATATATATTGTAATGCGAAACTTCCTTAGTATTGACATACTATTCTACTGGATTCCATAATAACCTTTATCTTATTCAAAGTGCAGTATTTGAAACCCAGCTCCTCAGTGCCCATAAGGAAAATCACAAATTTCTTGCAAATGTGCAACCAATTCATCTAAGGTGGGTGCTCTCCCTTTTGCGTAGAATTTATAAATTTCATCGGCAAATTAGATCACATATGAAATTATCCACTTTAGAGAAACATTTCCTTTTGTTTTCATACTTGATTGGCATCTTTAGTATTCCTTTCGTCACAGTTTTTCTTACTGTATTTCTGTGAATACCCAGAATTTATCAGGTTCATTGGATGAGCCCTTACCAAGATCATTCTTCAGCACATATGTGCTGAATTTAAATGTCTGAAAGTTATCTACTACTTCAATTGCATTTACCACTGCATTTCCCTCCCACGGTCTCACATGACACAACGAATTTCTGCACGTAATGAAACAGATCAACTGGACGTTGGAACTTTGGCAACTGAGACTGCACGTGGAGTAAACATGCAACTGTCATTTCCAGAAAATCAGGGTTGCTATTGCTCCTCAACGGCAGTGTTCCATTTCTGAAGTGTGGAGATAGATTTATGATGGTCATTAGTGGGTGGTAGGGTCCATTTCCTTTGTGACGCAACTGCAGTCGCGTTGAATAGACAGACTTTACAAGTTTGCAGTGTTTGATGTTTTTAAATACTAATCCTTACAAAAAGGGCTAAACCCAAAGTACTTTGCTCAGTGTTTTGAGTTTTATAAGTGAGTTGCAAATTTGGTGCATATATTTAAGTTTTCTGTTTACATATTTTAATACCACAAATTTAGGTTATAAAAGTGCTGCTTATGTAATGTTTTCTATGTTTAAACATTTCAGAGTATGTACTTCATTGACCTTTGCTAAGAAATATACATATAAAAGAATGTTTACAAAAGTAATGCTTGTTCAATTATGAATTTTGGCTTTTGTAAAACATAAAACTTATATAAGCTTGTTGGCATAATACATTAGTGTAACAACCGTACAGCAAGTTTTAGTTTCATATATTGTAGTAACTATTTCTGAAATTTAACTCTGATAACTGCTTTGTAATGAGCATATCAAGTCCTAAAAATGTCTAAAATATTACAGCTAAGAAAATCACATGGAAAAGTTTAGTGATAACAAATTGTGTTTATGCATTTGCATTAAATTATGTACAGTTTTATTTCATACATATAATCTGAAAACTGATTTACTTATATGCAGCAAATTTTGCATAAAACATTCAGCTATTTGTATGTATGTATATATATAGATAACAAATTGTGTTTATGCATTTGCATTAAATTATGTACAGTTTTATTTCATACATATAATCTGAAAACTGATTTACTTATATGTAGCAAATTTTGCATAAAACATTCAGCTATTTGTATATATATATATATATATATATATATATACATATATATAAAATGCTTCAAATTTGCTCCCACACTCTCTATTTAGGTTTGTTTAAATTGCCCCATAACTATAATCATTTTGGTCTAATTTTCACCAATCCCTTTAAGATAAAGACTTCTTTTAAATATTATTTTGCAAATTGAAATTTCTTGCCTAGGTAAGGAATTGATATTTGAAGCAAATTACAAAATTAAAAGTATCTTCTCATTTTAGAGAAAGATTGTTACAACTACTTTTAATTCTATGTTTTTGTAAACTTCAGTCTTCGCTGCGTTCTACACTTATTGCAGCCATACATGTCTCCCCTCTATTTCTTTTGCATAGTAATGTGATAATTGATTGGAAGAATTCATGTCTTATGTCATGCACTCTAGTTCAATCACTCCTATTGGGTTAGATTGCAGTTTGCCACAGCAAAGAAAGTCCCAGGGGAATGAGGTGGAAGGGAGGTTAAGACACTGATCTGATACCCTGTCTGTAGTTTGACACTTGGGTCAGTTCAGTTACAGCCCATTCAAAACATTCTGATGCCTTCTACTTTTGTGAATAGATTTTCTCGGTTTTAGTGTACTGAATGAATAGGGAATGGTCCTGTTCCTTTGTTCTCTGTCACACAAATTCACTGACCTTGTTGCACTATGTAAGGGTGGCACATTCCAGTCAGGGACTTTCTTTGCATTGGCAAACAGTAGCAACATGAGCCATTCATAAAACACTGGTAAACAAGTGCATTTGCACAAATTTGCATTTAAGTTTCTATTTAACTTTAAGATGTCAATGAAAGAGGTCAAATAATACAAAAATACATGCTATTGAAATTTTATTTTTTTATTTTCTCAAATTGCTTTACAATGGCATTATATACATATTGCAGTAAATGCTTATTACTAATCATTTAAACTTTTTTTTTTTTTTTTTTTTTTTTTTAATGGTTTCTTGGGGTTGCAGCCAAGTGATGTTTCCTTCTACCAAGTTTTCAGCCATCCTAACTCTGTGGCCTTCTTCAGGGATATGAAACATCACTTGGCTGCAAACCCGAGAAACCATCCTAATGAATCAACACCGAGAAAGCTTTAAATCTCTTGTTTTTTTGCTTCTTTCTTTCCAGGTTGCTTACTCAATGCCTTTGTTGAAGATTTAATTATTCGTGTCACAACTGTTGAGGATATACCAGCAGCCACTGCAGTTCACCTAGTAACTGTATTTGGGATAGTAATAGACAGAGCTCCACACATATTCTCAGTAAGTATTAAATTTTAGCTGAATACTGTTATACAAGTATACTTTAACGCCTTAGGAACTGTAAAGATGCACTTGAACCTCTTTTGTATATAAATGCTCTGGTCTTTCACAGGTACATATATTTTTGAGCACCAAATTTAAACTATTAATATTTAGCTCAATAAGTGTTTTCTCAATATGTTGCATTTCTTCATGTGTATATTAAACTGACTTGTTTATACATTAAGTTATATGCATGGTTTCTGAGTTCCCTATCCTTGCTGTTGCTACACAAAATAGCATGTTGAGAAAGGCATCAATACTTTTCCAGCACATTATTGCTATTGCACATAACAACAATACAATCAGGCATGCTAGCCTCTAGTGTAGATGGTGGCATGTCTCATGTTTAAGAGGTACAGAGTTCAAATCTTGGTCATAGTGAGTTGTCTGGATAGTTTACCCAGGGTTTTTCCATTATCCTGATAGATGAATAATTGGATAATTCTTAAGTGTATGGATCCTAGGACTCAATTTGAGCTTCATTTCATGCATTTCATTCATCCTCTGACGACTTAACATTTGAGGACGTAAACAATGAAAGTTTTCCCAGTGTGAATCATTGCGAAACCTAAAAAATTGTTAATTAATTCACACTCGATTATTGTATGGCTGGAAAAAGAAAGAAACATTGATATTTTCAAATCAGTACCATTGAACCGGATTTATGCATATATCAGGGCAGCAAATCAATTACTTGTAACTCGGAATTATGTATAAATAAGGTTTTGAATATGCATAATTTTTTAAAAAATAATACAGTGAGCCTGCACATATAAAACTTTACAAACGATAAAGATATGTACAAAGTAAAGATTATTTAGAAATTGGTCCCACTTTAAACCATTCAGTGAACTCAGTTTGCTGGTTTTACTTTTCTTGCATTAAATGCATACAACTCATTTTGAAAAACATACTACAGAACTACAAGTTTTTGCACTGATGTAATGCCTACACAGCCCATGTTTAAGAAATCCAGAGTTTGAATCTGTCTGAGGGCGAGTTATCTGGATAAGTTTTTCTTCGGGGTTTTCCATCACTGATGACAATACATGGCATGTGTGTAAGCAATTCCTAAGTCGGAAGCAAATAAGGTTTTGGGCTTGTGTCTATTAAGTGCCATCTCTTCTATGAATATTACTTTCCATTCCGGCCTGTAACATTTCCCTTTTTTTTGCTCTCCATGACTGATTAAAAGCAACTGAGAACTGAAACACAAGACTGCTGTTAACAGTAAACAAGATTCCAATGTGTAAGGACTATGATACAATGAAGCACAAAATTAATATAATTTTGAGTCGAACTAATACTCAATGCTCCACTAAAGAAAATTTACATATCATCCCAAAGCTACACACCTTTTCCCAAAAAGCCTTCAAAGAGCACAATATTACTTTGGCCCCACAGAACAAATTTAGTGTACAACACCTTTTGAAATCACATAATACAAAGGAGATACCCACAGACAAAAAATCAGGCGTGTACCAGATAAACTGCAAAGGCTGTGACAACTTTTACATTGGAAAAACTAAAAGGAACTTGAACATTAGGCTTAGAGCATTTTAGGAACATCAGAAACAAAGAAATAGATAAATTGGCAGTAGCGTACCATTTTTGGAAGGAGAATCATGATATAGAACGAGAAATCCACTTATTAAAAAGTGTCCAAGGTCCACATGGGAAAAAATCTTCATAAAGAAATATGAAAGAAAACTGTTTAATTTCGACACTACCTTTGAAGAAAACCTGAACTTCAAGTTCATCAAGATACCGACAGAGACGCACCTATCGCCCCCAATGAGTTCACCAAACCAACATCCATTAGTCGACAACAGCTGGTGATGATATGGATATAAGGGCGCTCAACTGCTTGGTCATCAGCGCCCTTACAGAAACTGATTCATGGCAATAGCCAGATATAAATTAGTCAAAATTTAAAAAACATATCAAAACAAAATGACTAAAATATAAATAATAACAATAAACAATACAAAAGCTATAATTTCCCATAAAAAACTAAAAGCCATAAAAATATTATTTTCAATAAAAAAAAAACTTACCATGACAAGAGCTACCTGCCTAGAGGTGGTCGAACCAATTTGTTGCGTTTCTTTGGGGCAGGAAGATCCTAACAAAATGTGTCTAGGTAAATATTAGCAATAAGTGGAGCATTGAGTATTAGTTCAACTCAAAATTATATTAGTAAACAAGATACCAACAATTTTCTTTACTCATTTGTTGCAATGACACTGTTGTGCCAAAAGACATATGCGAGCTAAAGTCTTGTGTTTTGTTCAGTGGCCAAAATCCACCTGCTCAGTTTAAGTATTTCTCAGCAGCAATAAGGAAAACGTGTTTCAAGCTTAAAATAGCATATGCCATATGCTCATTTAATTGTGTCACTCTTGTATTTTGCTGATTTTTAATACATATGACTGCAAATTACGTATAAGTAAGGTTCTATTAACATTAACAATTCTCCATTTGACTCATACTTCCCCCGTAAACCACTAAGGGCTCTCGCATTCGAGATACACTGTTTATACGAATTTGATGTCAGGACGGCACGTTGGCCATGGTAGCTCAAGGGTTGGAGCGACTGGACGGAAACCAGGAGATCCATGGTTCAGATCCCGGCCATAGCATTGAATTTTTCATGTTGACTCTATATCTATCAAAAAAAAAAAAAAAAAAAACCTCAGCCTATATATGGCTAGTGTGGAGAAATTATTAATTTTCATCAATTAACTAAAATTCTACTAACATGTTTCTAAATTACAGTTTTTCCAGGACCTGCAAATATTTATGTATAAATGTGCATTATGTATTAACTGGGCTGTGTATACAGTACTGTCAATCATGTCTTTTGAACACACTGGTATGCATGCAAAAGTAGTGTATCATGTTTATCATCGGTCTTTGTTACATTTATCTTTTATACATTAAATAATGCTAATTACTTGAAAAATCCAAGAAAACAACTTCAGTTTCATAAGAAAATTTACTTACAAGTTTTCTCATTTATACAATGTTTTAAGTCATACTTAACATGTTTTGCATGTAGTAGCAGGTACCATAATATTATGATAAATTCTAATAGATTTGACATAAAGAGATCATTCACACAGCTGTCTCTGAAACATGCCAGCCATTTTGCTGAATAAGTTTAAGTGTGTGTGTAACAAGATTCAAAAGAAGTTTAAGAAACAATCTCTGCTCTGCTTTAAAAAATGGGAAGAAATGTGATTTTAAATTATTTATATACTCCTTATGGACTTATGCTTGTTATTGTTAAATGTGCAATGAAATACCTTGCCTAACAGCAGAAAACCAAACAAGCTGAAAGACACGAGTACATATATGTGTTTGGAGGAATTTAGTAACAGTGACGTCTCATAAATATAAGCAAGTGACAAGTATTAATAAACCAACTACAAATCGTTTCTGAGACATGAGTACAATTTATCAGTTTGCAACACTATAATCTATGGATCTGTACCATTTTGAATTTGGAACAAAATTATGTCATCCCACAATGACTCTGGATCTTATTAGGGAGTGGTGCAACAAATGCTATAGGGGAAGCTTATTCTGGCTATCATTGGCCAATGAGTAGTACCAATGATACACAAAGACTAATGTGTTATTACACAAATATAACTATTTATAACAAAAAACCTCACTTATCTTAAGAAAATGTCAAATTTTCTTATTAGTTGAGATCGATTTCACGAACCCTTGCTCGCATCATCAGTCAAGACACTTAGTCATGGATAAAGGTTACTATGTTTTTTCAGTATTACCAAAATCTGAAAACGAAACAAATCTCAAAACAGAATCAACTGCTGGTATTTCAAAAATTTTTAAAACAAATATATTTTCCCAAAGTATATCTATCGGACCATTTAATTGTTTTCATAATTTAACTTCAGGATTTATTTCATGGTGAAATGACCAAAAATAGCCAATTGATGAGTTTGTTTATACTTAATGTTATGAAAATGTCCTTTCATTCAGGTTTCCAAATTACGTTTTGTTTTACCAATATAAATCTAATCACAATCTAAACAATTAAATTGATAAATACCAGATTTCTTATAGGAAGTTTATCCTTTTTTTTTATACTATATTTTGAGGAACTAACATTATACCAAACTCTTTAAAAAAAAAAAAATTGAACATTTTTGTTAACCCAAGAATGAAACTTCAGATTTTGGTAATACTGAAAAGACATAGTAACATATTAACCTTTATCCATGACGAAGTGTGTTGAAGTGACCTAATCACCTCTCATTGGCTGCTGTTGTAAAAATGAGTTAGTTATTTAACATAATGATATATCTTGTGCTGAAAGAGAATTGTGAAATTTATATTTTCATAACCGTATGAATTAAATATATTACTGAACAAGGTTAATTCACCTGGAATGCATAGTAATTCTTAAATAAAAAGGAGGATCCTTTGTTTCAAACCTGACTCGACATGAATGAAGATAGCAGGTGCGTTATCGGTATTGGTGGCATATTTACTTTTATAGCCGACCTTGTTTTGAACTGGGTTTGTCACATATAAATTGCACTACCTACAGTTACAAAAGCATTAACCAATTAGGATGAAGGGAAATGCAGCAAAATGTAGAGGAATGTATCTCAGCAGGGCAAGCTTATAAGAAACAAACCTTAAGTACTCATTTTGTATACTGTTGTTAAAAGGAAAGTTGAACTGAAATACATGAGGAAGACCACCGGATCTGCACATAAATATATAATAAAAAAAAGTGATGGTTAACAACATATGAATTAACATTACATGAAAAAATAAATGTTTCTGAAGTAACAAATGCTTTGCTCTGCTTCCCATGCATTTTGTTTGCTGTCAGTGACCACTAGTCAAAAGAAGTGTGGATTTAGTTCATCCACATGAACGTGGCAAAGTGTAGAAGGTTACTGGAAAAGAATGCGTAACAACAGAGTTGTTCACACAAGCCTATTGCAATACATGGCTGTACATATGTACATTCATATGCAATCATGTCTCCTACACAGCAGCATGTGATATATTAATAGGAGCAAGAAATCATAGATGGCCATGCCATGGCTGAGTGGTTAGACTGCTTGGCTCTCACATAGGAGGCCTGGGTTCAATCCAAGGCGATTGCAAAGTGGGATTTGTGATGGACATGGCGCTGGAGTGGGTTTCCTCCACCATCATTCCACCAATTGCTCCATCATTCATTCATCCCAGGCATTGGGTCAAACCCCCAACCCTAATCACATCAGGTCAATTCAATATGCTTCGACTCCCATGCTCTGAGGGGACCCAAGCAATTCCAAACACCAGCATTGGTGAGGGAGACAAAAATCATATATAACATGATTCAATAGTGACAAGGAGAAAGAAGAGGAAGTCAAAATCCATGTGTCAAGCAATAAATGGGCTGTGGAATGGTAATTTACGTTTGCATATTTCACTTAATGTATTGCAGATTACTAATATTAAACAAGATAAGTGAATGCAGTGCTCAGTGGAAGTCAGTACAGCTTAATATTTTGTAATGTAGTACCTATGCTATTACCTTAAGTTGCTCATTTGTAAATTTTACAATAGCTCAATATTTGTTTGAGAAAAAAGTGAGCTAAACTTCGAGTCGGATGGATGTGATTAGTTTTGCAGTGACTTTGTAGATGGTACTTAGTATCAGTTGCACGAGTTCAGAGCTCTACAAATTACTGAACAATTGTATATGGCTAAATAAAACCAGTGTTAAAATAGTTTTCTTTTATATAATTTAACTGATTTTCGTAAAGAGGGATATGCTTGTAGTAGATCCATGCCACCATATTTGACCCTTATTTCCCAAAAACTAGACTAGCTAGCATGCCATCTATAGACCAGTATATGTCTAATGTAGGTTTACAAATAACACTCACACTGTCCACTTCTGAATTCTTCTCCTAAGCCCAAAATTGCCCTTAAGAGGTCAAGTCTTCTTCACACTACTCACATACATCCATTTTCCCAACAATGAGAGAAACTAAGTTGGCAGTACAAATAATTGTGAAATATCGGTTGGCTGTCAGAAGTAGCTGCACAACAGAGGCTATGCTCGTTAAAATATGTCTGTTCAAATCATTTTGACCACATCACAATGTTCATTCTTCATGAACACCCATAGGAAGCAGGTAATTTTCTTCCTTACTGCTACCTATTTCCTGAACAATTTTATCCCTATAAATTGTCATCTCTATATAAATCACTGTCAAAACAGCAAAAATTTCTCCAGATTTTCTGAAGTGATATCAGAAACCTATACACCTCTTATGCAAGCTAATTTATTTGCTACATTACTTGCATAAGCTGGGTAGCACTGAGCTTTTAACAATTTCAAATGCGCTATCCAATTAACTCCCAATAGCTAACAGGAATAACTCTGAACCCAGGCTGAGTAAAAAGTACAGCTGCATAAACTTCAATTGTGAAATTATGAGGTACGTAGAGATGGTGACAGAGGTGTTTCTGTGACAACATATACGATTATTGCATGGTAGCAATGTGTCAGTCTGAAGTGGTTTACCGGGAAAATATGAGTCAGTTGGAGAATTTAATGTCATATCGGCACGTTGGCCATAGTAGCACAATGGTAGTGTGGCTGGACGGAAACCAGAAGATCCGTGGTTCAAATCCCGGCTATGGCATTGAATTTTTCAGTCTGACTCTACGTTTCCATAATTTAGCCTACACACGGCCAGTGTGAAAGAATAATTAATTTCCATTAATTAACCTAATAGAGGTTAACTATAAAGCCCGGGCCTTAAAGTACTTACATGTAGTAAGTCGCCATTAAGGTAGTTGTCTCATGTGTTTATGAGAACTCCTAAGTGGTTTACCGGGAAAATACGAGCCAGTTGGAGAATTTAATGTCATATCGGCACATTGGCCATAGTAGCACAATGGTAGTGCGGCTGGACGGAAACCAGAAGATCCGTGGTTCAAATCCCGGCTATGGCATTGAATTTTTCAGTCTGACTCTATGTTTCCATAATTTAGCCTACACACGGCCAGTGTGAAAGAATAATTAATTTCCATGAACCCTAAAAACTTGAACTGGAGAACATTTTGCTAATGCAGCTAATATATACATATCTTTGTATACAAAAAACAAAATGAATTAATATAGAATATACAAATTTGTATTCATAAAGCATTTTTACAGCATTTAACAATTTAAATGTCTTATGCTGTTTAAACAGTATCCATTCTCGACCTTTACAGGGTTTTAAATTGCCATCACTGAAGCAGTTGATGACTGTTGTCCTTACTAATTTCTACTTCAACAATACTTCCTCCTCCTGTGATACTTTGCACAAGTTCTAATAGATTCACCATACAGCTACTCATATCCTTGCTCAGTAATTTAAGAAATTACTTGTAATGTAAATCGATGATTTGCTTTCTGAATGCTAGTAGAAATATGTATAGCTTGCCTCTTGTCTTTTAAATATTTTTTCCACTAGTGTTGGTTGGTTACCAACACGCCCCATATGACAACTTTAACCTTCGGGGTAACCTCGTCCCACCATGTGATGTCTGGACCCATTTCTTGGGTGGATGCACCCAGAGGGTGGTATCCATTACTTCCAATGATAGGGTGACAGTGAAGATGACAGCGAGACAAGAGGACCTACAGCTTATACTGTGGACTCCAAACCAGACATAGGGGACACTTCACATGTGCTAGACAGAGGTGATGGATAGGACCAACTTAGTATCACCAACCCCAGAGCCGGGAATCGAACTCAGGACCCTTAACAAGCGAGCCGTGAACGAAACCACTGCCACTCCAGCGCCCATTTATCTACTAATGTTTTATGATAAATGTATTCTGATAGAATATCATACCCAATTTTGTATTTTTTGAAAAGAACTGCAATTTTTTAAATATTTTTTTTATATGCTGTTTGATTCCTTTGATATAACAGATAATATTGGACATTTGCCCAAATTATGTATCTGATACTTCTAATTCTTTGGCATACATTCTTAGATTTTTATTACATTAAAAATGCCTCTATTACAACCAGAGCTCAAAATTTAAAAAATATAACAAAAACCCATTTTAAAAGTTGTCCTTTCCTGTATGGTTGTAGTACAGGTCTCATTAACAGTATCAGTATGTACTGCTTACCTTTTTTGTACACAATGCCTGTGCTTACATGATTGAGCTTAGCTACTCAAACTTTCAGCAATGCCTCCATTATATTATTTATTCCGAACATCGCTTCCCATTGTCACAAGTAATTTGTTAAAGATGATCTCACATCTTCAAACATTCTGAATCTTTACATTTGGAACTAAGACAAGAATGCAAATTAAGACTCGCAAAGTTTTGCAGCAGCTATTTTGGAGGCCAATGTGGAGCAGTGTATGGGCAAAATCTGAAAACAGGGTATGATCTGTATAATAGTTAAAAAGTGATTTTGAATGCTAAAATTTGTCTTCTACAGCATTAGCCATGTCAACCAACTGCACAACTCAAGTTGCAGATGCACTCTTGATGTTTTCTTTTGACCCTCTTGCAGAGCTTAACTCAAAAGTCTGACATCCTGAAAGATATCGCGTAATTCTTAAACACTATACACTCTGGCTTATTGAAGCATCATTTCACCCATCTCATTCATTGGAAAATCATATTTGCAACATTTATAGTTATTTAGGAACTGCCAGATCCACTGAAAGCTCTGAAGACAAAATTTATGCAGGATAAGGCATGCAGAGCTAAGTAACAGCTCAACATTAGATCCACTGTCTACATAATACAAATGGTGCAAGATTAGTATTCCAGCATTGCTATCACAAGAACATGTTTTAGAAACCTAAGCCTTGTTGATATATTGAAAGTCTGCAGCAATCTTTCTCATATAATACTAGAAAGTTAATATCAACATATTTCTTACAGCCATAATTTAGTGATAGGTACATGTTATGTCTTCAATTACCAGAAAAAAAATCATACCAGGAAGAGAAAATTAGATATATTTGTTTTGCCACTGCTGATAAGCTGGTGTAATGAAAAACATTAGTATGAACTTCAAAGGTAAAGGGTGTTTAGAAGTTTGGGAACCACTAGTTAACCCCTCAAAATAAGTTTGTACATATGCTGCTGAAGGTGATGGCATTTCACAAGTAGTTCTAGTATGTGGTTGGATAGCTGGAGGTAATCAATTCAGTCGAGAATACACTTTTAACAAAAACTGCAGTTCTCAGGAGTAGAAAACATTTCTCTAAACTTGATTAAATGCCATGTCAATTCAATATTCCATCACAATATGGTATACATTACAAAAAGTGATGCATGCATAATCACTTAGGTTAACTTATCATTCATAGGTTTGCCAGGAAAGCTATAGAACAAATAAAATGATAAATATGTAATACATTCATTATTTCACTTTTAGTTGGCTGCTGACGGGACTTAATGTATGCTTCCACAGCACTACCATACTGAACATAACATTGTCATTCTTCTGACTAGTAAACTGAGCAGCTTTTAAACATGTTAATTTTTCATTAACGGGTGCAGTCTAAATTAAAGATAGAATGGCACCAAAAAATTCAGCTTAGTCAGTATCAATAGATCTTCGGTTAATAATTATGGAGTTAACTTGCCCTGACTGAGATTTGAACTTGTTCAATTTGAGGCAGACAATCTTTTCAACTGGTACGCCTATACACAGAACATATAAAAGAACTTAACTTCATTTGAATAGGGAAATTTAAGAGCTCTTAAATAAAATTGTAATGTTATCTAAATGTATGTGAAAACATTTGATTTCAGAGAATGTGAGTTAAGCAATACAATGTAGTACTAGCATGTTTCCATTGTAGCAGATCTGAGATTCAAATTCCAGCTATGTCAATGCATTTTCTGGAAGATTCTACTGTACCAACAGTTTAATATGTAATTCATTTTTAAAAATTGTTTTTTATTAATGTCCCTTTAGACTCGCATTATTTAATGGCAACAGTTCCAGCTCTATACTTGCAGTTTAACCCTTTCACTGCGGATGTCGGAACTGTTCCGACAGCGTGATTAACTGCTCTCCTTGCGAATGACGGAACATTGCCGACACACTGCAGTTGACGTCAGTAAATAGAAATGAAGGTCACTAAACGTAGTATTCTGTAAGCAGTGTTGGTCTGCCATCTATTGGGGTTATATTGTTTCAGGTTTTATTTCTTTCTCTGCTGTGTGCTGCTGCCTATCATATAAAATCTGAAGCCCTGCATAGTAAATTTTTCCCAGGCATTTGCACGTGTTGCAAGCCGGTCACGTGACTCGGGCTGTACAAAATCATGGCTTCGTCCGGCAAGCAGACACATGTGCAGGATGCAGATTTATTAGCAGAATTTGAAGCAGTATCGTCCGATTTGTCAGATTTTGAGTTTGATAATAGTGAAAGTGAAAGTTTTAACGATGATAATGTAAATAGTGATAGTGATGACAGTGATGTACAGTCTGAACCCACGCAACATGCTAAAAGACGCCGTACTGATTGTTCCTTTCAGTGGCAACAGGGTCCATTCAGGCCAGTAATTTACCCTTTTGATGAACAAAATTCAGGTATACAAACAGATCAGAATGAAAATTTTAAAGTTGCTAATATTTTCAAGTTATTCATATTATGTATCATATTGCAAATGAGAGCAATAAGTACTTCACGTTCTTGTGTGAAAAATTACCACCGAGCCCCCATTCTCGACTACAGACTTGGACAGATACTTCTCCTGAAGAACTATACATTTTCTTTGCCTTGACAATGCTTATGACCAGAGTAAAGAAGCATACAATAGCAGAATATTGGACAAAAAATCCCCTCATTGCTACTCCACAATTTGCAGACTACATGTCCAGGGATCGGTATCTTTTACTTCTAAGACTTTTACACTTCAATGACAATAAGACGCAAGATAAAGGAGACAGGTTGCACATATTGAGACCTGTTATTGAACATTTTAGACGTACTTTCAGCGAATTATTCTCACCATTTCAAAACCTTTGCATTGACGAAAGCCTTATGCTATTCAAAGGTCGCCTTTCGTTCAAATAATACATTCCCTCCAAAAGACACAGGTTTGGTGTAAAAGTGTTTGTGCTTTGTGATTGTCAGACTGGCTATATTCTAGACTTCATTGTATACACGGGCAATACCACAGAAATTGTTGATAACCGTGACCTTGGGGTGTCAGGGGCTGGCAAAGTAGACAAAAAGACGAACATGCAAATAATGAAACCTGACTGTGTTATGGACTACAATAAAAATATGGGTGCGGTTGACAGATCAGACATGATGATAGGCTCCCTCGAGTGTGTAAGGAAGACTTTGAATGGTATAGGAAATTTTTCTTTCATATGTTAGACATGACACTTCTAAATGCACATTCACTGTATAATTTCAAAACTGGTAAGAATATTACTCTCGCTGACTTTCAACTCACTCTAATTACTGAACTTTTACAAGAATTTCATACACCAAGACTAACAAATAAACCTGGGAGGCCTTTATCTGGTGACCAACCCACAAGACTGACAGAACGACATTTTATTTCACTAATACCTTCAACACCAAATAAAAAAAAGCCTGCCAGAAGATGTCATGTATGTTCCAACACCACTATTGGCCAGAAAAAGAGAAAAGAGTCACAGTATATGTGTGCCAAATGCAATGTGAGTTTATGTTTGCACCCCTGTTTTGAAATTTACCATGCACAAATCCGATTTTGAAAGTAGAGATGGTAATTTCTACCTGTATATAATATATAATAATAGTAATTAGATTTACATATCTAATTTATAACCAAATCTGATTCATACTCACAAAAAGAATACCATTACATTAAAATTTGGATACCCCTGAATTGTTAATAAATTTCTGTTCATCAATATTTTGGTAAAGTGTCACTTTAAAATTAAGACATCAAAATTCAGATCATCATATAGCAACTTTTTATTAATGTTTCTATTGTGGCCCTTGGACAACCCTTCGTAAAGTGTGTTGCATGTGGTATCTTTTCCCTATTTTGAAACTTTTTATATTTCAATTGTGTTACTCGGCATTCATCCACAACAACTTTGGTGAGTGTTTCACAATACTATATGTTAATTCTGCATGGTATTTTAAAGAATATACTAATTAAAGTTTATCTAAAATAATTCAGCAAGGAGGGTCTGTGAGCTTGTTAACACTTCAGCAGTGAAAGGGTTAATGTGAAAGAGCCATAATCAAAACATAATTTAATGTACTTCTGTACTAAATCATTTCAATTGTATTGTGCATGTCATCAGTCTGGTTTTCATAAACAGATTTAAACTACAATTTGCTGTCAAACCTTTCTCAAGTGTAGACAGAAATTCCTGCAAATACACAAACCATACATGCAAATGCAACTTGGTGGATGTTGCAAGAATTGGGATTTTTTTTTTTTTTTTTTTTTTTTGCAAAATTGACAGTGCTGGCCATGTCAGATGACAAATACAGCATTGGAAGGAGGTATCATTGCAGCTGCATCATTAAAAGAAAAGCTGATCTTTGGAATGATTGAAGTCATTAATAAAATAATGTGTTATATATACGTTCTGAATCCATTACATGTTTCTCAACAAAGGTTTATTCAAATATACCAGTTTCATGGCTTGATATGTACAAAACATGGAAGTTTGTTGCACTTTTGCATTTAATAGTCATGTTGATAATTCAGTTTGATTACAGACCCTGCTTATGATTTTCAGTGTCTTGAAATTTTCAACTCTTTGCTTAATTTCTCGCAAACTTTTTTTTATGAAAGTTCAGCAGACCATGTTAATCAAGTGCTAATGGAACCTGCTGAATTTGACCATGAAGTAGCAGTGAGATAATAGTTACAGACCCATTTGCTGCCAACCTTTACACCAATACCCCAGAATTGTTTTGCAAACAGATGTCTAGATGTCCATTGTGGAAAAAGAAATATCCTGTTTGGTCTCTGCTATTTAGTAAATAAATTTTGAAGTGTAAGTTGTATATCTCTGCAATAGCTAAATTCATTACTATTGATCTTGCACTTTTGTCATGAACACATACAGTTCCTATAAGATTAAGGAATAAGGAAATGCATATGTCAGAAGTGTTATGCTCTTAAATGTTTTCATGTAAGCTAGGGCAGTGTTTTGTAGCTGCAAAACTTTTGGCTGCCACCTGTCTAAATGTTTCTAGTTGTTATCAGCTATGCCTATGCATTTTCATAAAACCATTAGTTTAAGAGGCACAAGCTTAAGCGCAGAACACTGAGTGATTCAGTTGTCAGGTGTGCTTATTCTCAACAGACTAAATGAACAGGCAAAATAGGTGGTGCTGGTCATGTTGTTCAGTAGAAAGCAGAATTGGAAGACGATATCCCTGCTGCACAACGGAACAAAAAAGTGGCCCCTCTGGATTATTAATATGGCCACCAGGGAAGCACAGAATGATGCATATTCCAATAATCAGAGATATTGACTGCCAAGGGGTCTTCCTATCAAAGGGGTGGTATAACCAAATGAATCATTTAAGTCCTATGGCTCCAAGAATAAGAATATAAGCTGATCCATTTCATAAGCCAATTGACATCAGAGATTTAAATAATTCATTGGGCTATAGTGTATGGACCTTTGCTACAAAGTGCAAGGTTATTGGAGTCATGCTGGCAACAATAATTGGCTGCTACCACCATCAGTGCAGGTACATAAATACAGTTGGACTTAGCTTGTTTTATTTTAAATGAATTTAAGTATTTCTGAAGTTTTTTTGTTTTAGGATGCAATCGGCAAGCAAGTTCAGAACACAGAAAGATCCCAAAATTGTATAGTTTATTCTGAAGAACAATGACCAAACACTTCAGTATCACAGCACTGCAAACTCTGGTAATGTATGAGGCAACTTTAAGCAAACTGCCATTCTAGCAAAATGCAAATTCAAAATTATGAATTAGAAAACATCAATGCATCCAGTGACTCCCACCTTTAATCACTAACATTCTCTTTTTATGCATAGATTGTAACTTGAAGGATAATCTTGTTACAGTTCAATGCTATACATCATTGATTTCTGTGAAGGCGACAGTTCAAGAATAAAGATATTTAGCACAGAAATTAGACAACACTGCAGGGTAAGAGTTCACATAACTTTTCATCTGCACATGTCCTTATAAAAATTGCATACAGCATAAACCAAAAGTTAATTATTAACAATAGCTCCAAAGTTGCTGTCCCAAGTAACTTACTCAGAATTCTTATATCATGCTTAAGAATTATGAATGCATGCCTAAAAATGAATAGAAACCAACCTTAAAGATTTGCAATAGCTGTGTAATCTTTTGTCCCCTCCAAGTGTAATTTTTCATATTTTTATACTCTGCAAGAAGCAGATCATACTCCACAGTCTGGGGATAACAGCCTAGTCTGTTCTGGAGGACCCCCCCCACCCCAAGGAGTAAAACAATTTAGCATGGCTTCCTTCAGATAAGCTTAGTGGTTCCACCTTGTAAAGTTACATGTAAAAGAAACTCAAGCCTGACAGAGACCTCAGAGCAAAATTAAGTCACTACGTGCCCAATTGGAACACGGGGATTGTCCGATATGACTTATGGAGGATGTAAATTTTAAGAAATACTGACATTGAGAATTACAGCAGTTAAAGAGCATCCGTAAATAAAAACTTTCAATTTTACAAGTAGCAGATTAGTTTGAGGCAGTAAAAGATTACACAGAAGTACCTGAATTAAAGTGGTTAGAACTCACTGTAAGGACTTCAGTGTATCAGAAAATCTTAAGGGTAAATGAGTGTGCAAGAGGAAGTCATGCATATATGAAATTAGTACCTTACCTGCATTATGTACTTGGAGAGGAGCCATCACATTGTAATCTTTCATGATGCCATTCCAGGTGGTATATGACAAAAGAACTTTGTTGAGAAGGTCCAAGGCTTTAGTTTACATCAAGGTAATTTTAGGTATGCATACACTTTCAAATTCTGTTCAAGTGGATGAGAATCTTGTTAGGAAAGAAATACCCATAGTGTCTCAAATATTTTTCCCTCCCTTACTTGCAAGCCAACCTAACTTGAGTTCTATTCCTTCCATATTATAGCTTTGTTTCACCTTCATTTTCTTTTTCTAGTAATTAACTACCTATAGATTCCCTTAATAAGCGTGATTTAGTTTTTTTTCTCCATTTGGATAACGCTGGTCTGCAAATTCCATGGTTGTAGATTCATACCAGGCCTACAGATGGTTTTCAATTGTGACCCATGTAAATAGATTTACTGGCATGTAAAATAACTTCTGCAGAATGCTGACATGATCCTGGCAATTGACAGCATCATTTTTGTTTTAAAAAATCCAGCAGCATGTTTAAACAAGTATGTCTTTTCAGATAACAGTGGAATGCAATTCTCCATGTTAATTGCTTCTGTATTTACCATTTTTCACATTGATTTTGTCTTTAAAAGAGCATTGCATAATTCACACAAATCGGTGACATTTTGCGTCATCTTTACCAATAGGTGTAAAATTTATCTCTTCTAATCATGTTGGTATGGAAATGTAGACAGTTTAAGTGGATTCCAAAGGAATTAAGTGGTCTTGCATCAGACAGGAGTACAATAAATATATATTATGAAGTATTCTGTCAGAACTTTCATTTACAGCAGTGTTTATTTTTGCTTGTTTTCCATTGTTCAAGTATAAATAATGTGGGCTCAAGATTTTAAGTCCTTCCCAGCCTTGAAGTGCTCTAACAAAACCTGAATTACTGTATCACATTTCCATAATATGAAGGATGAAAAATAATTATGAAGCAAACCTGTTACCTTTCTCATACAAAACTATCATTTTCTTATCCATTTTGTACTCTTAATTTTGTTGGAGAAAATTCAAGTTTAGAGATGAATAAGAGAAGTTTGTTTTGGTGGAAGAATTCCTTGGACTTAGTATTTTCTATATTCTCTTCTTTTGTTTAGTTGGCATAGTTTAATCAGTTTTGCAGACGAAAGCATGTTCTCAGTACCTGTTCTTTCAGGACTAAGCACTACGAAAATGACTTATGGCTCCCTTCCCTTTATGTTGCAGGATCCAAAGGAGGTGCATCGTTACGTGAAACTATGGTTCAAGTTCCAAGAGCTTGTATTAATTTTGGGTGCAAACTTGAGAGAAATAGATGATAGATGGGCAGATGGCAAAGGACCTCTTGCACAAGAATTTTCACCTGATGAAATTAAGCAGCTTATACGTGCTCTTTTTCAAAATACAGAGAGACGGGCTACTGTACTATCGCGAATAAAATGAAACTGTATGCTTTTCTGTTTAACTTAAAGAATTTCAGTTACTTCAGTTTTGTCATCTGTTTCAGATGAAAAGGTATTTTTATTGTAAGTTGCATGAAACATCTACTTGTTGTAAGACATTAAAAACATCCATTTCTACATTAAGTGTAATTTTTTATGAAAAATCATTTATGTGAGTTGGATACAAAATACACAGTAATTCAACAAATTAAAACGAAGTACATCATGCTCCAGTAATGAATTAGTCAAAACAAACTATATGGAATTGATGCCAGAATATACTCATTGAGGCATGGAAAATTATTTCAACATTACTGACATTGGTAGTTCTTATGCACTGAAAAACTAAAGCACTTCACTGAACTTCAAAATTAAACATAACCACTTTCTGCAGTAACGTCCATTAACTTGCACAATGCGAAGATGCGAGGCGGTGCTATGCTCTGGAAGTATCGTCGTGTGACCAAATTAACGATGTACCGCCGAAACATTCACCCTTCCTTGTCGCAGATCAATATTGTAGAGGGAAGGGACTGTAAACATTGCAACATAGAAATTCAAGTCCATCACTTTGATAATATTGCTTCACATCTGATAGTCAAATCCAGTAGCCATATTTAAATTGTTTTGTTTTGTAAACATGCATTTCATGTGATTTCATTTCCAAGAGGATTAGATTTTTAACAATTACTGTGCCAAATTTTGCCATCATGCACTTTTTAAAACTTTTGTTTAAATTAATAAGATATTTGCTGTAAAGTTTACTCCCAAAGAATGATTAAAAAGGATCAAGATGATGTAGAAAATATTACTTGCTGAAAATACGTTGTACATTGTAATGCAATGATGGTAAAAAAATATAGATCTGGAATATTAATGGTATAAAAAAGTCATCTATGGTACCAAAAGGAACTTCGTGTACCTCAGCAGTATGCTATTAATGATTTTTTCGTAGTACCTGATTCCTTTCACTTTGGGATACTCGGTGCTCCATTAGTATGCGCCGCCTGAACGACCACCGTAGCCATACGAACCCTCTGAGCTTCTATAGTCTCTGGAGCTGTAAATAGTTGCACCAACATTCGTACGATGGAATATAACCATTTTTTCACTAAATACTGTAGCATATACACAAATAAATTTCGTAGCATATTTAATTATTTAACATTCGAAGTGTTCATTTATCAAGTATTGTTGAACCAATGTTATCTTAAGCGTTGAAAAAGTCTTTAATGTGATCAAGATAACCAATGTTTCACATAAGCACAACTACTATGAGTTCATACAATTAGTGCCATGAGACGTCTGCTTAGTCCAATGTAGGAAGTCAGGAGAGAGAAGCATCTAAAATGAATTATCTCAACAGCACATAAGCAAGTTTCATGTCGAACTACTAATGTAGTCATTTAAAGTCCACTTAAGATGACTGATGTTTATGTTTATTTTAAGTTATTAAAGCATCTTAATTTGCTACATATCTTAGGACTGCAAATTGTCTCATGACCACTTCCTTTTAAATTACCGAAGCATCAATTGTTGGTGGTATAGACTTTATTTATAAATACCTGCCACGCCCCACAGGTGAGCGACTGCGATACCTCGAAGAACCTGAATCTCGACTGCCGTAGTAATCACTGCCTCCGTAGCCACCTCCTCTGCCTCCACTGCGGTCGTAATCTCTGCTTCCTCCATATCCACCACGGCTAGAGCCATAGTCATCTCCGTAGCGCCCCCTACTTCCCCTTGGACCTCCTCTTCCTCTACCTCTAAAGCCACCACTCCTATCACTGCTGTAGCCCCCTCGGCTGCCTCGCCTGGGAAAGAAACCTCTACCTCCTCTACTGCCCCTGAACCCTCCTCTGCCCCCACGACGACCACGAGAAATCTCCACTCTCAATTTAGACCCCAAAATTTCTGAGCCATTTAAGCTATCACAAGCTAATTCAGCTTCATCTTGATTGGCAAACTCAATGAAGGCAAAACCTGGGGGATTGAAGGCCACCCACACACTATTCAGCTTCCCATATTTCTCAAATTCCAGCTCCAGATCCTCTTTCTTCACACCATCCATCAAACCACCCACATACACACGGGTACCCCTTGAACGGTAACCATCAGAGCTCATCTTTCTGGAAAATAATAACATTTAATCATTATTCCTTGCCACTGTAAACCAAATGCAGCATTACTCACGAAAGTTCAACTGTAACACATTACAAGATATTTACTTTCAACCCATTCAACAAATTGTTCATAAAAGATTTGTGTTAATTATGGTAAATATTATGCTCAAACTGGTTACAATTCAACAATACTGTTACAATATGCATTTTTAAACTGATGCAATCAATTTAAGTACCAAACTTAAGTATCCTCTCATTTAAAAAAGTGATGCCTAAAATGAAGGAAAATTATGAAATAAAATAAGACCCGAAGCCTTCCTGGCAACGAATATATTCACTTCTCTGGCAGCAAGCCAGGTGAAAAGATGATTAGATATCGAAGTTTCGGGAGTGTGCATCTCTCCCATCAGGATATTTATAAAATGTTATAACCACAAATGAAACACTGGATATAATACGAACAAAGACAAACCACTATCAAAATTTACATTACTGAACAAAACTTTTCAGTAAATTAAATGCTAGTTCAACCTGAGAAGTCTGGGCTGGCAGAGCAGTTTTGTTAACGACCATAGAGCCAATTTTCGGGAGACTACCATCTTGGCAATATGCAACTGTCACTGGGAGCGGAGAATTAAGGAGGCTTTGGCCACTTCCTCTGTAAGGAGCACGTTTAATCATGGTGCTGGATTTCAGTTCAGCTCCTCTTGGAAACCGGCCTTAAAAATGGAAATCTGTCGATTTAAGAAGCTTGATAATCAAGTTAAGTAGCTACATTTCTTTGATACAATTTCGTATATTCGCACCATCTGACCTGGCATTTTATTTACTGAAAACCGTCTTTTGTTCAGTAATGCAAATTTTGATAGTGATTTGTCGTTTATATTTGTGTTATATCCAGTGTTTCATGTGTGGTTTTAACATTTTATAAATATCCTGATGGGAGAGACGCACTCTCCCGAAACGTTGATATCTAACCTTTTCACCTGGTTTGCTGCTCGAGAAGAAAGTTAGCAAATTATCTTATAGTCTGTCATGACATTTCTCTAACCATTTTAACCACAAATATTTTATTCTTGTTTATGCTGTGACAAACATTAGATTTCAAAAGGATTCAATTGCATTCTTGTAGGCATAGCCATGAACACTTCTCAGAATACATGGCAAAGGACCCACGCTGCCAGATCTGATTTGTTGAGCTTGCCACATTAGTTAAATGTTAGTTTAGTTATACTTTAGATCAGTTAAAACTTTCAGTTAATGACTATATTAACCTTTTAACGTTGGCAACAAAAGGCAGAGTGATTGTGCAAGTAATATCAGTAGCAACTCAACTTCTCTGCTACCAACATTGGTGCACGAGAAGCACATTTGGACATTTCGAATTAATTGATGCATTTCAGAAAGTTTAGAGAGTACTTAAAAGTACATTTTGCAACTTGATTTCTACTATTTTGTATTTCATAACATGAATATACAAAAATGACCAAAACAGCAAACTTCTAATTTGCAACCATAGAATGCAAATAATTTAAGGGAGCTCACTTTACTATTTAGGTAATACTGAATGTGTGCCACTATGGAAATCCAGTGTACTTGCTTCTCTTCCCAAATGCTTCTGCCTCAGTTCCATTTCTTTTTAGAGTGATGACTGCAACCTCCATCTCCTGTTCCAAAATTGTTCTCAACAGCAAAAAAATGGTTTAGCATAGCCAAGCGACCGAGAGATCAAGACACCTAAACCATAGCTAAGGGATGGCAGAGGCCAAGCATATGTGAAGTCTAAATCCCAATGATGCAAGGAAATCATTTCCAATATGGGAGTTACATAAACTGAGGTGAAATTAAAAAAACATAACTGCTAATCAAGAGATTTTCATTTATCCTTTAGGAGGTTGCATATTCCACATGAAGGATGGCCATGTTTGTTATGCAATAATTCCCCTATGAAAAGATGGGTTAGGAGAGTAACTTACACTTGCTATGGCCCAGTCTACTCCAGATGTCAGTAATAAGGTCTTTTAACGTTTCATTTTAACCATTTTTAATGGATGATACAAGTGCACTGTTATGTGTTTCAAATGGGAAGGTGTTTGTCCTTGAGCACTGCTAGGTGAGCAACAACCAATCGGAGTCCTGAGGTGTTGTATTGCATTCCCCCTAAGTGGTGTGTGACGAATGACAAACTAATCAATCTCTAATAAATACTATTCACGCTAAGACAATTCAAGTTTTTGCAAAAATTGATCCATGAGGAAGGAATGTATTTAACAACCGTAAAACCCCCATATTTTTAACTCAAATAGTTTTCCTAATACAAAGTAGATAATATAACAATGCATTGCAACGTGTAATGAATATCATTATTGGTTGGCATGTATGTGGGAACGTATATTTGAAATTACTCCAAACTGAAACAAACATTTAACATGACATGGTAAAAGAAATATGTACTTTGAATAAGCCAAGGTGTTTATTAAATTCGGTGAGAGGAAACAATATGCTTCTTGCTAGTCTGGCAGAACGTGTCTGGTCACATCTGTTTATGAATGGTTCGTAGTTTCTATTTACTCAAAGAGTTCAAGGAAGCATTATTCCAGTTACTCTTCCATGAAAAGGTATCAGCTGGATCAATGAGATACAATCCATCTCCCCCTTACTACTGCTAGAACAATCCATAGAGTTAATGTGGGCTCAAATTGTTGCAAACAGAAATATTTTTAAACTCGCCGACATTGAACGAGTCACAAAGAAGTTGACAAGGAACAAGACTGAGAAAACTACGTGAGACATCAGATAAACTACAAGACATCTTTTGGAAAGAAATAGCACGTAATAAGATTTTGGAACCAATCAAATTTGCTGTGCTCAGACGAAGACAATGACGAATTCTCTTAACATTCACAGCCTAACTTTGACATAACATTCAAAGCTATACAGATGCACCGCTGGATTAGAAAAATAAGTAATTCATAAACTATGACTTTAAACAAAGTATTTAAAACATTTGCATAATATATGGCTGTTCATGTTGCAATTGTGATTTCAAGAACTGCATTATAAAACTTCGGAAAATTCAGTTTGCATTCCCTTACGTCTAGCGCCACGAACACATGCAAGTGTGTGAGAGGGATATATAAAAAGAGTGGGAATAATGAGGTGGCAACTGAAGGCTCTAACGCATCTGATTTGCTACAGGTGAGAACTCTTCCCAACACATAATAGCTGCCATGCTTTTCATGGCACACCTTAACACTACTAATGGTGCTCCCAGAAGTGTATTCACGCAATGCATTTTGTTGTAGGTCACTGAAGGAACATAGCAGTGATGGAGATGCACATATAAGATCTGTATACAAGTTAGCATAAGGCTAAGCAATCAAATACAAAATGCATTTCACACTTGTCCTATACATACTAAACCTTTCCACAAAGCCACAGAAAGGCCTATATTCCTGTTATTTCACAGGCAAACCAATAAATTTGGTAAAGTATGGGAAAACTCATGGTGTTGCATGGTTCAATATCTCATCATGTAGAAAATGAAGCTAACTACAGTGAAGCAATAAATATTACACAAATAAATATTTGTTACAAAGGCTCCACATATCTTAAGAAACTGGTGTTAAAACTTCTTTCTAACGGATTTCAAAAACATCGTTTTCATCAGTCAACTCTTGTCAAGGATTCCGGTTACCAATTTTTTTTTAGTACTATCAAAATCTGAAAACGAAACCTAAAAACAGAATCAACTGCTGGTATTCCAAAATTCACTATGCAATGTTTATTTTTTTCCAAATAAACAATTTTCCCAAACTATTAAATATATCGAACCATTTAATTCTTTTAACTTCAGGATTTATTTCATGGTTAAATGACAAAAAATGATCTGATATGGCCGATTTATCAGATTGTTTATACTTAATGTTACGAAAATGTTCGTTTGATCTGGTTTCCAAATTACATTTCGTCTTTCCAATATAAACCTGATCACAATCTAAAGAATTGAATTGATAAATACCAGATTTTTCATTAGGAATTTTATATTTTTTAGAAAAATGTAGTAAATTTTAAATAGTATATTTTGAGGAACTAAAGTTATACCAACTTCTTTAAAAAAAAAAAAAATAATGAAAATGTTTATTAACCCAAGGATGGTAAGTAAATTTTTTAAAATATAATCATCTTACTTTTTTAAAATATTTTTTTAAATAAGTATTAACACCAACTTCATAAGTGGAGCCTTTGTAACAAATATTTATATTTGTGTAATATTCAATATCTCAGTTTCTCAAACAAATTTATAACTCCCAATTAAGAACAAGGTCAATGTAACTTCCGTGGACTAGTGGCAAATTGTTTTGGGGTAAACAATCTTAAGTTTGATAAAACTAATGCGAGATTCGTTACCCAAATAGTTAAAATTCTGTTAGTTGTACAATATTTTAACTATTTAGTTTTACTAAATCGCCTATATCAGAAGTGAAATATATGGGATACCCTGCTTCTGATTTACACGTAAAATTAACCTCATGTCTCCTGGATTTAATTCATGTGTGTGGAAACGAAGTGCCTAAATGAATAATTTGATATACTTTGGTCATCGATTAGTGAATTTTATGGTATCTCGACGTTTGCTTGGAAAAAGCTAAATTTCCAAATCCAATGTACGCAATTACTTGTGTTGGCATAGATTGCACTTATGTGCCAGTCGGTCTCATTGGCAGTAGTGTACATATTCAATCATATAACTGAAGATCATTTCAACCATTTCTTTGATTCCCAACAGATATCTCCTACTCTATTCTTACAAAAAAAAAAAATTAAAACCTTAAGAAAAAATTGGCAAAGTATTGGTGAGAATACCAGTGCATTCTTCCTTCAACCACTGTCTACAGAGTAGGTAGGGGTTCAATATTGCTATATTTACCATATAAGTTTCAAGAAAATCCTAAAACAAATTATTCTAAAAGTTACAAATAAGAATTAGCATAGCTTTTTCAAGCTTGGACTTGAAATGTCAATCATGTTTGATAAACGTGCATCAGAAGCGGGAAAATTCAGATCGTCTACATCCTCTTTGTTAGGCAAATTATGCACATGAAAAGTAAACTCGTGATCAACTTGCATCTTATATTGTGAAAATCATAGGTGTATTGTTTTGCAATGTATGATCTGAACTCTGATGGGTTTATAGTTACTGGTATTAGAATAACACGAATTTTTGGGGGTAAAATATTTCGTCTATGTATTATCTTAGCGATAAATGTGGACTTTCGTGAACAAAACAATTAAACGCCAATAAAAATTAATTTTGACAAGTATGCATATGAGACTAGGTGCACTGCCACTCCTTAGACCATTTCCTTAGATTCCTACTTATCACTACACTTTCAAGTCAAGGAAACGCAGTCATACAGCTGTAAGAAGTGAAATGTATGAAACACGCCCAACACACACAGTTTCTTAAATACGCTGTATAAAATGAAACCTTGTATTAAAGTAAAAAAAAATGGCGACTATTGGACTCATCCATTTTCTTCTATACGCCTCTTATTCAAGACAATACAATAAATGCTCTTATCCCGCACCCTAAAATTCGAAAGAAATAATAATCGCTACAAAAGATTCACTGATTCCTTGTCAAAGCATAAAATTATTAGTATTATTTTCTAAATCGTATATGCACAACCAAGCTCCGCTTACTTCGTCTCTTCAATATATGAAAGCGGAGATTAAGTAATCTGGCCTGGAAAATACATATAATACGTAGCAAAAATTCACAATTTCGTAATTGCAGTATAATATTTACCTAAGCCTCCTTGTATGTATCTCCTGTAAACTTTTTCTTCCTCCGAAACCCAAGTATCCCTCAGCCGGTCACAAGCGGGAAAGGAAAGGAAGCTTGTACGCCGCGGAAACGACAAAATCGATGCGAATTTGGGGTCTACAAGGCTAACCTTTTTAATCTCAACCCCATTGCTTTTCAACTGTTTTTATAATGAAACATTTTAAATAAGAATGTAAGGTTTTGGAATAAATTTTTTAAAAATATATTAAATTGTGTTATTATTTACAGTATTTTTATTATTCCAAAAGTTTAATTTAATATTCATTAAATCCTTAAACAAGACTGCCAACATACATAGCTTGACGTTTGTCATTTCTTGGAAGTGTGCACAGATGTCTTTGTTTACGTTCGGTGAAAGTATAACAAAATTATAATTGTCATTTAGTTTTATTATACCTCTATTTCAAAATACTAAATATACTGCATAAAGAGTACTGTGCCAACGTTTATTCCGATTTATATGCTAATTTAACAGTTCGCATTTTTTACCTAAAACATGTTTAAAAGTGCACTATAGAACGAAACGCAAAATCAAAGAATTTAGTAGCATTATATTAATTATAGAGAAGATCGATACAAGTGTTGCAGAGTGACAAAGTTAAGTTCCTATCCAAACAGGAATGACAGTCAAGTATCCCCAAAACCGTGGGCACACTGTTGGAAATTTCTTCAATGTTGGTGCGTAAATTGAATTTCAGTTTTTCCAACTAGCCTTTTTAGAATGATCATCCTTGCTCCCCCATTCAATGAGCAGTTAAACAGATTGCATTATATCAGTTAACTTAATCACTAACAATGATAATGGATGAAATTTGCATCTGTCCAAAGCAAATAACATTATGTAGAAATATTTGACATGAGTTACGTTCTGCTGCACTTATTTTCCCTTTTGTTAGATATTTACACTTTTGTTAATGTTTATTTAAATGTAAACATTGCTGGCTTTATCTCTGTTACTCTTCTGCCCAATATTGTAACTGCATTTTGTAACTATTAAAATAAGAAACAAGCACAGGTGATCAGGTGTTTATAATCCATAGTGGATTCTGTGGTATATGTACTTTACTTCATCTTAGCATGCATGTGAACTAAGTAATTATTTATTGCCCTGGCAGGTGCTAGTTCAGCATACACAAGTGTGAATCTGATGAAGTCTGTGTACTAGAAAGTCTATCGTATAAAAAGAAGACAGAAAAACATGCACAAAAGCAATTGGAAATAAAGGCACTGCATTTCCTTTGTTACATTATACATATCTGTGATAAGCTAATAAAGCGTGAAGAAAAATAGTTCAATAATAATAAGTTTTTTAAGAGATGTTGAGTGGAGGTGCAATATTTTCTTCTCAGGTAATCAAAGCCAGAAAAAAGCATCTGATACTGTCTGCTTGTTTGTTCTTTCATTCATCAGATTCCCCACCACAAGCAAAGTTCAGGGTTATCGAACATGTTTATATTTATTCAACTTTCTCAATTTCCCACCATTTAATTTTTATATATCTTCTACAAATTATTCTTATAAAAGCTTATTTTTCCATCACTATTTGAATACTTGTTGAATTGTATAAAATATAGGGGTGGGCAATATATAGATCAACAGTATTGACATATTACATATGTGCATTGTTATATGCGAAGGAAATCACTACAATACAAACATAATAACAAAAACTAACGAGGGCGGAAAACTTAAATAAATAGCCATACAAATCAAAATTATATTAATCCATCAGATTTACTAATCATACAACTGTACACCTACATATGTCCACCTGTATACATTGGTATGTCTACAATGTGGAGAGAGAAGGCAAGAAGATAGATGGAGGCTAAGGCCCAAAAAGACCTGTGAAAGCCATGTAGTAGTAGCAGATATGTCCACAACTATGTCCAAGAGAGACTGTAAAGAGAAGTGTATTATGAATATTTAAGGAGCTAATTGCATTGCTAAATAAAAAGGAATTCTTGTATAAAAATTCCAAGTGCTTAAATGCATCGGATAAATGGAAAATATTTGACGTTTAAATTCACTTGATTATCTATCTGCTAAAATAGATGTTAGTAGAATTTTATTATTACATATTAGCTTATAGGTGTAATGACAATAGGAGAATAAGCAATCGACAGATGTTTTATGAAACTTTTACTCTGTGGTGGCTTTGACATTCTATTTTGTTTGCATGTCCAGGACTTTGAAACACAAATAACTTCCCATTTGAAATAAGTATTGGAAAATTCAAACATAAAAAGTTTTTAGATGTACAGAAAATAATAGGAAATATCTAAGAAATGGTTCAGTCCATGAAAAAAGATTTGTCACATTTTTATGCAACAGTCATCCACAATAAAGATAACATTTGAGGACGTTGCCCAAAATTCAAGATATACATTCCATTTAAAGGATAGCTTGAGGTAGGCATATTTCATTGAAAATTAGGTTAAATCCTTGGAAACTGTTGAACTTAAATACTAACTTTGATGCTCAACCTATGTTTTATTTTTTAATTATGCTGTTCATGCACATCACAAAACTTTTTCTAAAATCGCAAAAACTATTTGTAGTTAGTTTATTGATTCTCGTCACTTTTTCTAAAATGTTTTTTTATTTAGAGGACCTCAAATTATGTATTTCCACCAAACTCTTTGTAGGTGAAATGCAATATGTCCTCTAATAACTGTAAGTATATATTAGAAAAAGTAAAAGAACAAGAAAATACTTATATTCTTAATGAGTATGATAAAGGTAAAAGCAACCCATGAGAGTCTTACGTGGCCTATGTTGGGATGATGGGTGGTTATGGCACCCATCTATATAGACATTGGCATACAAGCTCTGTGAGCTTCTCAGCCCCACGAGGCAGCTGCCTCCACCCTCAGGAATTACCCTGGTACTCATTTTTGTTAGAGGCTGAGTGAACCCCAGGCCATAGTGCAACCAGAAGTATTATACCAGGGAATGAATTCCAATGGTGCCATAAGGAATTGAACCTGCAACCTCCTGGCATGCAGTCTAGTGCTGTAACCACTAGGCTACCGCATGCCCAATGAATATGGATTATGATACAATGAAACATAAAATTTTGATACTTGAGTTTGATTTATGAGTCACTATGTTTACACTCAAACTTCACTTACTTGTTGTATAATTGAAACGTTTTCAAGATCCTTCGATCTCATCCTCAGCTGTTTGGTGACTAAATGAACCTTCCTCTTCTTCCACTACTACGGAGCTCCGATCACTCTGCCATCTGGTGTTAGGGGCACTAAGTTTTAATACTTCATTTAATGCCGGGATTTCAAAATTTATAACTTTATCACGGTTTTTGTTTATGAATATTTTTTCCCAAATATCCAATTCTATGGGTGTACTTAAAGATTTTAACAGTTTAATGTTGTGGCCAATGTTGTGGTTTTCTGTCCAAAAATGGTGTGAAACTGCAGATTTTTCTGTTTGTTTCAACTTAATTTTCCTCTGGTGTTCTTTTTGCCTGGTTAACAAGTTTCTCTTAGTTTTTCCTATGTAGCTTTTTTCTTATGTAGCTAGTCACCAAACAGCTGAGGATGAGATCGAATGATCTTGAAAACGTTTCAATTATACAACAAGTCAGTGAAGTTTGAGTGTAAACAGTGACTCATAAATCAAACTCAAATATGAAGAATACTTCACTGTTAATAATGCTTCTGCTTTTAATATTTATAAAATTTTGAGTCGAATTAGTACTCCATGCTCCATATATTGCCCTAGAATGCATTTTGTTAGGATCTTCTATCACCCTCAGCAAATGTCGATTGTTGAATTTTGATTGGATGAACTCCTTGGAAGCGATTGGGATTGGGCGTCCGATGCTGGTCTAGAAATTCCATACTATTTCCACAATATTGTGAGAGACAGTGAATAATGATGGAGTATTGAAATGTCAAATTGATAGCATTGGATGATACTACAAAAAAGTTATTTAAAATAAATTTTGTGTTTTAAAACATGCGCCTTTGTGTATCTCTTACAGCTTGAGAAACAGAATTCCTTAGAAATCAACAAGATTTCCTTACCTATTCACAGAAAATTGATGTGCATTTTATTCACCATATAAATAACCTAAACATTTGGTATTCTAATCAAAATCGTTAGAAATATTGTTAAGAAATCAAATGTTTTCTTAAATCTTACATGTTAATAGCATTTTGTTGAACAAAGATTTTCTTAAAAACATTTGTGCCACATTCTTGGAAGGTTTTGAACTTAAATATCAAGTTTCCTATTTAACAGACCTTTTGTTTTTAAGTTATGTTGTTATTGTTTTAAGTTATGCTAAAAGGGACATAAGGAAATTGCGCCAAAAGCAATTAAATTTATTTTTCAAATATATGTTACTCTATATATCGAGATTTAACTGTATTGGAACACCACAGTGAAGCGAAATAATTATTAATTTTTAGATGAGTCGTATTTATTACACATCTGCTTCACTTTCGTACCTATTTTGAGGACATGTTTCGCAAATCATCGTTTGCATCTTCGGCTCTTATGCGACTAAAGCTTGATCCAGTGGTGTGGGTAATTCTGGAGTTGTTGCTGCCATCTATTGATTTAGTGATGATGCCGAAGATGCAAACGATGATTTGCGAAACATGTCCTCAAAATAGGTACGAAAGTGAAGCAGATGTGTAATAAATACGACTCATCTAAAAATTAATAATAAATATGTTACTCTATTGTATCCACAGACTCTCAAATATTCTTGAATTCTTCATAATAATTATATATATCAGAAGATATGGGATAAGAAATGGGACAGTGTAAGTAAAGAGATATTGGCGGTACGCATGCTAACGGGAATGGGAGAAAAGAAAAATAGATGTATAGGAGATTTCTTATATAGGTTAAGAGAAAAGTGGATTAGGATAAAAGAAGTAAAGGTCAAGAAGAAATGGCATCAAGCTGCTCAGGAAAACCAAAGGCTTATAGCCAGGGGACCTGAGTCAGCAAGTAAATCTTAGATCCTGAAATATGAATGCAAGAGCAGTAATAGATTCATTATCTTCGTTTCATTAAAACTGTACATATCTCTCAAGAGCTTTTTAAAATAGTGCTTTGCGCTTGACATAAATACTTGTATATTAGAATGTTAGGGGCTGTTATTATTGCTCACTTCATGCAAGTAGGTTTCTTCCTACAAATCCAATAAGCTTTTTAACTAATTACAATTTCTTAAATTTAAATAATATAAGCAGCCTCCATGAGCTAAAATGAAGCCATTTCTTTCATTCAGTATTACTTCACCTGCATTTTTCAGTGAAAGGGCATAAAATCACATGATAATTGTTAAGTTTGTAAATTACTACACATTTTAAGTTTGTTGCTCAGAAAAGTCAGTGATATGATGTATGTCATATATTTAATATTCATTATGTGAACATGTGAGAGTAACAATTGCCGTAGAACCTTGTTTACCCAGATTAACTGGGATCAAGGCTGATCCAAGTTATAATACCTATTATTTTTTTTTCAGGACTGAGACCAGATAGGAACTTCTGGTTTTTTTAAAATACATGTGGACTATTTGTGAATGCATGACAGAGATGGCAGCACTGTACAGTGCATAGAACTCTAGTGGCAGCAACAAGAGTTAGGACTGTTTTTGATACTTAAAATGGCGATGTTTTCATTGCAAGAAAAGCATGTGACACCTATTGAAATTCATTGTCAGTTGAGTGAGGCATGTGGTGATGGTACCATGGATGTGTCTAATGTACATTCCTGGGTGCGACAGTTCAATAAAGGCAGAACATCGTGTGACAACAAACCAAGACAGTCACGGCCTCGCACCAGCCGGTCTGACGACATGATCCAACGAGTGGAGAACATTGTTTTGGAGGATCGCCAATTGAGAATTTTCAGATCTTCATGCAGGATTGTGTGCACATATCCCATGGAAATGCCAATTTTGGAGGCGATGTCTGCAACTGCCTTGGTTTGTTGTCACACGATGTTCTGCCTTCATTGAACTGTCACACCCAGGAATGCACATTAGACACTCAACTGGCGATGAATTTCAATAGGTGTCACACCGTGAAAATGGAGAAAACGAATGATTACACCAGTAGAGCCAGATTGAACAATTAAATGCCATAGCCAATGAATGATTACATGTTGCTCTTGTAATGACAACGTTGCCATTTTAAGTATCAAAAACAGCCTAACTCTCATCACTGCCACTAGAGTTCTATGCACTGTACAGTGCTGCCATCTCTATCACATTCACAAAGAGTCCACATGTATTTTAAAAAAACCAGAAGTTCTTATCTGGTCCCAGTCCTGAAAGAAAAATGTGTTATAACTTGAATGCACGTCATAGAAAATCTGGGTTATCCAGAGGATGGAAAAATGATAAAAAAAATACATGTGCAACATCAAAATATTTTTAATGCAGTTTAGAAATTACTATCAGCACACTTTCACCTAAAAACACATACACTGTATGTACTGTAATAGCCTATGTATTTGCGCTGTACATAATATAGCTACAAAATAGTTTGTAGTGAAAAACACAGAGCTTCTGCTATCTCAGTTTAGTTTATACCACGTATAAGCAGCACAATCTCGCATCCGCTTTAACAATAGAACTTCATTTGGCAATGTTTCGGTTTGAGTCTCGAAATAAAGCATGAATTTCTCTATGTTTGCTACTGCTTCATGTATGGGTCATAACTGCATTATTTGTAGTTTGTTTTTTATGCAATTCAAAACTGGCTATTGACTAAAGAACATCAAAACGCAGCCATAATTAAAAACAACTTTAATGTGTGCCATTAATAAAATAATGATGCTTGGTGTGATTAGAGAAATCGGAAACTCTCAAATTTTGATGGAATCAGTTGAAAAAATATCACTGGTCAGTTACAAACAAAAGACTTCCCAATGCACAAATTAGCTTTTCACTTTGCTATCAGTGTGTCATCAATATGCATTTCCATTCTGGTTAACTGGGGCATTGTGAACCAAAATCTTTTGTGCCTTTAGCCTCCCATTCTGATTGTGTTCTTGAGTTGTGAACCAACTTCTAAAGTCTAAAATTATCTAATTTCTGTTAGTTACAGCCAAAATGTATACTCATCAATACCTGATACCTGTGCGTTTTATGAGTCAGTCCACATAAAGTCTCACAAATGTTAAATATCATGTCTCCAGTTCACTTCACATTTTGTCCATGGATTACAGAACCAAGTGAATTACCTTGTAAATTCTTAATCTCTTTTTAAATTGCAATTTACTAAAAAGTATTCTATAATACTACTAGTGAAAAGGGGCACAACTCTATCTTTAATTTAGAGTATCTCACAGGTGACAAAATGATAACATTGGGTGGCCCCATAGCTCCGTCAGTAGAGCACCTGCCCCAGCAGTGGGGGTGGGGATTTTTTTCCAACCAAGATAATTCCTCTTCCCCAGAGTCCAAGTATGAAAGAGAGTGCGAATGTGTGTGTGATCTAATGATACAATCCAAGGTTTATGAGTTAACACCATCTATAAGTTCCGAAAGGAGAATGACTGCCGATATGATCACTGGAGTTAAAGGCAGGGTATAAATGAGAAAAAAAAAAAAAAAAAAGATAAAACATTATAGTGGCACAGTGGCTGTGGCATAAGATTATCAAGAGGACAGTGTCAGGCAATTGGAATGTAAACAGATAGGCAGGACACACACCCAGATAAACATACGAGGTGCTATTGTTGGTTTCTGTCTTTAACATCTGTAACTATCTGAAATGGTTATGGTTATATAAGCAAACACTCCCATGAAACAAGTCAGTTTGGCTGAGTTGGAGTTTGTACGTACTGAGAGGTTAGAGATGTCTTGTTTTTGATTCCCAAATGAGTGAACCATCTGTAAGAAGAGGCTACGTCAGGCATATTACTTTACACCATTGTCAGTGGCAATGAATGTGAAAACAGAGTGACACTCCTTCACATTGATGTAGTGAAGTGGTAGTAGCGAAGCGAAGTGTCAGTTGGAAGTTGAAGGTTTTTTTTTCCCCCGTAATTGATGTCCTCCAACGTTAAGTCATATCGGACGATGAATGAAACTGGTGAAATGGTGCTCAAATGAGTCTCGGGTCCATGGAGCTTAGAGGTACCCGACATTCGTCTTTTAGGATAAGGGAAACCCCCAGAAAAAACTTATCCAGATAACTCACCCTAACTGAGATTCGAACTCGGGGGTTATTAAAGACATGTTATAAAAATCAATATGAAGCTTAATTTATGTAATATTTATTATAATTGAAATAATTTATATCCAGTTTTAAAGATGAAACCCTTAAAAACCATTTACTGCTATAAACTTGCTTAAATTTATATTAAAAATATAAATTTCTAGATTTGTTTTAATACATTTGCATCAAACAAGTATCAAATCTTGCATAGTTATTTTAAATGAAAAATTCAAAGTGATTTGCAGCAGCATTTTAGTGTGGCACAACTGTAGATTAGCAGCAGCAATCTGTCACTGGGTGCTTTACCATTTGTTCACATCACTTTAGTTGTTGTACTAGTTTGTGTTCATAAACTGCTAAATCTGAAATGTATAGTTGAAAAACATGAAACTTTCAATTTTATCATTTAGGAGGAGATTTAACTACAATTTAAATTTGCTTTTTTTTGCCCTTCGGGCCAAAATGAATACTGCCTGGTTATTACTTTTTTTTTATTAGTTAATGGAATAAATGAATGTAGCTTTAAGATGCCAGTGATCACTTTTGCATTGCTGTATCTTGCTTTAAAATGGTCACTGTTCCAATTTTTATGCTCCATGAAAACCATAAATCTTATGTTGGGAATATATTCTTAGCGCAAATAAAGAGGGCTGTAGATGATGGAAGTCACTCTGAAAGAGCTCAGATACTGGCCAAGGTCATGTTTCAAACCTGACTCAGAACAATATTTTCAAATATGCTTAAAAACGAATTCTCCGTGTCAGTAGATTGATAGGCTATTGTGGGACATGAACTGTGGAACAAAATTCCACAACCGGTAGTTCTGATATGATTCTGGCAATTGAGAACATCATTAGTAAACAAAAGATGATGAAGATGATGATGATGATGATGATGATGCCCCATACCTCCACTGCATACATTGTTCTGGATTCAACGATCGCTTCATACATTCTTTTTAACCATCTGACATTTCCAGTTTATGTTTACATATTGTTACCCCTGAGTTTGCCACCCTATCATTAGCTATCACTTTTCTGGCTTATGCGGCCCACCCTCCATCGTTACTCCTAAATAGTCATATTCCTTTACCACTTCTACCTTTTGATCTCCTATGAACCATTCCTCTATTACCCAACTCTAATAATGCCACTTCTCTTGGTGCCAGTTTTGGCAGCCCTAGAAGTTCATTGCAAAACAGTCCATACATCTGGTCTAATTGTGTTCCTATCTCTGATGTGCCCCATACCTCCACTGCATACATTGTTCTGGATTCAACGATCGCTTCATGCATTCTTTTTAACCATCTGATATTTCCAGTGTATGTTTACATATTCTTACCCCTGACTTTGCCACCCTATCATTAGCTATCACTTTTCTGGCTTATGCGGCCCACCCTCCATCCTTACTCCTAAATAGTCATATTCCTTTACCACTTCTACCTTTTGATCTCCTATGAACCATTCCTCTCCTTTCCTCAGTATGGATCCTCTTTTAAATACCATTATTTTTTTATTTTTTGCTGGATATTCTTAATCTAGATATTGTACATAATCTCTAGATATTGTACATAATTAATATTCTCTTGCTTTATCATACTTTGTAACATATTGTATTGTAAATATTATGATCTTAAAGTTTAGGTTTAATATTTTGACGACTCACCAATTTACGAGCACCTGCTCAACTACGTAAGTGTAATGTGACGAATAAAGTATAGTATTGTATTGTAATCCCCAATCAGTGCAAAACCTATGAATTGCCTCAGTTGATTTTTGTAGACCTACTACGGAAATTGCTCCTACCGTTAAATCATCTGCATACAATAAACCAGGAATCTCTTTGTTAATTAATATTGGGCAATGGACATTGCTTTCCTTAACCCTCTCTAATATGTCACCTATAAATAAACTGAATATGTTGACTGTAACTCCATCCCTCTGCCCTGCACTTCCTGATGTCCTTTAAATACATACTGTGTTCGCCAAACAGCTATATCCTGCCGTTCTACCAAAATCTTGCGTTTGGACTGGCAACGAGTCCATTTGAACCCCATTTGTTTAAGCTTTCTTCGCAAGAACTCCCTTCCACATTCAAGGATTCTATCTTCTTTTAGACTGACTAAAAGTTGTTTATTGTTGGCACCTCTTTGCACACAGTATAAAATGTAAGGATTTTCTGACGAATAGCGGAATCGGTAAATGAATCCTCTTCAACTGTAGGTTTCTTTAGCTCTGATTTTCCATCTGGAGTGGAGAAATTCAGTGTACCCTTTGCAATGGACATTCTTCCCTCTTTTAAAATGTTACTTACAGTTCTTGCTGAAACACCAGTAGTTTCACTTGTCATTGATGCTACATTAATATGTTGTATGTTAAACCTTTCTTTCATGTTCTTGAAATACTGGGCAACATTATACACTATTTTAACGAGCCTGACCTCTAAGTGGCCTCCCGGAAATGCAAGAAGACTTTGAACATTGAAAATTAATTTTTCTAGATGTTTTTAATACGCTTTAAAATACACGCACATGTTTGCGCTCTGCCGCATGCAGGAAGGGAGGGGTGGGAGTCATAGGCTACCAGAAAATATTAAACAAATGAACAGCCTTATACATTTTAAAAAGGGAGTAAAACTCTTTTTACTGCAACATTCATTTTATTCTGTAAATGAGTTTTTAAATGTTAATTAGTTTTAAGGGATTGTAAATAATGACAGTGGCCATTAATGTAATTTTTATACTATGATGTGTCTGATATCAATCAAAAGGACAAAATAAATTGAATTTAATTGAATTAAATCATGAATTAGAGTAAACTCCACATTTGTGAACAATTACTTTTATATAGCATTTCTCTATGGTCTTTATATAGTTTATATTTATTTGCTTTTCTGTTTTAGACTTTTGTTGGATCCTGTATCTGTTACAGCTTTTAGTCTTATGTAACTTTTTATATTTATCTTTGTATCTTGAACTGATGTGTCCTATAACATATGTATTATGTTCCAAAGGATGAAATAAATACAAATGCTTGGATTGGTAGGAGGGGAGAAGGCTCTGCTCGCGTGTGTGCACACCGACCGCAGTTTGTGGTCTAACCTTGGGGAGTAGGAGATTCAACAATTCATGAACATAACATTTGGCGGCAGATTGCAAGTTTCTCTGTAATTTCAACTATGCAGTGTCATTTTACAACATACTTGGGCTTCCCCTATTAAAGTAATAAGTAGTGATGGGCAGAACCGATTCCTTTTAACAATTGAAAACCCTGTATTCGAATACTCGGAACAATCAAAACTTTCATTGGAATGCAAGTTCTTGGATGACGTCACATGCTGCGAATCGAGATCACTTGCTTTTATTCAAAATCAAAGTCTTGGATACCACAAACAAGATGATTTGCTTGCATTCGAATGCGAGTTCTCGGATGATGTCACATGCTGCGAATCAATCAAATCAAATTTTATTGACACAATAACATTTACACGTTTGAGCACGGCTCGTAAACTGGTGTCTCGTCAGCATAAACAGTGACTTAGTTGGAACAAAATATTTACAGGAACTCTCCTCATTTATTCAGCAATTTCCAAATTGAAAATATTACGTCATTCTAAAGTGGGAAAATATTTTCCGGAATGGCGTTCTGGTCTGTTTCGATCCAACTAAACCACTGAGTATGCATATTACAATGTAAAAACTACATATAAAATTAATGAATAATACAAAAGAATAAATATGTTTGCTATATCTTAAAACTGTACAGCTAACAAAGTCAATAATTAGTTTGTCATCTTGCATATATTCTTTAACTGAGTAATAGGCTTTCCTAATAAGTAGGTTCTTAACATGTTTTTTGAACAATGTTTTGCTTTTTTCTTTCCGAATTGACAGTGGTAGTTTGTTCAATACTTTAATTGCCATATATTAGGGGCTTTTTTCAAGAAAGGCCAGTCTATGGGCTGGAATCGAGAACACTTGCTTGTTTTCGAAATCAAGTTCTTTGATACTACATACAAATAAGAACATTTGCTTGTATTTGAAATCAAGTTATTGGATTGTACATACAAACAAAAACATTTGCTTGTATTTGAAATCAAGTTCTTGGATACTACATACAAACGGGGACATTTGCTTGTATTTGAATGCAAGTTCTCGGATGTATATGTGTAGAAATAAAAATAAACAACATAAAAATAAAAACGACCTTCTGTAAACAATAATTTCAAGTATTCGAGAACAGCACTCAGGATAAATGGAAATAAGAATTCTGCATGTGTATTCGAATACTCGTTCAGGTTTCGAGAACATTCTAGAATCAAATACTTCAATTTTTTGCATTCGAATTCACCCATCACTAGTAGCAAGTACAAATTGTCTAGATGATAACATGATGACTAGGAGTGAAAATTTACTTTTAAATTCACGTGATTTGTATAACATAAGTTATTTTAATTAAAAATCAAAATAAGTAAGCAGACCCCGCATTTCAGCAGAAGAGCATTTATAAGCATTTTGCTTAGAATTCCGGGCTCTAAATAACTATTTTGCAAACAGCTTTTGATAAAACAGTAAACATTTAATAAACATTTTTCAAAGTGTTCAATCATCTCAAACAAAGATCTGAATTTTATTAAAATAATTAATGTTTAAGGTATTTGCATGTCAAATGAAATATTGTTCTTTAATTTTTTGGGAATTTCATGTGGAATCTTTCATATAGAAGAAATTTTCTATAGCTTTAAAATCATAGAAAAAAATACATTTCTTGCGACATTAACCATTTCCAAAGCTGTGTTGTTATTACTTTGAATTTTTCAGTACTTCGTCTTTTTTAAAGTATTGTTGATATTAAGTTGTTTCTTGCGTACTCATAATTTATTGACTAGCATGTAGCATTTATTATGTTTTTCAAATGGGAAGAATTCTGGACCATGGTAAATCAGATGTGTTAGCGCGCTCAACGTTGCCACCTCATTGCCCCCACTCTTTTCATATTTCCCTCTCTCTTGCACACTATCGTAGACCATGCAGATTCCTTGGCACTAGACGTAAGGAAACCCAAACAAAATTTTCCAAACTTTTATAATAATGCAGTTGTTGAAATCACAATTGCAACATGAATATTTGCATATTACACGCGTGTTTTAAATGCTATAATTACAATCATAGTTTATGAATTATCTATTTTTCTAATCCAACAGAACTGTTAGTGGCTCATCCATATAGCTGTGAATGTCACTTATGTCAAGATCAATTCGTCATTGTCACATGCTATTTCTTTCCAAAAGTTGTCGTCTTGTAGTTGTTTTGCATGTCTCACACAGTTTTCCCAGTCTTGTGTTACCTTGTCAATTTTTTTGTGAATGAGTTGTTCAGTGTCAGTCAGTTTAAAAGTATTATTTCTGTTTGCAACATAATTTGAGTCCACATTAACTTAATTGGATTGTACTGGCAGTGTAAAGGGGGAAGGTGGATTAACTTGTGTCTTTCAATTGCAAGTTGATCCAACTAATACACCTTTCCCTGGTTTTTAAACGAACAACTGAATAATACTGATTTGAACTTTCAAGAGTAAATAGAGATTATGAACCATTCTGAAATATATAGTGTGACGACGACTCATGTTTAGCAGATGCAGCATTCTACAGACCAGCAGGAAGTTGCTGTTTACTCTGTCGAATTTAAAACTCCTTGGCTTATTCAAAGTAATTCTTTTATCACGTCATGATAAATGTTTACATTTCAGTTCTGAGTAATTACAAATTTACATATGTACATGCATACATGCCAGCCATAATGATGTTCATTACAGTGCTTACGTCGTGATGCATGGTTATATATTGGTATTTTATTTATTTGTATTAGGAAAACTATTTGAACTAAAAATATGGGGTTTTCATGGTTATGGTAGAAACATTACTCCCAACTCTTGATCATTTTTTTCAAAATTTGAATTTTTGTCTTAGCGCAAATAGTATTTATTAAAGATGGATTTACTTGGCCCTCGTTACACCCCACTTAGGGAGAATGCAATAAGGCAACACCACAGGACTCTGAATGGTTGCTGGCCTAGTAGTGTTCAAGAACAAACATCCCATTTGAAAGCCACAGTAGTTTTTCAACTATCATTTCTCAATGAAATGTATAATTCAAGTACTCCTGCACAGTTACTTTAACATGAAAAATAAGCTTCAATAAAAGCTCTATAAAAATAAAGGATTGCAGGCACAGAAAGTCAAGGTGATTAAACATATTTTTACACACCTGCCAATAACTTAGAGGAAAAATGTGTACACTAACTGTTAAGTGTATCATTCGCTAACTTTTCTAGTGATTCTCATACAGCTAGCTGTATAAACAAAATAATTAACATGAGATAATATTAAGTGTATGCTTCAGTGATGTGCTGTGAGAGAGTAAGTAATGAGCTTTAATTTTCTTTTGCAGATGTGTGAAACCAAAGCAGACATGGAGGATATAAATAATGACAGTAATATGGATTCAAATCCACATAATGAAGATTATGAAGACTGCCAACCAAAGGATCTCAGTTTCAAGTCAAACAAAAAGATTAAACCTATACCACCTCCATTGAACTTAGGAATACAGGGCAGCCCTTTAAAGGAATTTGCCATTATAGCTACTAGTCCAAAGAGCCCTTTGATGCAAAAGAACCTTCCATTTCGTAAACGGTAATTGCCACTGAACTTATATATCTTCTTTATTAATAAAGATAAATTATTGGTCAATATTAAATACCTTTCCTAATTAGTTTGAATGAATAATTATTTTCTCTATTTATAGTTACAATAATAATATACAAAATTTGTTCATACTTAATAACTTGGTTATTTGTGTAATGGACTCCCATCTTACAAGTTCTTTTTTCTTCCCCCCCCAATTAATCTATATCTTTTTTACTCTTTCTAAATACTCTGCAATCATTGTAATTATTTTTGTATCTGTATCTGTCATCATTTTAATATTAATAATTTCCTTGGGTAATGTCCCATTGTTTATATGTGTTTGGAGGAATTTAGTAACAGTGACGTCAAAATTAATTTCAAAAACTATTTGTAGTTGGTTTATTGATACTCGTCACTTATTTATATTTATGAGAGACTAGTTTCAAAGACATTCGCCTCCATTTTCAATCTCTTTCCAACTGGCATCTGTTGTTGTCTGCTCTCTCTCTGGTGGTGGAACTATGAACTTCTTTGTCAAATTATCTACTGGTGGGATTTCAAAGTTCATTACGCGATCCTTATTTTTCCATATGAATATGTTCTCCCATGTTGTCAATTTATTTTGGTTTATCACTCCTTTTAATAATTTTGGATTTGGATCAATGTCATGCTTTTCATTCCAAAAGTGAAATGCTACTGCTGACTTATCTTCTTGTTTCAATCTGATATTTCTAAAGTGCTCTTTGACTCTGTTTTTTAGATTTCTTTTAGTTTGACCTATGTAGCATTATCTGGTATATTCCGGATCTGTTAACTGATGGGATTTCATATTTTGTTTTAGAATTAAGCAATTTTAAAATTGAGTGTCTATTAGTAGGTGCCAAGGTGATATTTTGTTCCTTGAGATCTTTTTAAATTCCAAATTTTATTTTGGTGTCATTCCTGATGATATTTAGATCCAAGAAAGAGAGTTGTCCATTGGTTTCCTTTTCCATTGTGAATTTTATAGTCCTTTCTTGCAGATTGAGTAATTTTAATGCATCTTCTAAATGTTTATTCGGTACAATTGCAAAGATGTCGTCAACATATCTATACCAAACTTTGAAGATCAATGGGAAGGACTTTTTGATTTGTGTTTCAAATACACTCATAAATAAGTTAGCCAAAAAAGGTGAAAGTGGATTGCCCATTGATAACCCTGATTTCTGCTTGTAGTGTTTTCCATTAAAGCTGAAGAAGTTTTGTTCAATGCATAATTTTGTTAGAGAAATGTATTCTTCTGCTTTTATTGCTTCCATTTCTATTGTAGTTAGCCACTTTTTAATACAGTCTGTAATTTTTCGGTTGGTATGCTTGGAAATAAAGATGTGATATCAAATGAAACCAGTCTGTCATATTTGTCCAAATTTATATCTTTGATTTTTCCTACTAAATCTAAAGAGTTTTTTAAATTTGCACTTTCAAATTTTGGGAAACTATTAAATTTATTTAGCAACCATTTGGCCAAATTATATGTGGAGGCATTTATACTACTAGTGATGGGTCTCATGCCTTTCCCTGTTTTATGAATTTTTGGCAACCCATATACTCTTGGTAATGTTGGGTTATCTACTTTAATTTTGTGAAATTCTTTTTTGTGGATTATTTTGCTTTCTTTTAGAGTTTTAGTTGTGGTTTCAATGCAGTACTTTAAAGGGTTAGTTTCTACTTTTTGGTAATTATTGTCTTCCAACAAATCTTCCATCCTCTTCGTGTAATCTTCTTTTCCCAAAATTACTAGTTTATTTCCCTTGTCTGCTTTAGTATAAATAACTGGTTTCTTTTTAAGGGCTTTTATAATTTGGCTACTGAAATTAATTTTCTTTTCATTTTTAATCGGTTCTACTATTTTGGAGCATTTGTTTTTTACTGTGTTTCTATTTTCTTCATTAAGTGTTTGTGTAGCAATTTGGATGTCAGCAATATACTCTTCAATTTGGTTGGAATAGTCTACACATGTTTTTAAACCTAGATTTAGCATATTCAGTTCTGGTCCCATTGTTTCCCTAAACAGGGTGTTAATGAACTACACCAAAATAATTTCAGTGATTGTAGACTTGACTAATTAAGCAAGTTGAGATAGGCAAACATAACACGGTTAATTGTGTTAAACCTAATTGGGAGCAGATGTTGATAAGTTGGTATTTAAACAAGGTGGGTGAATTTATTGGATTAGAATGTCTTTAAAACTGCTTCCCGAGTATAGAAATACTGATTCTTAGTAGCTCGTCATTAGCATTCTCAAAATTAATGCCTCAAAGATCTCTCAAATCTGAACTGATCACCTGCCAGTGCGACACTGAACATGGCTTCAATGCCATAGCTGGGATTTGAACCATGGATCTCCCGCTCTCTCTCTAACTATCTGCGCTTGGAAGAAATTATTATTTCCATCAATTTACCTAAAATAAAATCATAGTGGTTTAACTATGAAGCCTGGGACTTTAGTACTTACAGCATAGTAAGTCACCACAAAAGGTGCGTGTCTCATAGCATATGAGAACCCCTAGTGGTTTACCGGGAAACATATGAGTCAGTTGGAGAATTTAATGGCATGTTGGCCATAGTAGCTCAGTTGGTTAGAGCAACCGCACGGAGAGCGGGAGATCCAAGGTTCAAATCCCGGCTATGGCATTGAATGTCATAATCATTGCACCAGAGAGAGTGCTCTGACCTGTCTCTTCATTTTCGTGTGTTGTGCATTCAAATGGTAACATCATTAGCGCACACACACACACACACACACACACACACACACACACACACACACACACACACACACACACACACACACACACACACACACGCGCGCGCGCGCGCACACACAGAGACACAGACACACACACACACACACACACATACACAGACACACACACACACAGACAGACACACACACACACACACACACACACACACACACACACACACACACACACACACACACGCGCGCAGACACACACACACACACACACATACACGCACACACGCACACACACCTATATTGTGATTTTGTCTTGTATTATAGCAATGTACATCACAGTGTCTGGTAAGACCATTGGAGTTATATACTAATAATACCTTATAGACATACATCGAAATAACCGTAAATATTTTATGTTTAATAAAAAACTCTTTGCAGGGATGTAATTTACTAACATTTGACATAATTCTCACACATTTCTTCTTTAGCACAAGCAGCCTATTAATATGTACATTAGCTGCACAACCCCAAATCTCAATACCGTATAGGAGATGATATATAACTCCATAGTAAATAATATTTAGTACATTCAATGTTGTAAATTGAGAAAAATATCTTAACAGGAATATGCCCTTACATTATTACAAACTTTATGAATATGATTCCAAGTTAAGTGCTTATCAAAACGTATACCTAAAAATAAAATTTGTTTACTTTCATGGATAAGTTCATTACATATCTCTACGACAAACTGGTTTTCGCTATGTCTATGAGGTAGATAACTTACTACACAAATGATGTAGATCACCTTGAAACCTACAATGTATATCAAACAGATTAAAAATTTTGTTGTGGCATTGATTATTTCTGAGACATTATTTATTATGGTTTGAATTTTTAAATACTTCATAGCTTTTTAAATTGATGAGACTTTCTCGTTTTTACTTTCTTGCTGTTTTGCTTCTTCTTGTGACCATGCAAGGAGAACGTAATTTTGAAGCCCTCACATAGTGATGAATATGACTATCACCTACTGTATTTTCCTTGTGCCCCCAACAAAATTTATAATGAAACTATTTCTGCAACTATTTATCTCTATTAACAATTAGAGACAAGTAAGGTTTTGTAAGATTAATTTGTAGAAGATATTGTAGAGAAAGTCACTTTTAATGTGTTATATTGCATTTAACGTATAGATGACATCAAGGTTGCTTTAACTTCAGATTTCTGTTTTCAGGGCATATAGTTTTTCTGGAGTATATGACAGTGAAAAACCAGATCACAACAATACTATCACAGATACAGTAGAGGAACAAGATGAAGGATCTGCACACTTTCAGAAGATATTACCCCTAATAAGCAATGCAACAAATGCAGCCGAGCTAACCCCTCCCCCAGACTCTCCTTTTAACCGAACCATAAGGTCTCAAATAAGCAATTATCCTAGAAGTCCATGCTGGAGTCCCACTTTAACATCTTGTTCGTTTCTCAGTCCAGGACCTCTCAGTCCGTCAAACTGGGTCACAAACACATCCGTCCTTTTGAGCCCATCTCCATCCTCTCTAGGGAGCAGTAGAGAGGAACTTAATGGTGTTCATGATACTTCTTCCAGAATTACTGTGCCTTCATCACCAGGTTTCTTCCCATGGCCTACAGCCATTTGGCATTGCTTCCAACCAGGTAGGTTTCTTGCGTAACTAAGAATTTCAAGATTGTTATGTAAAAAGAACCTGGCTGCAGGCATTGCAATAGACATGGTCAGCTAAACCTCTTCAGTCCCAGGTATTAATTCAAACTGATGCAATGAATTTACAAACTAAAAACTAATAGAAACAGCAGCATTAAGGAATCGGTTCAGTGTATGGAACATTCCAACCTTAACTTCATTGTTGAGATACATACCCTTCAAAAATATTTACAGAAGTGCAAACAAACTAAAATTGATGTATGTAGGGTAGGTAGTCATCAACATCCTATCATTTCTTTGCTAATTCCTTCTGTATGTCCTCATTACATGAGGAATGCATGTGTGATTTAAAGACAGACCTTTTTAACAGATTGCTTGCTAACCTGTATTATTCTGTTCAAGAATACTTTGAAAATAATACCTAATCTTAATGAATTTCAATGTTTTATGTATTTTACTTTGTTTTCACTAGGTTTTAATTATGTTGTATTTCATCAGTTTAGTATTATTATTACTCCAATGTGTAAGGAGTATGGTACAATGAAGCACAAAATTAATATAATTTTGAGTCGAACTAATACTCAATGCTCCATTTATTGCTAGTATTTACCTAGAACGCATTTCGTTAGGATCTTCCTAACATCATCAGCTGTTGTCGACTAAACCAACGTCCATTAGTCGACAACAGCTGATGTTAGGAAGATCTTAACAAAACGCGTTCTAGGTAAATACTAGCAATAAATGGAGCATTGAGTATTAGTTTGTCTCAAAATTATATTAATTATTATTACTATTGTATTTTGCCAATGATATTGTTCCATTTTCTTTATTTTGTAAGTTTTACCAGTAAGTTTTTTAAGCTTATTTTGTCAGTTTGTACTGAGCATGTATTTATACTCAAATTGGTTATATTTTATTTAACAATAAGAATTTTAATTAGCTTAGTTTCTTTTACTTTATCACTGTTATATATTTTGTTGTATATTGTTTTTTGATGTCTGTTGCTGTAATAGTTCAATGACAGTGAAGTCTGTTATTGTTATTATTATTATTATTATTATTATTATTATTATTATTATTATTATTATTATTATTATTATTATTAGTATTAGCATTATTATTATTATTATTATTATTATTATTACTACTTTCATTTTTCTGTAATCAAAAACATATTAATCATAGATTAATCATATAGTTAGTTAGTTACTAACGCTCCCCACATGGCAACCTTGGCCTTCGGGGTAACCTCACCCCACCAAGCGATGACCGGACCCATTTCTCAGGTGGAGGCACCCAGAGGGCGGTGTCCATTACCTCCGATGATAGGGTGATAGTGAAGATGGCGGTGAGGTGAGAGGACCTACAGTTTTTACCGTGGACTCCGAACCACGTTGGGCATAGGGGATACTTCACGTGTGCTAGACAGAGGTGAAGGCGTGGATAGGGCCGACTTAAAATCGCCAACCCCAGAGCCGGGAATCGAACTCGGGAGCCGCGAACGAAACCACCACGCTACCCCGGCGCCTAGATTAATCATATTGAGAGGTTTAAAAGTACTGTCCTATTTGCTCAATTTGTGCACAGCTAAATTAGGCAAACCTCATGCTGTACATGTGAGCTGTATCAAATACATTAAATTTTTATATATGGATACACTTTTAACTGCTATAATTCTCAACATCCTGTTCTATATTGGGCATGAAGTTCTTTTACGTGTCATAAATCTATGACGTGCAACCACCATCTTTTCACAACTGTGCAACCTGCATATTATAATCATAAGAGAAAATATCACTTTTATACAACAACAAATATATATATAATCAAACTAAACCCTCAATGCAGCAGCCCAAATGCTGGGTCAAGACCTACCACTTGTATCCTGCATTCCCCATCTCTGTTCACCTTGGGTTCAATGTTGTAGTGCCTTAAATTCCTCCCAGCTGTGTTTATATGTATGCAGGATGTTTTAGAATTCCACCGAACAACTGTAAGGGATTATAGAGGGATGCTGGAGAAACAATTCAAGACAAGACTCTTATGATCTCATAGTGCATGATTTTGTGCAATAAACCAAACTAATTTTAGGCCAGCATGCAATAGTAAGTGCACACATTTGCTACACTGCCAGAAGTGTACAGATGTATTTTTTTATCTTGAAAAGTGCAGAGCGATGCGCAGTGGTATCTGGACGAGTCCACCTCAGAACGGTTGCAACTGGAGGGGAGGGCAGGTCAGTTGCGTACCAGTTGCGAGCAACTAAACACGTGCAAAGCTACTCGGTAACACTACAGCTTAAATACTGAGGCTTACACGGCCGGTGTCGTTAACTCCACTAACTATGTTTTCCGGGCTTGTAGGCCGTGGTCCATTTTCATTTCCTTCCGACGTTTCGCCAAAAACTGCGTTCGGCATCTTCAGGGTTCTAAATCAATAGACCCAGAGCCCAACACAAGCCTGGAGCACCGAGTTAGTGGAGTTAACACTACAGCTTGTTTCAAAATGTGCTTGTCTCCTGGTTCCAAGAGGGCATTTATAAATGACGCCTCCTAGCAGCACATTACGAAATAAAGTGCTACATTTAAAAACACGAGAAGTAATAACCAATATCCATAGATTTACAAAAAAGGAACAATGGTCTGGGTCAGCTATAAAAATCTGGGGAAGGGTATCTGAGGCAACAGTTGTGTCTGAAAGCAGTTTAGGTGAGTTATTAAGGAAAGAAAAGCCATTGGTGCTAGTGCAACAACGTCCTTCTCTATGCCCAGTAAATAAAGATTAAGAACATGCACAAAATCTAATTTGGATGTTTTAATTCAGAAGTAGTTAGGTGAAATATGAATAATTTTTAAAGCACAGAAAAACAAAGACCAACTTTGAAGAAAGTGCTTATGAAGCTAAAAATTCTACTGATTTCCAAGGCAGTGTCTGAACATTAAGAAGAGTTCTTTTGAAGCTAGGATTATTTGAAAAAAAAAAAAAAAAAAAAGACACTAAGCGTGACAGACAAATTTTAATCGAACATCGCACCATACGTGCAAAAAGGCTTAAGTATTTACGAAATATTCGGAGATATCGAAGTGAAGTTTATATAGTTTATATGGATGAAACTTATATAAATACAGCACATACTGGACCATATGCCTGGAGTGAAATACGTTACAGGGACTCTGCAGCGATATTGAAAGGCCTACAGTTGTTTATCATGCCTGCTGGAGGAGAACAGGGTTTTGTTCCAAATGCCTATGTACTATTTAAGATCCAACAAAAGCGTGGAGATTACTACCATAGTAAGAATTACAACATAGTTTATAACAGCTGCAAAACTGGCTTCGAGAATGAAAGTTGTTTTTAGACATCTTATGCACCGCCCTCCCCTCTCGTAATCTTACACGTGGGACGCATTGTGGCGATAGGTGCACTATCCCCACCACAGTTGCTACTCATCCCTACCGCGCAGGATTCCTGTCAAGATAAAATAATACGTCTATACTTATTAATTTTTAGATGAGTCGTATTTATTACACATCTGCTTCACTTTCGTACCTATTTTGAGGACATGTTTCGCAAATCATCGTTTGCATCTAAGGCTCTTATGCGACTAAAGCTTGATCCAGCGGTGTGAGTAATTCTGGGGTTGCTGCTGCCATCTGTTGAATCATGGAAACTACTGTTGTTAAAACAACTCTGTATGTTGCCACTTAGCCAAACAAGTATAGATGTATCGAGATTTAACTGTATTGGAACACCACAGTGAAGCGAAAAATTAATAATTTTTTGCTTCACTGTGGTGTTCCAATACAGTTAAATCTCGATACATCTATACTTGTTTGGCTAAGTGGCAACATACAGAGTTGTTTTACCAACAGTAGTTTCCATGTTCGAACCTCACTGAATGTTTTTATCATGCTCTCCCAACCCCCCCCCCCCCACCCTTTTTAAAAAAATTTATTTACGTTCTTCAAATTGTTGATTGTAAAGGGTGTGGAATACTGTACTCTCCATTTGTTATTACTACTGCTGTTAAATATAAGCATTCAAATTGAACAGATCAAATGAATTTTGGACAAGAATGTACAACATAAGATAAGGTAATGCTTTATACCTGGAACTGATAGTGTTATGCTTACTAATTGAATGTTTTGCTAGCTCTGAAAAATAAATAACAAGTGTGCAAGGCAAATAACGGTCACATACCTGCTTAAGCTTTATTTATTCACTTTCTGGAACCATAAAAATCTCTTCTTTAGGTATACGGAAATAGTAAACATACGGAAATAGTTTTAAATAATACATCCAAGTTAAAAGGAACAAACATTTTTATTGAACTTGACTACGGTAAAAAAGAAAGGGAATTTACAAAAGATTTAATATGTAGGATGAAGCTAGCGAAAGAACAAGGAAGGAAGCAATTTGATAGAGAACTTTCTTTGTATATTGACGGTGTCTGGCAGGATATGGGTCAGCAGAATTTGAAACGGGAATCATGTATGCAGGAAATGTGAGAGACAACGAATGTTGGAAGGAACTGGAGAGAGAAGAGATGCAAATGACCAAAACATGCAAGGTGTCGTAAGAGAAAGGACTAGTGGAACAAGAATGAATGACGATGCATGATATGACGTCAGCAAAAGGGAAAATGAGCTTGGAGATCAGCTGAGGGAATCAGCGGAGAAGCGTGTTATGCCACTGAAACAGATGAGCAATGAATCAAGGAGATTGGCTTTGCTTGCAACAGCCGGACTGAATGTTTGGCACCAGAGCGATATCAGTGTAGTATCAACTCCGGGTGGCAGTATAATGCAAGTAGAGGGTGCTGTTGGGAATGAAGAAGATATCAGAATGACGTATAGCAGGGCTAAGTTGGACAGGTTCTGTTTTGAAAGGAAAGGCCCAGTATAGGGTAAATCTTTGGTGGTGTTATTCTGGAATGGTGAGGGTTTGTGGATCAAGCTGAGTAGTGGTGAAATTAAGTAGTTATTAAATGTGGCTGACATACATACTATTGTGGAGACTTGGTTGTGGAAAAGTGTGAACACTTTCCTAGAGGAGTATGAATATTGTAGTCAAGTAGAAAAAAGAAGCAGTCAGAGAGGGAGAGCATTAGGGGGTCTGGGAGTTTTTATAAAGTAAGATAGTTTTTAGGTTAAGGTAGTGGAGGAGCTGTGTGATGTTAAGGTGCTGTGGATATTAGCTACAGGTATACTAAGGAAAGGTGATAAGATGGCATTAGGCACTGCATATAACCCACCAAGTTCATCTGAATTTTGTGATCCCAAATTAGTCTGTAAATTGAATCAGGTCATAGAGATACTATATAATAAGCATCTCGATATAAAATAGTTTTAGTTAGGAGCTTTAATGCCAGGACAGAATGTGAATAACCTCAAACAAGAGCTGAGGAACATAATTGTGTAATGGAAGAAATAGACAAGCGACAAAGTAGTGATAAGGGCACTGACAAAGAAGGTAGAAAATTATAGTAATTTTGTGAAGATACAAAAATGTTAGAGGAATTTTTCAGAGGAGCAAGGGAAAAATGATTATGAAAAATAAAGAAAAGTAATATGCATTAAGGTCCACCATACATAAATAACCACAGTGTTGAAATGTATGGCAGACTAAGGGATAAAACAGCAACTCAAGTAATGTGTAGGTAAATTAAATTGTAAAACCTTTTTGTACGAATTGTTTGGAAATAAATGTATTGTATTAATTAATAATGCCATTGCACACCAGTGAGTACATATGTAACTAGATGCATAAAAGACGGAAGCTAATAACAGTAAAGCAATACAAATATTACAATAAAATATAATAATTTATTACAAACTTCACTTATCTTTTATATACAAATATAATAATTTGTAACTTAAAAAACTTCACTTATAAGATATGATGACCGTTTTCTTATAAATTGAACAGGATCGTGATTTCGTGAATATCTTATTCGCATCATCAGCTTGAACCATCAACAATTTCGTTAACGTTCTTCACGAAATCGCAATCCTAGTCAACTTATAAGAAAACGGTCATCATTTCTTATAAGTGAAGTTTTTTAAGTTACAAGTTATTATATTTGTATATATCTGTTTGTTTCACTGTTAATAGCTTCATGTTTTACGTATTCATTTATCTTCTTAAGAAATTATTAAATCTTCACAGAACTCAGGAGATCCTTAGCCACAGAAGAAAAGCTACAGAGCATACAAGAATTGGGATGTAGGTAGATGTTGGAACAATTCAAGATAGGACACAATTCTCCATAGTCAACGATGTCCCCAACTGAGCTACTTGGGGGAGTGATTTCACAATTGCAAACATATAATACCATTTCCTGATTCATTGGCGCTTCTGAAAAGGAAAATAGTTAAGAAAATACAAGTTAATTGTTGCAAGTTTCACAGTTATAGGCCTTGTATTTGCTCCTCTTCTTCCCACTGTAAATGAGTCAATTAGTTCCCATCCTGCTAGTTCGATCTTCAGTTTATTATTCACAAGATCCTTGACCTGTTGCCAACACCTTTTGTCTCTCTCCTCCTCACATCCGAAAATTATTACGTTCCTCTTCCTGTTATTGTCTTCTATTTTTTCTAAATAAGCCAATCTTTGATTTATTTCTGATATCTTTTATCCAACTCTTCTTCTGAAGATCCCCATTTCCTTTTTTATTTCTTCCGCATTTGCAACCAGTCTTGCATCAAATCTTTTTTCCATTTGTTTTATTTGTTCCATGTCTGCAATTTTCTTTAACATCATCATTGCATCTCCTGTCTCTGGTCTGGTGTTTAATTCCACTCCACTGATGATCAATAGGGCCGCCAGAACTACTGCCTTCCATAACCATGCCGATAATGACCCTTTATTCTTATTCCCATTTTTCCACATTCTCATGGGTAAATGCACTGATTTGTACACAATAATTTTTGAGCGAATCACCCATCGCGGAGTTTGTGCAAAGCACATCCTGTCTCTACTGCCTCTTGCAAGCAACTTTGTTCTGTATATGTGTTTGGAGGAATTTAGTAACAGTGACGTCAAAATTAATCTCAAACTATTTGTAGTTGGTTAATTAATACTTGTCACTTACTCGTTGCTTTCCAACTTTGGAAAGATATTGAAAATGGGGGCGAATGCCTTTGAAACTAGTCTCTCATTAATATAAACAAGTAAGTGACAAGTATTAATAAACCAACTACAAATAGAAATTAATTAAGTTAATTGGGAGTCGATTAATAACACAAAACAACACTCACTTTTAAATTTTCCCGGAACCGGTTTCTGAGGCCTTCCCTCTATTTTCAGCCGGACATCGACTACTTCTCATTGGTGTAGCTGGCAATATTTTGTCTTCGGTCTCCTCTGGTGGCGGTTCGAGGAACTTGCTGAACAAATCTTTCTGGGGGATGTCGAAATTGAATACTTTGTTCCTATTTTTTGAAATAAAGATTTGTTCCCATGTGGACAGTTCTTCTTTTCCTGTTGTATGTTTTAGTAATTTTGGTTCTGGATTTATGTTGTGGTTTTTTTCCCAAAAATGCGTGGCAACTGCTGATTTTTCTAATTGTTTGTATTTTATGTTCCTAAAGTGTTCCTTTGCTCTTGTTTCTAAATTTCTTTTGGTTTTTCCAATATAAATTTGACTACAGTCACAGCATTCAATTTGATATATACCAGATTTTTTGTTAGATGGAATGGCATCTTTGATGTTTGAGCAAATTAGGTTTTTTAAGGAGTAATGGTTCACTGGAGCTAGTTGAATGTTTTGTTTTTTGAAGACTTGCAGTTGCCACGCATTTTTGGGAAAAAAACCACAACATAAATCCAGAACCAAAATTACTAAAACATACAACAGGAAAAGAAGAACTGTCCACATGGGAACAAATCTTTATTTCAAAAAATAGGAACAAAGTATTCAATTTCGACATCCCCCAGAAAGATTTGTTCAGCAAGTTCCTCGAACCGCCACCAGAGGAGACCGAAGACAAAATATTGCCAGCTACACCAATGAGAACTAGTCGATGTCCGGCTGAAGATAGAGGGAAGGCCTCAGAAACCGGTTCCGGGAAAATTTAAAAGTGAGTGTTGTTTTGTGTTATTAATCGACTCCCAATTAACTTAATTTATACAACAACACTGTTTTCAACACTTCCATGAAAGGATTTAGAAATTAATTATTCTTTCACACTGGCCGTGTGTAGGCTAAATTGTGGAAACGTAGAGTCAGACTGAAAAATTCAATGCCATAGCCGGGATTTGAACCACGGATCTTCTGGTTTCAGTCCAGCCGCACTACCATTGTGCTACTATGGCCAGCATATCGGCACGTTGGCCATAGTAGCACAATGGTAGTGCGGCTGGACGGAAACCAGAAGATCCGTGGTTCAAATCCCGGCTATGGCATTGAATTTTTCAGTCTGACTCTACGTTTCCACAACTACAAATAGTTTCTTAGATTAACTTTGTTCTACTTAATCTGCCATTACATGGTTCTTGGAAAACAACAAAATAGTATTAATTTGATTTCTGCATTGTTCATTTAAATTGATCCTTCATAATCATTTTTGTACTAGAATGTAAAAACAACTATTTTGAAAATTACATAAGTAACAAAGCAAACAAAAATGTACTCACATCCAAAGCCAAACATGCATATTTACTTTGTATATACCTACACAGTTTGTCAGCGGGAGATAAAAGTAGACATATAATACCGCATCATGTGCAGTTGCAATAACAATGTCTGCATGGACAGAACACTATTTCATTGTGTGACATATAATTTGCAGTTTTCACAAGATATATTTGTAGCATAAATAGTATATAGAACACAAATATGGAAATTAATTACTAACTGCATGATCACATACCATCAATCTGAGCTGTACCTCAGTTTTTCTTTGGCTGTTTTAGAAACAAACACAATTTTGCCCCTCCCTGTAAGATTTTTAAGCCCTCACTTCAATTTATAGTGGTATCGGTCCATAGTTTATTTGTCATCTGACTCTCATGAGCCTAGTTTCATCCAAATAGTACAACTTCCATGTTGTCCCAAGTTATTTTATTTCTTGGAGAAAATCTCTCGGTAATAAAATAATGTTATCTCCGTCCACTTTCTTTTTCTGCTCACAAACTCTAAACCAATTTCTGATAGTTTTAAATTAGGGTCAGAATTATCTGCCAGCAGCACATTAAGGTGGGGATTTATTATCAGCAAAGAAATGGTGTACCATATGGCACGTTGCTGACCATATAAAATAGACATAATATTTAACACTTCCTAGGGCTTTAAGCACACCATCAGTGGACTCCTCTTTATGTATGCTATAAATGCTTACAGCTGACACACTGTTAAGCTCAGATGTTAATTTAACAACTTCATTTATAATTTCTGGATACTTTTAACAAAATTTGTTAAATAATTCAGTCTTATTGTTCTTTTACCATTTTATAGTGGCTTTCTGTGCTTTTACTTTATAACATTAACTTGTTCAACCATAATTATAAATTAACTACAGCACTTGGTAACCAGTTTTATTTATCTGGTTAAAATGGTTGAAAATCCTCTGTTCAGCCATATTAACTTTCAAACTGTTTTTGTGCCATTCCTTCTTAGCAACCCAGTTGTTTGTCACCATATAAATTATTTTTGTTAGAAAGTCCATAAATTGCATATTTTTATAATTTAACTATGGTTGATGCTAAAAGTTTTGTGCTTTAGCAAAAACGAAGTAAACTTTCAGAGCTTAAGTTGTGATATATTTTTCAAGGTATTATTTAGAAAGCAGAATTGTCAAACAATCCTGAAGATACATTGCAATTAAGCGTCACATGATTTTCATTAGTCTACTTCATTCTCTTGCTGGACAAGGTTTACAATAATTCATTTTCAAGACTTTTTGTATTTCTAATCATTAACAAATAGGTAAGAGCAAATCTGATCTAAAGTAACTTAAAGTAACAAGGATTGGATTAGTGGGTTTTAGGGCCCGTCGACAACGAGGTCATTTGGGCCTTAAAGTAACAAAGATGATAAAAATGAACAAGTAGCAATGCAAGTGTAACTGTTTCTGCAGCAGTTCCATGTAATAGGGGTTCATTTGGATGTTGTAGCTGCATACTCTTCATGTGAAACTTTATAAAGTCAGCCAGAAAAATATTGCAGCTAGTAGGGGGGCAAAAAAATTAATAGAAATTAAAATTGACCTAATAGTGGTCTAAACTACAAAGCCCAGGACCTAAAGTAGTTACAGCATTGTAAGTCATCATATCTCATGTATATGAGATCTCCTAGTGCTTATTGGGAAAAATATGAGTCAGTTGGAGAACTAAATGCCATCATGAATGTTGCTATGGTAGCTCAGTATTTAGAGTAACTAGATGCAGACCAGAAAATCCATGGTTCAAATCCTGACTGTGGAATTGAATTTTTCAGTCTTTCTTTCCAAACCTTGTCTGATACATGATTAGTGTGAAAAAACAATTAATTTCTAGAACTTGTAATTTTTCTTCACTTTAATCCCCATCTTTTTCTGGGATATCCTATGTCTCCTTTTCCGTATGGGTTATAATTGTTCATTTAAACTCATATCCTTTCTTCACAGTGGTTTGTGTACTCTTTCCTGTGATATTTTTCTTTAATTTTATACTATAATTTATAAATATTCAGTTCTTTTCTAATTGTTTCATTTCTTACAAGGTCCCGTTCAGTACATCACAGTTCTCCATAAAAATTTCATTGTTGCTCTTTGAAGTTTATTTTGTTGTTTTATCTTCCTCGAGTTGTTACTATGTATGAGCACAGGAACCCCTAAAGTGTTATAGAACTTCAGTTTTATTTACTTCCTTGGTTTATTTTATAGAGTTGTTATGGTTGTACAAATTTGTTAAAAATTATCTTATTTTGTATATCTCAACTTCAAAACATATGTTGCAATCCAAATAAATAGTCTAGTGGGTAAACAAAATTTATTTATTTATTCATTTATTTATTTATATATTTATTTATTTATTTTCATCCAGTTTATCATACATATGATTTTGGACATGGTAGAAATACAGTTATAGTAGCCGTATTCCCATAAAAGCCCTGGGTGTTCAGCTGGCGAGCCTGTTTTCAATATCCGCTTGGTGCCTCATGTATCTGTTAACTCAGATAGGAAACCAGGAGACACATTAAGGTTCGCGAAACACCCGGGGTCTAAAGATACATTTTGAGCACTGCATGCACCGGATTCAATGCCGCCAATATAATTATTTTGACTGCCATGTTGCATACTAATGTATAAAATAACTTCTGCTTAGTTCCAAATTTAATAGCTATTGTATTATTTTACTACTTATGAAGTAATTTTCGTAATATTATTGGCCTATTATCGACCTTATTTGAGCTCAATGTATGATATGAATAAGACACTACATTGGCTAACCTGTAAATATTTGAATTAAAGCTTTAACGGCAAGGAGGCCAAGCCAAATTAAGTTCTGAATACAATTTTCATCGATTTGCGAAATTGTAAAAATTTGAAAGAACTACGAGGACGTATGGGCAGCAGGAAGAACGAGAATAGATTTTCACAAAGACCTATTGGTAAGTAAGATTTGGCATGTAGCTAAATGCCGACAATTAATATGACATAACCTGAAATGTGCTTTAATACATATTCATGCATAGTTAAATTCTCTAAATTAATGTAGCACCTTATAATGGAAAAAGTGTGCTGTTTTACATACAAAAGCATTAGTTTCATTAACCTTGTTACTTTATTACTGCAATAATGGGTTTTCTGTTTTTTGTCTTTCAGGGGTCATCCATCATCTCAGGCTACCAGGAATACGATGGCAGAAATCAGAGTGCAGGATTATTGGATATTGTGTATGTTTCTTGTTTTGGTGATGTGCAGTGATCTTCAGGAACTTTAGTAATGTAGCACAAAGCATTCTTTCCCGCGTATACAGCAATTAATGTGGCATATCAAATATTTCTGAAAGTTTGAGTCTCATATCAGTGGAAAATTTAACAAAAACTTTGAGGAATACTGTGGCCAACAAGGAAAAGTGAAAAGTGAGGTTATTTTAGACAGTTGATTGGGTGTATTAGTTTTTGTGTTTGTACTTGTAGTTTTAAATTTAAAATATATGTCATATATAAGTCCATGTAAGGTAAGTAATATCCAGTTTAAATTACTGAAAAAATAGCTGTGACTTTTCAGATATACCAAAATTAGCATCATCTGTGTTTACGTATAATCTAGGTGGCTTAAATTAAAATATTTGGGCGAGATGCTTCATATGAATTTTATAAACTTTTTCTTTAAATTGAAATGATAAGTATTTTGAAGAATTAAGTTCTCTTAACCTTACTCATCAGTGTATATCTACATCACTGATCAAGAATGTCACAGCTTTTAACAGCAATTAAAAGTATGATCTGAGATTCCATAAACCTAATTTGTTCTATATTGTTTAATGCAGTAGTCACTATGCAATATTATTGTACACACAACACTTAATTATTTACCTGAATAACCATCTTTGAAGAGATCTGATGGTATTAGAATTTATTTGAAAAAGCTTTACAAGTTTTTAGGTGTATTAGTGCATTGCAAGAAATGATTAACATGTCAGTGTCATCATCATTATATGCCACTTTTAATTTTATTTCTATTATTCCAGTAATTCTTAAAACATGCACAATGTCAGCTAGCTAGGACCTAAACACAGTGTGGCTTGATCTCAAATTAGTAAAGCTTCACAGTAAATAATAGGTTATAAATCCTCTTCCTTGTTAACACACACACACACGCAAAAGGGTTCAGAAAAATAACAAGTTAAAGTGATATTTGCACAGCATTTATGTATTCTGTGGTACATCTGTTCTCAACATGTACTTGCCACCATTTATGAGTAATATTGATACACAATTTCTGTAATGCTAACCATTTTAACGGTGACATAACGTTTCTAGCGTGACCCACAGAAATGTTACATGTCACATGAAACTACACTGTTAAACATCCTCTCATTGTTCTAAGTTGGAATGAAAATCTCAATCTTTGGCATGGGAAAAAGATGTTTAACCTAATATATGAGCCATTCGTTACATGCAGTGATGCGAAGACACATAAAAATTTTGAAAAGTAGATAAAACTGCACATTATTTTGCTATATAATGCACTTCTTGTTTCTTTGTAGTGAACACCTAAGGGAATTATGGACTGTCAAAAGAAATAATGGTTAGATGTGTGAGCAAATAAATTACATTACTAAATTATTTTCTATTAACTACTCAAACACACAATTCCAACACTTTCACTTCTTAACTAAAACTACAAACAGCATTAATAGTTCATAGTGTAATCTTTCATTGAGTTATTTATTTGACACACATTCAGTTGTATGTCATGGACTGAGAGGTTTACACTATGCAGAGGGCTCCATTTTTCATCTTAGTCATAAAGTACATTGCTTAAAGTCTTATCAATTAAAGCAAGCCATTTATCCAAACAATTGCTCTGTACATTAAGCAAATTATACTTCAAAGTCAGATAACTACATGAAATAATCTCTTATTGGAAGATACACTGTGTATTAAATTTTATTATTAAAACTGCACATTTTCTTCTTCAGCATTCATTACTGTGCATATGCATGCCATTGAAGCATTTAAAAATTCAACGCTGTAATATTCTTGTGTTGTGAAGACAGAGTTAAGCTTAGGACAATTTTAAATGAATGATACAGCTTTAATTTAATTATTATTTTTCATAATTTATTCTGCACTTGTGAATGTTAATTCAACCAAAGTGATTAGAAGAATATAAAATAGTGCCATTTATGAAATTTATGTCACCAGTTGCCAATACTGACTTCTGTACTAATTTGACATTATTAATCTTATATGAATCGATCACAAATTTCAGGTTTTTCTCTGAATATACTTTAGTATACTTGTGCTGAAAATAATGTATGTACTATTCAGCTTTTAAAATTCTTATTAAATATAACCATTAACAGAGCTGCTATGTTGTCATTTTAAAGAAATAGTGCTATTTTTTTGTACATAGTTGTTATCATTTCAAATTTATATACATATTTCTTTAGGTTTTTTTTTCTCACTGTTATTCCAGGAAATTTTTCAACATTCTGTGTACAAAGAAATTGCATTACATATAACATTATGGTAACCTTACCTGTTTTCCTGTATCTACATAATCATTATTTTAGTGTTAAGTTATCTTTATTTTAAGTATTACACTAAGAAGCTTGAGGGAAAGGGGATACAGATGTCTTGTATAATCTCAAAAGCATCTTAAGTGAACTCACTCTCTCGTTTTTAAAATTTTAATTGTTTTTAAAGACAAAACTACCAATTTGCAACAGGAATAAAGATATAATGCTTTGTGGAAGTCAATTATTCATATTTAAGAGGAAAAGTTCAAGTGGATTCTTGACATTTTTTTCACAAATTGGACAACTTCTTTTGAAGTCACATCTCGCACACTGATAAATAGTTTACCGCATATTTCCTCAGCGTATTTGACGCGTATTATGCTAATATGCGATAGCTGAAATGTGCGTAAACTATTTATGTGTGGCGAGATGTGATTTCGAAAGAAATTTGATTCTATCAGTCAGTGAAAACGGGAGCCGAAGGAAGGGGGAAGCGAATGCACCATAGCTCGGTCGGAATAGAAGCTTACTACATTACCGGTCTTACCAGCCGTAGTTGCCAAGGTCGCCGGGGTCTAAAGATTCAGGAATGAGCGCCCTATGCGTCTTCAGTTTTTAACACGGAGTTGAGAATCTGGTATTAATCTGTGGTGGTGAGAGTCGCTCCTAAGGTAAGCAATGCATTATGCCAGGGTTTTTACGGAAGTAATTTAACTCTACATATTTACAAATTATTTCTCAGATTTCCTTCAAGTTGTATAAACATTTGTTAATCAGATACATTCTCAACTTCCTTTCAAATTGCTGTTTAGAAACATCAGCTGCAGATTTAATTTCTTGTGGTAGTTTGTTATAGAGCGTGATTCCGGAAATATATACATCTTTTAGAGATACACTTTTATTCACTCTGTGCTTAAAATAGTCCACGTTTCCTCTTGTATAGTGTTCATGAATTTGGTTATTTTTGATTGGTTTGAACTTAGCTATTACATACATCATTGCTCTGAATGCATAGAGAGAGTAGGTGGTAAGTAGTTTATTATTAATGAAGGTTTCCTTACATGATTCCGTTGCTTTCAAACATGATTCTGATACATTTCTTTTGATATATAAGCAAATTGTCCATATGCGTTTTTGCAGCAGCACCCCAGATTTCAATCCCATAAAGTATGTGTTGATAGAAACATCCATAGTATATTAGTTTCATTATGTTACTGGGACTGTACTTGCTGAAGTATCTAAGTAGATATACTGTTTTACTAATTTTCCCACATATATGTTCAGCCCATGTTAGCCTATTATCAACAATAAGATCTAAAAATTTGTGTTTTTGCTTCAAGAATATTGTTACTGTCTACTTTTAGTGGCATATTACTATCAGATTTATTGAATTGCATCATTTCGTTTCTTGCATGTTGCAGTGTAGATTTATTGATTTGAAGTAATTTAACAGCCAAGAAGTGGTATTATATAATGTAGTATTTAATCCTTCTAGCGTTTTATTCCAGCATACAGCTGTAGTATCATCTGCATACGTTACCACTTAAGTATTCGGGGGATTTTTAATATCATTAATATAAATAATAAACAGTAAAGGCCCCAACACTATCCCTTGTGGTACACCATACTTCACAGTTTCCAAATTTGATTTTACTTTGTGTTTATCTCCCTTTTTTGTATGATATTCCTGTAAACTGCTTTCTTCCAATCAGATAACTACGAATTAAATCCAAGGGTAATCCTCTTATGCCATATTTTTCCAATTTACTAATTAAAATATTATGGTTGATGCAATCAAAGGCCTTAGATAGATAAAAAAATAATGTACTGACCTCGTTATTTTCTAGATTCTCAATTATTTCATGTATGGACTGATTAATAGCTGAAATACTGGATCTCCCTTTTCTAAATCCATGTTGAAAGTTCTGTGATATATTAAATTTACTCAAGTAGTTATCCTTTCTTGACAACAAAATCCTTTCGAACAGTTTGGCTATTTCAGATGTTAAGGTTATAGGTCTATAATTATCAATACTTAATTCATCTTCCTTTTTAAATATCGGTCTAATTATTCCTAATTGCAACCTTTCTGGAAACTGTCACTGTTCTATTGAGAAGTTAATTAGATAAGTTAATGGTTTTGCAATAACACATTTACATCTTTTTAATAAAACTGAGCTAATTTCATCCCATCCACTACTCTTTTTATTTGGTAAGTTATTGATTATCTTAATGATTTTATCTTCTGTGATTGGTTTGAGAAAGGAGGAGGATTTGCTTGTAGTGTTTACATTTACAGAATTTCCTCCACTTGTCGGGTACATGGGCATATTTATGAAATAGTCATTAAACTTTTGGCTTATAGCAACCGGATCATCAACCACATCCTTGTTTAGGTTTAATTTTATATTTTTATGTAAACCAGTATATCTTCTAGCTTCATTCATGTTTTGCTGACATTTTTTACTTCCGCATCTTCTCTCTATTTGCATCAATTTTAACAACTTTTAAATTGTTGAGATCCTCATGTCTAACTCTTTTATATCTATTTTTATAGTATTTAAGTGATGAACTTTTATACAAAATATACATATCTTTCATTTTTTCTTTCAATTTCATCATTGTTAAAGGTAGTTTTACACTTTTCCTTCCGGTACTGTTTACGTCCACATTTATTTTTGGACGACGTGTAGCATCAAAATTCAATTTAAATAAATTATAGAATTGACTCCATTTATCATTTGCATTACCACACTCACATAATGCACTCTCCAAATCTATTACAGCTAAACTATTTTTTAAATTGTTTAGATTTTCATTACTTATATTCCTTACTATTCTTCTTTCTTTACCGTCTAGCCCATGGTAAACTACATTAAAGTAGTTAATTGGGCATAGTGATCATAGTGATGTAAGCACACTAACTTTTAAAAGGAAACACATATAAGGAAAAAATAAATTTATAAAATTTGAAACATAAATGTGGATGTTGTTCCCATGCATGTGGTTCTTAGCACTTTTTGTAGCACAGCATTTTATGCTACCCAAATATTAAAATTATGCTTATAAGGGTTTATACAGTATTTTCCATTAGTCAATCATTAGATTATATGGGAAATTGTAACTGCTGGGTGGGATTGCCTCCAGTTAAATTTAGACAACTTAAATTGATTTATGTGATTCAGCTATGTTTTTAGCACATGCATGCATTCTTGTGATGGTTTTTGAAAAAAAAATGGGTTAGTATTGACACAAACTTATAAAAATATGTCAACCTTTATTTAATACCATATTATTTTCAAAAAGAGTGTAATATTACTGATGAATTACATATATCTGTTAATGATGCAGCTGAAGAATCTTAATTTAAAGGCAGATTAAGTGATGTTTGGAAACATTTAGTAACAGTGACATCCAAATTAATTAATACTCATTTTTCACAGTGTCTCTTTAATTTTTAAGGGACTGTCTTCAGGAGCTGTTGCTTTCATTTTCAACCTTGAAGGTCTGACTAGAAAATGTTTAATAATAATAATAATAATAATTAAGGACAAATATTACAAATATTTGCCTCCGTATCTTTAAGCAGGCTCACAAACAGAATTGTCTTCTAATTAACATGTCTCTCTTGCATAAATGCTCAATTCCAAGGAATCTACATCCCAAAAGTTATAGCATTAGAAGGTTTCTGCTAACTTTGTTTTTTGTGCACATTCCATGGTAGCTCAGTGGTACGATACCATGCATAGAGCTGAAGATCCATTGTTCCAACTCCAGTTATTGCATTAATTTTTCAGTTCTTATTTTACCTCTACTCTGAAATGTTTGTGTAATTGCCACATGATATCAGACCTTCCCTGCTCTTCCTTACAAACCATAACCTAGCTACAGATAAACAACAAGGATTTGAAAATGTAACCATCCAAGCATCACACTGTCTTAGCATGCTTAGCATATTTTATATATATAAGTAATCATGGCCAAACTTACCAAAACTACCCTATTAAGTTTTGCTTGTTAGCATTCAAATTTCAGAATTTCAGCTAATTTTTTTGCTTTCTTTTTTCAAGGGACTCTTATAAGCTTTAACGGTTCATGGAGATTAACAGAGGAACTTGCATCATCAAGAAACACAGCTGATTTTGCTGTGCCACTGAGGGTACTGAGTATCAGTGAGACTGAACAAACAGCACAATCATACAGTATAAGAATTCACTTCAGAAGCATCTCAGCTACAGGAGATATAATTGCACAGTGCCATGCCTTACATATGTTCTACGTCAAGGAAAAAGGTAGCACTGTCTAAATATGTTTTGAACACTAAATAGATATTCCAATGTGTAAGGACTATGATACAATGAAGCACAAAATTATACTAAATAGATATTTTGTTTTTTAACGATGCTGTCAATTACCAGGGTCATATTAGCACATTGTGTGCTGGAATTTTGTTGTGCAGGAATTCCTGTAGATACCAGTAAATCTACTGACATGAAGCTGTCCCTTTTAAACATACTTAAAAACATAAGTTTGGGCTGGGCTTGAACCTGTGACCATGGGATCACTTGGCCAGTACCTAAGCAACTAAGCCACACAACTGTTTTGTGTGCTGCACATAAATTTTTAGAATGCTAATACTAAATCTTACTAATGTAATATTTTGTTTGCAATTCATTCATAACTAACTTAATATTAAGATATTAAAACTCTCAGTATATTACAGCTGAGTTTTTTTATAACAGTTCACTTATTCCTCTTGGGAATCATACAAAAATTTGTAATCATATTTAAACAATCGATTACCACATCCTGAACTTGCATAATACAACTTATTAACACACCAGAAATAGAAAGTAATTGCAACACTGAAAGTTGCCTTTAAGATATTCCATCATATAAAACTGATTAGTAGCTGCCTTGTGCAGACAGTGTAAACTGTAGATACTGAAATATACAAATACATATACAAATGTACATATTTCATTAATACAACTTACTAAAAAGTGTCCAAGGTCCAGCTGCATTAACCACGTGGGAAAAAATCTTTATAAAGAAATATGAAAGTAAATTGTTTAATTTCGATACTACCTTTGAAGACAACCCAAATTTCAAGTTCATCAAGATACCGACAGAGACGCACCTATCACCTCCGAGGAGTTCACTGAACCGGCATCCATTAGTCGACAACAGCTGATGATGTTAGGAAGATCCTAACGAAACGTGTTCTAGGTAAATACTAGCAATAAATGGAGCATTGAGTATTACTTTGACTCAAAATTGTATTAATTTTGTGCTTCATTGTACCATAGTCCTTAAACAACGGAGTACATATTTCAGTTTAGATTTTTGAAATGAATTGCTATTTTAGTGATTACTATCGTACCTATCCCATCTCAGGTTACAAAATTTCCTCACTTTGTTTTATGGTTCTGATATTAAAGATATATGATTGGTCCAGTTTTTTCAGAGGGGTTTATTCAGTTGAGTAGCTATGTACCAGTAACGTAAAAGTTGTTGGAAATGCAGAATCTGTCAGTAAATTAAATTAAAAGAAAGCCATTTAATTTTGCAAATTATTATATTTCCAGAATATACATATAAGGAATGTTGCAAAAGTAAGTTAAATTATTTTTTTAAATCTGCGTGGTTGACAGCAAAATTCCGGAAGTAGTAGCAAATTTTTATTTGGGTGTAATGGGCAACAAGGTACATTTTCTATGTATCTACCTTCGCTGTTCAAACCGTCACATGCCAGCAACCATGGAGACTCCACTTGCCTCTTTTGCAGTTTTTAAGATCGTGCTGTTATTAATTTTTACACAAAAAGTAAAAGTGCTATTGAATTTCATCAGGAGTTTGCACAGGTTTACAATGAGGACCTTATATGAAGGCCAATGGTTTCTTGTTAGCATTAGTAATTTATTAAAGGCAACACAACATTACATGATCATCAAAGCAACTAACCCTACATTTCCCACACTCCAAGTATTGATGACGAGATCCGTGGGTTATAGACACCAATTTGTGCCTTAATTTGATAAAATTCCTTTTCAATTTCCTCAAGATGTTCAATCCTTCAAAGGATTATTTCCTAGGGTGTGTTCATGTTAATTTAATGTTATTTTTATATTGAAATTAGCCTATTATATGAGAGCTTTTCAATAACTTTTGAAAATGTAGATGGCACTGAAATGGGCCTATAATTTTTAGGATTTACTGTCTCTCTGTTTTTATGTATACGAATCACTTTCAATATTTTTAAGACATCTAGAAATGTCCCTATAATTTACGAGATAGTGTTTGTTCACTGACATTTTAGCCAGTGGCCTGGGGTGACTTGTCTATATGGTGACACTTTACTGGCGGAGAAGTAAACATCATGCTGAACCCATATTGTGTACACTGAAAAACAGTCAAGTTTTGCAAGACTTCATTCGGAGTTGGATGATGACAGTCCTAAATCTTTCAACAGTGAACTCGGAAATATTATTGGTAACAGTTCTTCCTTCACTCTGCCTTAACCCCTCACTTGTTTCAGATTACATAAACACTCCCTCCCACCACTAGGTCAAACCCTTCCTGCTTGGAAGGGCACCGCATCCCAGTAGCTAATACTCAGATTATTATTATTATTATTATTATTATTATTATTATTATTATTATTATTATTATTATTATTATTATTATTATTATTATTATTATTATTATTATTATTATTAATTATTATTATTGATGCTACATTGTTATGAAATTCAGAATATCAATACCTGAAGCACATTTTGGCTAGCTTATTTATTTTATAATAGCCATAATTTCTTCGTTCTTATCTTCTATGTATATACATTCTGTGAAGAAAGTACCGGAAATTTATCATGTAAAAATCTTGTCGAAGAGGGGATTCAAAATTATTGTTGTTGCTAAGTTGATACATCTTTCCTCTATACCAACGCAGAGTTTGTCATACAGCGTGCTGTTTTGTTAGTGCAACTTAAAGGCGTGTTGCAATTTTACAATGAATAAAAATATTGAACAAAGAATCTGTCCCAAATTTTGCATTGCAAATGGTATTTCGTTTGCCAAATTGCTGAAAATGTTACAGAGGGCTTATGGTGAATCAACTTTATCAAAAACACATACATATGACTGGTACAGTGAATTCAAAATTGGTCGAGACATGGTGGAAGATTTGCCTTGCTCTGGTCGGTCATCAACAGTTTCAAATGAACTGAACATCGCTAAAGTGAAGGAAATGGTATCTGAAAACTGTCAGGTCTGAGAGAAATTGCCACTGAGCTTTCTGTGTTTCATGAATTAATTTGTACCATTTTAAACGATTGTTTGGGCATGACACATGTTGCTGCTTGATAGTTTTGAAAGGCTTGAACTTGCTGCAAAATCTCAGTTGCGTAAGGATTGCTGAAGATGTGTGAGAAGAGGCCAACTCCGACCCCACATTCATGAAACGCATTGCAACTGGTGATGAGACGTGGTTTTATGAGTTTGACATGCACACCAGTCAACAAGCTTCGGAGTGGCGCCTTCCAGTTGAACTGAAACCCAAAAGGGCACATCAAACTCAATCAAAACTGAAAGTCATGTTGGCAGGTTTTTTCCCGATTATCATGGTGTCGTGCCCTTGGAATTCTTGACAGAAGATCAGACAGTAAATAAAGACTATTAACTGAGCATTATGCAGTGTTTGAGAGAACAAATACAGTGAAAAAGACCAGATTTGTGGAAAAACAATTCATGGATTCTGCACCACGATAACACCCTAGCTCACAGTGCTATCATTGTGAACGAATTTCTGGACAACACAAATCGCATCGAACAACCAGCATACTCACCTGATCTGGCTCTGACCGACTTCTTTCTCTTTCCGAAACTCAAGGTACTACTTCGAGGCTCCCATTTTCAGTCAATAGAAGACATAAGGAGGAATTTATTGTAAAATCGCAACACACCTTTGAGATGCACTAACAAAATGGTGCCCTGTAATCAAACTAGATGAAAGGTGACAATCAAACTTCACATGGGTATAGAGGAAAGTTGTACCAACTTAGCAACAACAATAATGTTGAATATCCTTACAAGATTTTTATATGATTAATTTCCGGTACTTTCTTGACACAGTAGTATACATAATTTAGAAAGAGTTTACATTATTGTTTATGGAAATTTTGAGTTTTTTAAAATCAATTTGTTATATTTACATCACTAGTAAACTAGTATGATAAGTAGAAGATAAATGATTTGAAGCTGATATTTAATTTTTTTTAATCTGCTTGAATCTTTAACTATTATGTAACTATTGTTAACATTTAGGTTGGTGTGGTGTCTATCCAGAACAGTCATGCAAACAGTATGGTATACAGTGTCAAATGCTTGAACCAAATGACATCTGTCTTCCTCCTCCTAAATTGGTGGTAAACTCTCCAGATATCTGTGAAAGATTTAAAAGGTGAGGCTTCTATTGTGTATTATTTTTGAATTGTCATAAATATACTTACTTTAATATATGTAGTGGATATTAAGAAATCTTACAAGGGAACTATCACTATGCTTATACCTCTATTGGCTATATGTAGTAAGTTTTGGGCGAGAACAGGAGTGAGAAACCTGAAAGGTATAGGTCAAGAGAAGAAGCTAGATAAATGTCCATTGTGTGGAGAAGAGAATGCAGATTTCCATTGTATATTATATTGTAGTCAAACAAAGATAAGGAGAGAGCAGGCTTGGCTATGTAAATGGGACAATTTAAGGGGTGAAGTAGTAATTAGAAAAATTTTGTCAGTAAAGGGGGAAAAGAACAGGAGAAATATAGGGAATTATTTAGGGAAAGTTAAAGAGAGATGGCTAAGAACAATTAAGAGAAAAATATAGTGGGATAGGTGAAATGGCAAAATCTGTAAAAAGGAGTAGAGGGCCTCCAATACACAAAAACCTAGGGTTAGGTGTATGGGGACCGAATTATTAGTCAATGGTGGGCAACGTGATAGGATTTCCAGGATTTAGGAATATATGGCATGCGACCACTTGCAAGTAGCTGCTGGACATCCCTCATGAACTCTGTGCCGGTGCTCGTTACGTATGCCTGTGTGTAGATAACTTCCCATCAGGGGTAAACAATCCCTCCCATACAGTGCTGTGTTATGCCTATATTTTTCTACATATTCTAGACTCAATTTCAGGTACTTCCAGTTATATTCCACACCTGATTTTTGGCACACAGGACCCACATAGAGAAGATAATGCCATCAAACTCTCAAACGAATAGTGATAGTAAGCATAGTGATAGTTCCCTTGTTAGGAAAAAACTAAAATAATGTTAGTGTCATACATCAGGTTATAAATACCATAATTGTTATATTCATTAACTAGATATGTCTGACCTAGAAGCAGCTATCATCCTTGTTACTATGTTAATAAAATAACTGAACAGAGTTGTCATTGTTAGCACTCGATACTGTAATGTAAGAAAGCGAACCAATTTATTAAAATCAGTCATCATTAGTATCATACAGTTCAGAATTGAAGAGAGACTTTATAGCAAGGGTTTCTAGATAGAAATAGATATATAGAAAAACAGCTGAATTTCCTTCCTTAGGATACAGTACAAACCCTCATTAGTGAACAGTTTTTCATCTCAGAACATTACATGCGAGTAAATAAGGAAGTAATCTTAAATAACACAAATTCGAAATTTGAGGTTACCCATGATTCTGAATTTTGCAACTGTAGTTGAAATGAATCATGTAAATCTTCTCTTGTCACTTGCCTACTATAGGAGCAACAACATATACAGAAGGAAGTATTGCATTCCTCCAAAAAATGTTATATCAAGATAATATCAGAAATATATATTAAAAGACTTATTGAGTTATATTTTATTAAAGCTTACATCTTCATTCATGTCACTATTAAAAACAGGAAAGTTCTCGGGACTAAAATTAAATTTAACTAAACAACTGGTGAAATACAATAAGAAATAGCAAAAATATACTACGACTTATTATAATATTACATTCACATAATGTATAAAATTCAAAGAAATCTGATGACAACTGTACATGTGTTAATATCATTGCCAATATGGCAGTATGTCCCTAAGGTAAAAGCTGCCAGTATGGTCTCTGCATAGTTAAAGGCAGGGTATAAATGGAACAAAAGTATAAAAAAACAAAATACAGTGTATGCAATACAATATTACAATGAACTATAATAATTTGTTTAAGTCTTGGGTATAGGACTGGTGCCCACTCAGCATCGTGAGCAATTGAGGAGGTTGTTTTTGATAGGTAAGCGGCCCTGCTCAAGAAAGCCAACTTTCCAGCTGGGGGTGTCGAGATGCTGACCACATCTCCTCCCCACATCTCTACCTTACGTATGTGGGCGTAAAGCTGGCAGTCAGGTTGGTAGGCCCTGGCCCTGTATGGGCTGTCACGCCGTGGTAAAACTCCTAGCTATGGCATCGAATTTCTCAACCAGACTCTACCTTTCCAAAAAGCTATAACTGTTTGTGAATTTAATACTCTTATGCATAGCACAAAAGTGAATCGAGAAGATATTGACACACAGTTTCACTCACACTGTTTATTCACTGGACATGTTTCAAGAGCTTTTGCTCTTATCATCAGCTGGTACTCGACTCTGTCTGGTACTCTGGTCGAGTACCATCTGATGTTAAGAGCAAAAGCTCTTGAAACATGTCTAGTGAATAAACAGTGTGAGTGAAACTGTGTGTCAATATCTTCTTGATCCACTTTTGTGCTAAGTTGTGCTTCACTGTCTCTATGCTTCTTTCAAGTTTATACTTTGACTCTTGTGCATTCTTAATTTATGATTAAGATATCTATGTATTTTTTTATTATGCAGGTTTAGTTTCCCATCAGAAGATAATGGAAAGCAGCTCACAAGTTCACAGCCTAGCAGTGTACAGTCAGATAATATTCTTTCTCCGCCTTCTTCTCCTTCAAAAAAGCTACGGAACTCAGATAGACCGAAAAGACCAATGAATGCATTTATGCTTTTTGCAAAGAAGTATCGTTTAGAGCTCATACAGCTGCATCCAGGCAAGGATAACAGGTGCAGTATAATTCTTCATGTTAAAACTAATTTTCAATAACCTTTGTCAGTACCTTATTAACAAATTAAAGGTTCATCAGCTGTAATTTGTAGCTTTTTGCCCAGCAAAAAATTCCTGAAAAATACTACATAAAATATAGTTCTTTGTAACAAACTTCTCTTATCTTTTAAGAAGATTGATGAAATTTCCACAAATATTCGCAAATAAATCATCTGCATTTCAAACCCTTTTTTTCCATTATCATCATTAACTGTTGTTTCTGCTTTTTATGTATTGCTTAAAAATGTTGTCTTCCTAAATTTTGAAGTGGCATCATAATGAAAACCATGCTTTATCTAGAATTTACTGAATGAGTGTAGATCTCATGAAAATGCTTGTAGATTACAAATGATAAATGGGAAAATGGATTGGAATACACTGTCTTTTGCTTTTTTTACAGGTGCCTCTGAAGTACCTAAATTTTAATCGTAAAACTATTTGTAGTCGGTTTATTGACACTCATCACTTACTTTTCTTATATTATTGAGGGACTAGTTTCAAAGGCTGTTGCCTCCATTTTCAACCTCTCTCCAACTAACATCTGATGTTGTCTGCTCTCCTCTCTCTGGTGGTGGAACTATGTACTTCTTTGTCAAATTATCTACTGGTGGGAGCAAAGTTAATTATGCAGTCCTTATTTTTCCATATGAATATGTTCTCCCGTGTTGTTAGTTTATTTTGGTTTATCACTCCTTTTAATAATTTTGGATTTGGATCAATGTCATGATTTTCATTCCAGAAATGAAATCCTTCTGCTGATGTTTCTAAAGTGCTCTTTGACTGTGGTTTTTAGTTTTTTTTTTTTTTTTTTTTTTTTTTTTTTTTTTTTTTTTTTTTTTACCCATGTAGCATTTTTCACAATTTTTACAACTTATTTTGTATATTCTGGATTTGTTAACTGAGAGGATTTCATCATTTGTTTTTGAATTTAGCAATTTTAAAATTGAATGTCCATTAGTAGGTGCCATGATTATATTTTGTTCCTTAAAGATATTTTTAAATTTATTAAATGTTTTTTGGGTGATATGTGAATGAACTGAATATGCTGTTGCTTTCTTTTTCTTTTGTAAATGTGGTTGCTTCCTTAATGATTTTCTTTAGTTTAACTTTTCCAATTTTCTTAATTACCAGACTTTTGTTGTATCCATTTTCTTCTGCTATGTGTAGTAATGCTTTTTGTTCTTTGACGTATTCTTCTTTATCCATGGGTCCATTGATTTACTTTTCTATTGTGAATTTGATAGTCCTTTCTTGCAGATTGAGTAATTTTAATGCATCATGTAAATGTTTATTTGGCACTGTTGCAAAGATGTCATCAACATATCTATACCAAACTGTGAAGTTCCATGGGAAGGCCTTTTTAATTTGTGTTTCAAATGCACTCATAAATAAATTTGCCAAATAAGGTGAAAGTGGGTTGCCCATTGATAAACCTGATTTCTGATTGTAGTGTTTTCCATTAAAGCTGAAGAAGTTTTGTTCAATGCATATTTTTGTTAGTGAAATATATTCTTCTACTTCTATTGTAGTTAGCCATTTTTATATAAAGTCTGTAATAAATATTAAAAGCAGAAGCATTATTAATATGTAAGTGAAGTTGAGTGTAAATATAGTGACTCAAAAATCAAACTCAAAAAAAAAAAAAGTCTGTAGTTTTTTTGTTGGAATGCTTGGAAATAAAGTTGTGACATCTTCACATGTAAGTGAAGTTGAGTGTAAACATAGTGACTCAAAAATCAAACTCAAAAAAAAAAGTCTGTAGTTTTTTTGTTGGAATGCTTGCAAATAAAGTTGTGACATCAAATGAAACCAGTCTGTCATTTTTGTACAAATTTATATCTTTGATTTTTTTCTACCAGATCTAAAGGTTTTTTTTTTTATATTTGCACTTTCAAATTTTGGGAAAATATTGAATTTGTTTAGTAACCATTTGGCCAAATTATATGTGGAAGCATTTATGCTACTAGTGATATGTCTCATGCCTTTCCCTGTTTTGTGAATTTTTGGCAGCCCATATACTCTTGGTAATGTTAGATTATCTACTTTAATTTTGTGAAATTCTTTTTTGTTAATTATTTTGCTCTCTTTTAGAGTTTTATTTGTGATTTCAATGCAGTACTTTAATGGGTTGGTTTCTACTTTTTGTAATTATTGTCTTCTAACAAGTCTTCTTAGTGTAATCTGCTTTTTCCAAAATTACTAGTTTATTTCTCTTGTCTGCTTTAGTATAAATAACTGGTTTCTTTTTAAGGGCTTCTACGATTTGGTTACTAAAATTAATTTTCTTTTCCTTTCTAATTTTAGTTTCTTCTTTTTCCTCCCTCTCCCATTTAGAAAGTTTCTCATTATGCTCAAGTTCCAATGTGTGTAAGTGAAATGTGGTTATGTATACATTTCAATTAAACTTTGAATGCAAGCTATTTTTGCAGTTCTTATATCTCATTTGCTGCATAAGTCTCAAACATTTAATGTGCATTGATTTTACTACAAAAGTAGACTGCAGAATCTGATACATCTTATCACAAATAATACATACCATTTAGTGGTACGTAGAACTACTTGTGACATTTTTATAATCTCACTGTAACCTTCAAGATATAATAGCAGTTTTGGAAGAGCTAGTATCAGATTCTATAGTCTGATACATATCTAAGCATTTTATATTAATCTAACAATGGATTAATAACACACATAACTTTAATATTTATTATAGTCTTATAAATATGTTTAGAAAATTACACCTCTTATTATTAATTCAATCTCTTTTTAAGCACTGTAAGTAAATTCCTTTTGTAATGTTCAATTTTTCCTTGAAATAAAAGATTCATTTAGGACCAAAGTTATTGTCAGTGACTGCTTAACATTTGCTTTTCATTGTTACATTTTATGGATCTTATTAACAAAAAACGGACAAGTGCAGACTGCCCCGTACAGTGTTGGCAGAAACTTGTGATTTTTTTCACTTTGTTTTCTCATGTTTTGCTTACTTTCTTATGGCATTCTATGCTCTGGTTTCTCTTCTTTCTTCCTTCTCCCTTTGGTTTTATGAAAATATGAACTTGTCTTGTGACCCACTGTCACTTAATGGCTGGATTTAGAGCTAATTCTCAAGCAAGGATTTTCCTGAAGTTTGTAATTGATAATTTGTTCTCATTGGACATACTGTAAATTATCCAAGTGTTAAACAAGTGCTTTACTAAAAGTAATTTCAACATCAATTTTCTGTACCACTTCAAACTTCTTTGTAGCACAGAATGATTAGACATCTGGTCACTCATGTCCACTTTTCTTGGCTGTAGTGAATTTCTTACCACATTCAACAAGATTGTTTTTGTTTGCCTCAGCAGTCTCTTCTGAGACTTCAACATCCATAGCTTTTAATGTATCTTCTGAACTCTGTTGATTGATAATTTCTTTTATCCCAAGTAGTATCATCACTTTCAGTTTTACTGTTATTGGATTCATTAATTCACCATTTGCAAGTATTGCCAACACTAGCCCAATTAACTTCCTACTCTATAACATTGTGATTTCTAATACTGTGACATACATATGTAAAGTGATCATTGAAACTTGCAGTCAGCAATGGATCACTAAATCTTCAAAGAAAAATTTGCAAAACTGTATGCATGTCTGGCGGTCATTGGAAGGTAGTGTTGTACTGTGCATTTGTGTACATGATTTCATACATAATAAATAGTCTGTACAGGATGACTAATTAATTATACAGAAATATGTATAATGTGCCATTTCAAGATTTCTTTCCATAATTTTAAATCCTTTTTGGTAAAAATTGTAATTCATATTATCTTCAAAATTACATAAAAGAAGCAATGCTAATAATAAATATAAAGAACAAAGAGAGAGAGAGTATAGAATGGGTGAGAGTGGGGTATGGAGAGTGAAAGGAATGAGAAACAATTTTCCACAAAAACAATACCCAATATTCTGGAGAAAAGAAGATATAGAGCACATAATATTTGAGTGTGAAGAGACTGACTTATATAGAAAATATATAAATGAGAAGTGACTCAAAATGGATAGAAAGATTGCACTAATTAAAATTTTTAGTAAAGACTATATGAAAGCTGGAGAGTTTTTATATAAAGCTAAAAAAGAAATAGAATTGGTCATTAAGAGTAGTGAACAAGTTATACAAGGTGCTTTCAAGTTATAACTAGAAAATGGATTTTTAGGTGCTAAAAAGTTCAAAATATTTACTAAAACACAAAAATATTTTCTTTCGTTTTATATAATAGAAAAACTTGTAATAAAAAAGAACTGTTTTGATAACTTACCAGTGATGGATTATTGAAATCACATGATGATGATGATGATGATGATGATGATGATGATGATGATGATGATGATGATGATGATGATGATGATGATGATGATGATGATGATGATGATGATGATACCACTTTTGATACCATTACATTTGTCCAAATGGTGTTTGTTCATGATGACATCCTCTTTACAGATAGTACATTTGGGTGTAGATATGCAGTGTATTTTATAAAGGTGTTCTGCAAGAAAATCATGGCCAGTTTCCATTCTAAATAGGGCCATTGCAGTGTTTCTTGGTAGTTTTTGTATGTCAGTTTTGTCTCCAATGTTCTTATAATCCTTGTCTTTTAGTTTATTTTCTTCATCAAGTCTCTGCTGTCTTTTAAAACGTAGCTTAATGTTGTTTAATTGCTTATTAATTTCAGTTTGTCTTACGGGTTTTATATTTTGAATTGCACCTTTTTTTGCTAGTTGGTCAGTATGTTCATTACCTAAAAGTCCAACATTGGCTGGAATCCATTGCAGGGTGACATGGTTTCTTGATTCGACAGCTTTAATTAAACTTCTTATTTCTTTGATGTTTTTTGTTGTTTTGTTTTTATAAGTTACAATCCCATCTATGGCTGATTTTGAATCTGTTAAGATAACTATGTTTTGCTTTATGTACGGTCTGTACAGGACATTCTGCAGTGCTGCTTTTATGGCTGTTCTCCATCATAATGGTTTGAAGTTTCGTCTAGTGTTAGATACTGTGCAAAATGTTTGCAGTATACTCCTGCACCAGCATCTTGTTTGTTAATAAAGGATCCATTTGTATATATTCAGAGCCATTCTTTTTCTGGATATCTTTCATTTTCTGTGGCTATTGCTATTGCTCTCATTTCATCTGCTAAATTGTTTTGCTTATGTATTGTATATAACAGGTCATACTTATAATGTATGTCAATATATTCTGTTGGGCTTGTTTCCTCTATTGTTGTTATATTTGTTGTTATTATGTTCTTGTGTTTTGAGTTATTGATATATGTTCTGAAGCTTGTTTGGGTTTTTAGATTGCTTATATTATCTGCTGTGTGATACCACTTGTGTCTATTTTTGTTAACTAGCAGTTTTTGTGCTAGGGTAATTGTCTTTAGTTCATGTTCCAGTTCTATGGCCATATTTTTTTGTTAAGCTCTGTAGTATGGCAGCTCCTGTTATTATTCTTAGTGAATTGTTTTGTGAGGTTTCTATTTTCCTTTTGAGTTTCTTGCTTACTGTTGCCAGCAGTTCTCCTCCAAATAGTAAGTTGGATTTTATGTATGTTTTATATGTGTTATTAAGGAGGTCCATATTTCCACCCCATTTTTTTCCTTCTAGGCATTTTAAGATGTTGTTCTTTTTATTGATCTTATTTGTTACATTGTTTACATGTTCTTTCATTGATAGCTTCCGGTCTAGTTCTATTCCTAGATACGTTGTTGTGGATGCTTCTTGTAAATTTTTGTTATTGATTTGCAGACATATATTTTCTGTTTTGTGTTGCACTGTGAACAGTTGATATTGGGTTTTTTCTGTGTTTATCTCCATATTGTTATGGTTAGTCCATTGTTCCAGTATTATTATTGCATTCTCCATTGTTTTTTGTAACTTTTTATAATGTTTCCCAGAACTTATATTCTTTTCAGAGGTCCATATTACTAGGTCGTCGGCATACATTCCCACTTGTATGTTATCTAGTTTCCTCAGTGCATCTGCTAGGTCGTTTATAAATATATTAAAGAGAATAGCACTTGTAACAGATCCTGTACCCAACATTTGTCTTGTAACTCTAAGCTCTATGGACCCCGGACTCATTTGAACATCATTTAACCAATTTCATTCACCGTCCGATATGACTGAACGTTGGAGGACGTTTAAAAAAAAAAAAAAACTCTGAAACTGTGTGCCATACAGTGTTGCTGTCTCTGTCATACATTCTCAAAGAGTGCCTGCTTACTTTAAAACAAACTGCATGTTTCTATCTGTTTCCATTTCGAAGGAAAAATAAAATGGGAGGTACTTTAACTTAAATGCAATTCATAATTTTAAGGGAAATTATTGTGTATAGCTATAAGAATAAAGTAAATATCAAAGAAGCAGTTGGCGGAAATGAACCGCATTGGTTGGTGGGTTTTAATACTCCTGTGTTCTTCCACAATATAGTTCCGCGGTTTATTAAGCTTCTTGCTTTACCTGCTTTCAGTAAACCATTCAATTATATATAATTTACATTATAAAGTAATTACAGTAAGAAAAATGACTCAAAAGTTCAAAAATGCATGGTTGAGTAACAACAAAGATGGCAATTACATTCCGATGGCAGCACTGCTGTTTAGGTGCGTATGCGCATATGTTATGTATAACCAATTACTTACTAAGAAGCAGAGCTCATTGCGTAATGCGGAGTAATACTTTACTTTATTCTAACAGCGAACAGATTAAAGTAGAAGTTGTATAATGAATATGGTAAGTTAACAACCTGGATCGAACACTTAACCATATCCCTTGTATTTTTTATTTGTAAGAAGCTTAGTAATAATAAATAATAAATGAGCACCATCAGTCTTCTGTGACCGATTTGCAGTCAGTGTTGAATTAACTAATGAGCCCACTCTCTCAGAAGATGCATTTCATAGTTATTCTGTAAGATTTTTAAAACATATGGTAACCCATTTCATAAGCAGTCTCCAGAATATGGGAATAGCCACCATTAAAATTGTGCCATCCAAGGTGCACTAAAATCCTTACCTTATAGTAGATGCTGGAAATGTTGACCTTCTGCTCCCAAACAGGAAACATATTAAAAGGTTGTTACTCGTCTAAGCTCATCATCCAGAATCCTTGTGACTCCTTCTTGCATGTTACCACGAGGGCTTTGGGCTCAAAGTTACAGTGTATAACAAATGTCATATTCAGATTGCGCAACACATAGCCTTGTCTTTTATCTTTGAGTGATGTCTTATTATGGGAAAATGAATATTCTGCATCATAGGATGTCAACCTTGCATACTTGAGGAGGGAAATTTCATTAACAGACACATTTTCAAGTTAACTTATATGTTCACCTTCCAAAATTTGAGCCACTTTACTGAAGGTTTTATAGTCACTGTTTTTCACAAGCAAAACCTGATTTATCGAGATTTAACTGTAATAAATACGACTCATCTATAAATTAATAAAACCTGATTTGTTTTTCCCTTCCCCTTACAAAGCTGCTATGTGCTTTTAAATGTGAGATAGCATGAAGGGTTTTGCTGTGCCAGGTGACCACATGTAAGATTTGTGATGGGCAGTTGGGATCTCTGGTTTTCCCCACAGTCAGTTCAATTGCTCCATTATCATCTTTCCTTTCATTCATTTCACCCTCATTCTGTTATCTACTTCTGTGTCTCTATTTGATCCAGAGTTTTTCTTCCTCATTCTGCTACCTGAAGGCATCAGGGATAGAGGAACAAGAACCCCTAACACATTTCTTTAACTGAATTACTTTATAAGTCAGCGTAAGTTTCTAATTTGTTTATTGAACAAATCAAGAAATTAAAATAGAAGATAAGAAGGCAAAGTAACATTTTACTTTAGCATCAAATTAAATTCTGGATAACTTCAAATACAGAAGCATATCTTGGTCCAGTTTATTTCCTACTCATGAAAATGCTTCAAAATGATCTGCATGGTAAAGTGTTAGGATTGCTTCACACAATCTATGCAGAGTGTGAATGACACAAATTGCAAGAGTCATATTCAGGAGACTTATAATAACTCATGGTGCGATAGCCCATGGAGGGCCAAGGCCTGCCAACATGACTGCCAGCCTCATGCCCACATATGCAAGGTAGAGATGGGCGATCATCCAACCAGTACGGGGTGGAGATGTGGTCAGCATCTTGGCACCCCCAGCCGGAAAGTTGGTTTTTTGACTAGGGCCGCTTACCTATCGTAAGCTACTCAATTTCCTCACGGTGCTGAGTAGGCATGGGTCCTATACCCGGAACTTGAAATTTGCCCTGCCCATGAGTGGGATCAAACCTGGGTCGCATTCCATGATAGGGAACCAAAGCTTGATGCCTTAGCCCACTACGCCATGGTGCAGAGCTCAGGAAACTTATACCTTAAGGAAATTTTCTTCATATATACTACGAAACCATAAGTAGAAGCAATACATTGTCATATTTTACACATTTGGCCACAACATTTCCAAGGTTTCATTAAAGACCTAGCTACTGTTGCATGATTGCAGTTGGCAATTCTTTACAGACTAGCAAGAAATTTTGTTGAGAAATTTTGTGTCATGTTTCAATACATCAATACACCTGCAATTACATTTCTCACCTTTGTACCACTGGCAGCATCAATGGTGACCCAGATTTTACAAATGGACTTTTTATGGTTTTATGTTTTCTGTTTTTTTTTTTTTTTTTTTTTTTTTTTTTTTTTTTTTTTTTTTTTCTTCTTCATGGCAATTCGGAAGATAATTTTTCTGTGGCGTCGGGATCAGGAAAATTTATATTGGTATATTTAGTTAAAAAGACTTTCTGAACTCAAAATTTTTCGCCTTTTAAAGGGAAATCAGCTAAAATAAATACATTACACAAATCTGAACAAACGTCTGAATGATTTTGCATATCAGAAAGAGGATGGAGTTGATTCTCCTATATGAAATTACACTGACAAAGCACATAAAACAGCTGATTTGTCGCAAAAACTATTTGTAGTTGGTTTATTGATACTCGTCACGAAGTTCATAGTTCCACCACCAGAGAGAGAGAGAGAGCAGACAACAGATGCCAGTTTGAAAGAGATTGAAAATAGAGGCGATTGCCTTTGAAACTAGTCTCTCATTAATATAAAAAAAGTAAGTGACGAGTAGTAATAAACCAACTACAAACAGTTTTTGCAATTAATTTTGACGTCACTGTTACTAAATTCCTCCAAACAGATACAGCTGATTTGTGTTTAATTACTGATAAATGTTGTACTCATTGGGAAAGTTGATCTGCAGTAACAGATTTCGCACAAGGCTGGCAAAATAACGGGTCAACAACAACTCGCTCTGCACTGGTATACTAGCCTACTGCTAGAGAAAAGTTTGGTATCCCTAGTTTTCTGCATTCCATTCTGAAGCAGATATTATTGTTTCCAGCACGTACTAACCGGAAGCCAGTGAGTTATTGTGCTGGTTAGTTTGGTGTACTATGGTTGTGTTCAGATGAGTGTTTGAGGTGACAGCAATGTATTCTACTGAGGAATATGTCTTTCTAGTGGAAAACGTTATGAATGTGGAAACTACACAAAGAAAGTGAAATGAAGTTTCGTTGCCAAGTTTCCAAATTCAAAACTACCATACTGAGATACTGTGCGTGATTTAATTAATAAATTTCGGAAGACAGGTTCCGTGCATGATGCTGCTAGGAGTGGTAGACCCTGTGTGCTAACAGAAGAAAAACTGTCAGATATATCGGATAGAATGCTTAAAAGTATACAGAAATCAATAACAAAGTGGTCCAACAATGTGATATTTCTTATAGTTTCACATACAAAGCAGTCAAAAAAGAACTCGGTTTGTACCCATATAAACTGTCAGTTGTGCATGAATTTAAACCCACAGATCACCGAAAAAGAGTGCAATATTGTGAATGGTTCCAGAGGTTTATTTTGCATCATGGAATTGATGTGTTAGATAGGACATTTTTTATTGATGAAGCTTGGGATTGGTGTATGGTGTGCAATTTCTCGCTCTCAAATTATTGGGCCAATTTTTTTTTGACGCCTCAGTTAATTCAGATGTTTACTGCTCGGATGTTTATTTCACAGCTAAATGAAGATGAAGTGAACAGTACATTTTTTCACCAAGATAGCATCATATCTCATACATCACATAAATCTATGGGACTGTTAGTGGAATTTTTTTGGGAAAGACTAATTACTAAAGGACTGAGGCCTCCGCGGTCTCCTGATCTTACCCCTCCCAATTATTTTCTTTGGGGAGCAGCTAAAGCTTTTGTCTACAAGAGCAATCCAAAAACATTTAATGAGCTGAAAACAATGATAGAAGATTACATAACATTTATAACAAAGAAGACATTAATTACAGTGTTTGAAAATAAATTAAAATGAGTGAATCTGTGTCTTCAAGAAAATGGTAAACATTTTCAACTTCTTCTTTAAACAGGTTAGTTGTATATTTTTGTTCTACATTATCTTTCATGAATGTCATATTTGAACCTTGCGGCATCCAGTGCTGCCACCAGAATTCCCAACTCTAGTGGAATTTTAGTTACATGGTAGGTGTGGAATGACTTTTCAATGGCCCGATAGTATTTTCCCATCAGCACTAAAATTACTTTTAAGCTCTACTACATTTTGATGCATTATAGAATTTACAGTTACAGTAGTGATTTTATTTTAGATTGGGTGACTAATGATGATGATGCAGACGACAAGAATATAGAATGAAGAAACTGATGACATACTACTCATCAAGTTACTTTATGTGGTCATTTTCACTACAACAATTCCTCAGTCTTTCTTATCACTTTGTAATAGTGGGAATTTTGATTATTAGACTGAAAGTTCAGATTCAGATAATTTATTAGCAATAGGAGTCAACCAGACTCATGGCATTGTCAAAAATACAGTTTATGTACAATATTTTCAAAGGTTAAAATATATTAGTTTACTTATGGTATGGAGATGTAGTCCAACAAAATACATGATTAAACTAGGATACTTATTCTATTCAGGAATGAGATTTCATGAAAATGCTGGTCCCAAAATATTTATATAGAGAAAATCTTTAAAAACTAAAACTAAACATTTTAAAATTATATCTACATAAGATATTTAAGGTTAAAATACATTTCAGAATTAATAACATAAACTGCAGTACTTCTTCTTCTTCTTCTTCTTCTTCTTCTTCTTCTTCTTCTTCTTCTTCTTCTTCTTCTTCTTCTTCTTCTTCTTCTTCTTCTTCTTCTTCTTCTTCTTCTTCTTCTTCTTCTTCTTCTTCTTCTTCTTCTTCTTCTTCTTCTTCTTCTTCTTCTTCTTCTTCTTCTTCTTCTTCTTCTTCTTCTTCTTCTTCTTCTTCTTCTTCTTCTTCTTCTTCTTCTTCCTCTTCTTCTTCTTCTTCTTCTCCCGTAGGCCAAGGTTGCCATGTGGGGCGTATTGGTAACCAACCAACCAACATTTTGATGCAAACTTTCATGTACACTTGTTTGAAGTTTTGGCATTTAATGCACACTGCCAATTAACATGCCCAACTGCTTTTGTGTGATATGGTTGTAACTAACAGGGTATTAACAATACTGAGTTTAGTATATTACATCATTGCTTAACAAACATGTATGGTATAACCTCAGAGTGTGATTCTGTAGTTCATGTACTGGATCAACAGATATCAAGTGGTATGGCTGCTAAAATTTTACAACTCACATAAGTTTTGAGGCAGTTTTTTGTTGTAAATAGAATGAGGAAAGCACTAACATATGAGGTGTGATCGAAAAATAACAGGAATTTACTTTTCTCTTAAAGAATCTTTATTTATTTATCAACATCAACTTGTCCCCTTCCAAGTAATACCCCTCAGATATAATACACTTGTGCCAGCACGTTTTCCACTCTTGGAAGCATTTCTGGAGCTCAGTTTTCGTTATGGTGTTCAGCTCCTTCAGCGACACTATTTTTACACATGAATGGTGACAAAACGACTTCCTTTTGTGGTTCTCTTCAGCCTTGGATATAGAAATTAGATTCAGGGGCCCACTTCTGGCAAATACAGTGGCTGAAGCAACATAATAGCTTTGTCTTTTGCAAAAAAGTCACAAACTAGCTTTGAGGTGTGAGTGGTAACATTATCATGATGCAATTACCAACCGTGCTTTTGCCATAATTCTGGTTTTCTTTGTATTGCTTCATGCAAACAGCACATAACTTCCTGGTGGTACCACCAGGTAGTAGTTACCATACGACCATAAAGCAGGAACTCATGATGCACTATCTCATTGTAATCGAAAACTTTGAGATGAACATATCAACTGGTCTTGGCTTTTCAGGTAGTTTCTATTGGGACAGTTGGACATTGGTTTTGATGTCATACACTTATATCTATGTTTTGTTACTTTGTTACCTTCTTTAGAAGTTTTGAATCATTGTCAACTTTACTCAGCAATTCTTGAGCAATGTCTCTTGACATCATTTTTTTTTTTAAACATTGCTTGGTATGAGCCAGAGGATATGTTGACATCATCAGCAACCTCTCTGATCTCTCAAGCAAAATTTATTAGTGATGTCTTTAATCCATGATTTTCAAAAGTAAAAAATTTATCAAGCACTTGAAAACACACAACTTTTTCGACTGTCAACAGTAAACTAAGTATTCAAAACAGCTGAAAATGCAAACATACATCAGGAACATGTGTACCAGTTAAATAAAAAATAGAGTTTTAGTCGGATATGTAAGGCCTGTAAAAAAAAATTTTCACACATTGTGTGTACTTATAGAGAAATTATCGAAAATATTATTTATAGAATATCTGAAAAGTATTAAAATATATATTTATAAACAAAAATTTAAAGAATATATATTCATATACCATATTTTTCACAAAATATGTATTATTATTTGAAATAAAGTTTTGCAGATACACTTCTTGGACCTAGATTGGGATAGTATACACATATTAAGGGAAAAAAAAGTTTATTTACATAAAAATCTGGGCCTATTTATCACTAAGTTCCTGTAGTATATGAAATTTAGAATGAAGATAGTGTAGATTTTCAAGGCTAAATAAACAGTAGTCTGTCTTTATTTTCAGAGCCATTAGCGTAATTTTAGGAGAGGCTTGGAGAAATTTACCAGCAGCTGATAAGGAAGTCTACGTTACAGAAGCAAAAGCCATGGCTCAGGAAAGGAAGCGCTTGCATCCTGACTGCTGGAAAAGAAAGCGATCCCACTCAGCAAGCTTCGTTGAAACCTCCAACAACTGATAAATGATTTTATTTTCAGAAAACATGCACCACAGCTTAGAGAATAGTGTCAGAGTGGGCAATTAAAAAAGAGTAATGTATAGAGTATTCACCATTTCATCAAGATATATTTTTATAACTTCCATAATGAGTTATTATTTACTTCTATTTTGTAGTGTAAAACTCTGATTGGACTAAACTCAGCTCTCTAATAGGTTGTCAAATAGAACACTTAGCACTCACAATTAGTGATACAACCTGAAGATTAAATATATGCCCTGTACTCAAGCTTTCTGTAGACTTGCCCTTAATCAGCCTGAAAAAGAAAATACAATACACTTGGATCAACAATATACTAACTTCTATACCTTCAGGATAAAATGATTTGTCCAACTCTAGTTGTTGAAGTTGTGTGACTTACGAGTACCCAAGTACCTTCTGAGGTAAATCTCTGTCTACAAGCCATTTCCTCAGATTTATAAGAGCAAAACCTTACTTAGAGCCAAATCTGATGAATATGGCACATGTAATAGCAGTTCAAAGTTGTGCAACCTTGTGTTTGCAATTGAAGTGTACACTAGAGAATTGTTTTAGTACAGTACCTTATTTCTGACTCCTGGCCAACTGCTTCACAGCCTGCTACTCCCAGTTCAGTATTGAATATTTACTGGCCCTTATCTCAAGAGCATAGTGTGGCAGCAATTAAAGTGCATCAATGTACTTGCATACAATAACCACATACCTTTATCACAAATCTGAGATAAAGGTATGTTCAGAGTCTGTGAATATTTAACTCGGTTGGAAGCAGCATGTGGTCTTTCAGTAGCAACAGGCTACAAAACAGCCAACCAGAAGAAAAAAAAATAAGGTTGCTAGAAGATATAACTTTTTTCTGTAAGAAATGGCATATTTGACCTTAATGCATCCTTTCAGCTTCACCAGCAAACTTACATAGCAAAGTATGTAGATGGTTTTGCCTTATTGAGCTAATCTACCAAACCCAGAAAAATAGTGGTTATCACCTTTTCTGCTGAAGGAACACTTTTGGACCTCTTTTGAAGTGCTGCTTCATCTCTGGTTGTAGTGGTTAACCTATGTTTTGCTTATGGTAATGCCACATTCAAAAAGACGGATGACTTAAATTTGATACATGTCTGAACCTGCTGTGATATTTTAATTTGAATATGTTTCTAATCAGCAATAAACAAATCTAGTGAGATTTTAGTAATTGTCAGCAAGCTCACATATCTGATATGTCTCACATATCATTTTTATCCATTTTCTAAAGAAATCTTAACTTGTTTATTTTGCAGCTTATATAATATATGATACATATATAAAGTTGCATGTTACCTCATCTTAAGGATTATCTGGCTTACTGTCCCTAAAGTCTCAAGTCCAAACCTGGTCCAGAATGATGTGTTTTAAGTTTGCTTAAAAGAGACAGTCTCATGTCAGTAGATTTACTGACATGTTAAAAACTCCTGTAGGACAAATTTCACACATGAGCAGCCATACAGGATTCTGGCAATTGTCAGCATGATTAGCTAATTAATGAATTAATTAAAGGATTATTCCGGCACTGTCAGCAATACTTGTTATCAGGCCAAGAACTTTACAAAGCACCCTTTAATTTCTGGTCCCATTGTAATCGCTGCACTAGAAAACTAGAAATTTTATTCCTAACTGATGCTTATACACAAAAGCCTTTTAAGCTCTATTATTATAAAACCATGCTTAAAACATTCAGGTATGTAACAGCTTTACTGTCTTAAATCATTTTTCTTTTGGTATTTTAACTTGCAAGTTAAAATGCAATCTGTTACATGCAGTTTTGGTCTGCTATAATGGTTTTCTTCTCCACCAATAAAGGAATTGTAATGGACATTGGGTTCCCAAACTGCCACATGCACAGAAGAATGACTATTTGGTTGTTGGAGGATACAATTGTTTTGTTAGTAGTGAAGCAAGTTTGTGTGGATAGAATTAACATTTATATAATCTGAAAAGATTGAAATTGAGTTTTTTCTTTTTTTCCTTGGATAAACGTTACATTTGATGCCAGGTGTAGTATTAAATATTTATTGAAATTAACCGAATGATTGCTTCAAAGAGTAAGATTGAACAATTTAAAAGTGGTTGATCTAAAATGCGAGCTAGAAGAGTGTGATCAAGAAACTTCTAGGACTAAGATTGTTATGGCTTTGGAGTACTAGAATCAGAAGGTAAGGAACCAGAGGCACAATCTTTTTAAATTTATGGCAAATTATGACACAAATTTTAGAGGAGAAATTCACAGAAAGTTCTAAAAGCCAAGCCAAAAATTTCAAGATATTGGAAGAAAAGATGCAGAATGACCCAGAATCAAGTGAAGAAGTTCAGATTGTTAGAGACCAAGATCTTTGAAATTGATAAGGAACTCGAATGAAAACAGACGTACAACGTAAGATAAATGTTGAAGACTGAGTTAAATTGCAGGAGTGCATACAGGCAGATCCTTGTAAATTCATATCAGAATGAGAGAATGTTCTAAGGGTGATGGGTGTGAAACCATCCATATTGTCACAAGCCCATTGTTGATCGAGGCGGCACAGCAAGGCATTCAAAGTGACGGGCAGTCAGTGCGGAGATGAAAGCTCGCTGAAACAGCGGGGGGAAGGAGACAGATTTCTCGAGAGTTCTAATTCTTTTTTCTAGCCATCTTGATTGTTGGAGAACATTCCGGAATGTGAGTAATTTATAAAAAAGGGAGCCCGCCCGCAACAAGAGTCAGTCGGTAATTGGACACGTGTACGTGAACAGCTGTGAATGTGGACTTTGTGGTCAATGACCTTGCAAGTTGTATATGTATGTGACGTAATTCTGGACTGTTGGGGTACAAAGTGTTTTTACGGAAATAAAGTGCAATTTTTGGTGTTTGTAACCTGGCCTTTTAATTTCACGAACCCACAAAGTCACAATATGCTGGAAAAACACTGTAGCCACACATTGGAAGTAATTTTAAGTTGCAGCTGTTGCCATGAATGGAACAGAGAAGACATAGACCCTGGCTTAGTGAGTGCTTTTTGAAGGAATACTTTGAATATTCTCCAGGCAATCCTTGACAGTGAACAAAATAATTGATTCCTTGGTGACCCAACTAAAGATAAAGTAATGAGGATAAACATCTGTACCATAAACAACTTTGCAGCAGATGCCAGAAACTTGGCAAGACAATACTGGAGTTTTAGGCCGATATTGCCCATCTTGTTCATATGGGTTATCCTTCACCTCCAATTGATTTCACTGAATAGCTGTCTGCAAAATCCTTTAAGAATTGCAATGAGCTCTTTGTCTTACACATCCAAAGACATTAGAAGATTGTTAGATTGTTCATTTGAATTTAAAGCAGCTATGCAGACCTCAAATGTACATGCACTGCAGCTAAATTAAGAGCAATTCCAAGACAAGACAGGCCAGACCGGAGACCGTCCTACCAGAGAAGGAAGCATTTACCAGGAGCATATCATTCTGACATGCAGCACCAAGATACATGTCGATACTTCTTTCCTGAAAGACACCACCAGATGAAAGAAAATGTGAAATGATAATGGAGATGAAATGGAGGGATAGGAAATTTGGGGAATGTAATTAAACTTAAACCTAGCATTCACCTGGCATCCTGGGAAAACCCCCGAAAACCCATGGGTCAGGTAGGCCAGCCATGGGAATCAAACCTTCTCGAATGGAGGCCACAGATGAAACTGCCTGAGCCATCCTGCTCTGTGTTAAGGAGGCGGATGGGAAATCCAAAATAATACAAATTTTTGTATCTCGAGAAAGAATTACAAAGTCTTGCGATGTCTACATAATAGATGTTCCAAAGGCCATCTAAGATAAACAGAATTCTAACGTAGGTTAGAGAAAGAATCTACTTGGTAAACTGCAAGGATGACACCAGATTGGTGCAGGACGAATGAGGTCTGTGCTGCTGGGAACAGGCCAAGAGGAAAAAGGGAAGTGCCCTATGCATCAATACTATGTGAAAATTCCATTTAAGAGGGTGGCCATTGGCATAGCAGGGCCTTTTTGTGGGAGTGATTCTGAAAACAAATACATTTTGGCAGCCTTGGACTCACACACTTCTCGATTCACTTTTGAGCCTTGGACTGTTTCTCCAAATGGGTTAAAAGCCTGTGCACTCCCTAACCAAGAAGCCACTTCATTCACCAGTATCCTAGCAGCTTTCATCACAGTTTGCTGCTCCTTTAGAATTGCATTCTGATCAAGCTAGGAACTTTGAATTAACAATCTTTCAGTGAGTTTGCCAACTTACGGAAATATGGAAAACCTGAATGACAAGGCTACACCCTTAATTAGATGGAATGGTGGAAGGTATGAATAGGACTCTTGAAGAAGACCTTCCCAAAGTTGTAATTGAGAATCAACATGACTAGGATGAACACCTGATGGCATACTGGTCCATAGAGCATAAAACAAAATGACAGTGGTCCTCTTTAGAAGGTATTACACTTACCTTGTGACCTGACGTTTGGCTGGAAATCAGGTGAGAAATTACAGGTTGGGGATGATTATGCAAGCTGATTGAAGGAAAAGGTGGATCAGATTCATGCCTTTGGTTTGTGAAGTATAGAAAATGCAAGTGATGGAATGAAATGGGCATGATACACAGGGGAAGAAGCAGGATTCCAAAGCCAAGGATTGGTGTGGCTGTTTAATCTGCAGCAACAAGATGGCTTATATACCAAATTTCAACTATTTTGGGAGAGGCCATATGAAGTATTAAGGTGAGAAGGTAGTGCACTTGGGGTTAAAATTCACCTTTTTTTTTTTATTTTCACATTTTATTATAATGTCATCCCTCTTGATTACAAATATATAGTTAAAAAGTTAATTGGAGCAATATTTTATACCTAATTTGCTAATTATATTAGTGGGTGTTAAGTTTTTGCCACAAGCTTTCGTAAGCTTTCAGAAAATTGATCATAACTTCTGTAATACTGAACAGATAATTCTGAACTAAACCTTGTTTTGTAAGGGATCTTCCAAACTTTCTGCTGGTACCACTGTCACTCCAATGATGCTAGTTTTTATATATATATAGCTATTGGTGAATATGTGATATGGGTAGTCCAAAAACATTTCGAAAGTGAAAGTTTATAGGCAATTGTTTTACTAAACATAGAAAAGTAAATGTAGAAAATATAAATATAATAGACAGTGAAACCACATTTAATATTGAGGTTAGTAGACCCAGTTCAACAATACATGTGCTAATCATGATAGTAGTCATATATAGAAATTGATAAGCTGTGAGTCCTAAAAGCAGATAAAATGGTTGAAGAACTGGCCAAGAAGGCAAAAAAATGAAGAGGAACTTGAAAAGAACAAGTGAGAACACAGAGGGTCAGGACTATGCAGCAGGAGTGTTCTGACTCATGTGAGAAGTCAGTAATCAATATATAAACTTTAAAGCCTTTTTTCTAATTTTCACAGTTTTTCAAGTTCCGGTACACCTTTTTAAAAAAACTAATCAACCAAAACATATAAATTTTGTTGTGTGTATTAAGCAGACTCATAAGAATAATAATAAGAAGGAATTTTTCCCTGAGATTTATAATACTTGTTTAAAAAAATAAAACTTTCTGAAATTCCAGTGCTTTTTTTTTTTTTTTTTTACAAAACGAAAAAATTATAACAAATTGTCAGTACAAAATTTTCATATAATAATAAATAGGTATTGTTAAAGATAAAGGTATTATGAACATGCCTGAAAATTTTACTGTACATATCAATAATAATTTCTGAGTAATGTGCACCCAAATATCATGGAAATAGCATTATGGAGATACGCAGTACCTTCTCACCTTAAAGCAAGTGAATTATATCGTTTATTGAATTTGCAAACTTTTGTAAGGAAAATTCAAGGTTGGTTCACATTAATTCTTATTCTTTTATTACTTAATATACTTGTACAAGCTTCTGACATTGTTAAATATAAAATATACTGTATAATCAAATACATATCTAAAAGTTTATAATTATAGGATATAGAGCAAAATATAAACACTATAAAAACATATTTACAGATCATCAACTTTGTACAAACATTTATCCATTAAAAAGTATTTAAATTTGTTTTGAAATTGCTTCGTACCATTTAATGCTTTAATTGATGTTGGCAATCTATTAAATAAAATCTGTCCCATTATAAAAACATCTCTATCAGTAGATCGTTTAGAAGTACAGTCTCTAAAATAGTCATTGTTGTATCTGGTATTATAATTGTGTACATCAGCAGTCTTCAAATTTACCTTACTTGCAACAAAAAGAATTGCCTTATATACATTTGAATGTCTAAGTTTATTTGTTTCAGGAGTGCATTTTCCCATTTTAGACTCTCAATTTCAATTCTCAGGGCATTATTAGCACCATCATTGCCTTTTTCTGTACTTTTTTGTCTTTTTAGGATGTCATTTTCACTTCGCAGACTTCCATTTTCCTTCATTGCATCTCTTAAATCCTTATTGAGCATTTCAGTTATGACGTGAAGCGACGACCCCATTTCTTTCTCGCGGGTACACTTCCGGCCACTGGTTCAGCCTCACGTGAAATTTTGGTTGTTTTCTCAGGTTCAAATTTATCCCTCACACTCCCTACATTTACACTAATTACTGCACTACTATACTTCATATTAACACATTCTTTAGCCACTAAATCCGTAAATTTAGCACTCGTTACACTTTTTCCACTTCGAAGGTTCTTCCTCTGCCTGTTGCTTAGATCAACCGGAAGTTCATCAATTGCCTTGTGCGTTCTAAAAAATGTGTGGTGATTGAGGAATGCTAAAGATGAATTTTTGGCTGTTCTGGTAGAGGTAGAGAGGGACAGTGTAACAGACATTGGGTTTCCAAAGTACCAGGAGTGAACAGATGCACTGCTCAAATAGTACACTTTTTCCTACTTATTCTTCTTTCTTTGTTTCTTTTGATAAAATCTGTTCATATAAGAACATTGGAACTGCTACCCATTTAATAAAATTTAGCTTTTGAATGAAACACTAAAATTGCTTCATTGCTATGATAGCAATTATCATAGGACATGTTTAAGGTTCAGACATGTATATTAATTACACTAATATTTAATTTTATACTCCAACATTTTAAATTTTATTCAACCAATTTTAAGGACTGCACCCGAGAATTGTGTGTCTTTAAATTCATCAATTTTGCTTGAAAATGGCAAGTAACACGATTAGGAAAAAGGAAAAAAAAGGAAGAAAAACATCAAAATAAATTAAAAAGTCAAAGAAATATAAACCTTTTTCTTTCACCAATGTTGTGCATCCAGAGTTTTTGGCAAAATGTTGTACCTTATTAAGTTTGTGTGTGCATTTGTATACACTTTTCAGCTTGATATGACAATCCCCTATTCCACTTTCCAGTTTTTAGGAGATGTAAAAGTCACAAAGATTAGCCACATACTATATTAATAATGATAATAATACAGAATTGTTTTAAAATTATTTCTTAATTTAATTTTGTGGTTTTAAATGACATGTCGGGTAACTCAAATATGCCTTATAAGTAAATGAATAGAAATGAACATGTAGACTCACAGTAAACTACTTGACTGCCTAATCCACAAAATTGCTTTTTGCTTAAAATTTATCGGAGTTTGCAATATGGTGTTATACTTCAAGATATGACTGAATTAATACTCAGGCTGAGAATTTTGTTTATTAATATGGAAATTATACAAAGGAATTGAGCATATGTTGATGCAAATACTGCACTGCATGTTCTTCTGAATTGTACACTGTAATAAATCATGTTTTTCTACTTTGTTATATACCATTTATTATAAAGCCGTATATTAAGTATGTACACATTCAACTGAAAACATACAGAAAGATATTTGTCAATTAGGGAATACTCAATAACTCCATCATGTGATGTTAAATATTTTTGCACCATTTCTCTTCTGAATCTTGAAGAGTACTTTGTCAGGTTTTACTTATTTAAATTAAGGGTGTACATATGACAGTTTTGTTTTCTAAACAAGAACTAAAATTTGTTCAAGCTTACTTTATGGTAAACCATACAGTTATTTTAAATGTTTCCTAACTAATCACTTGAGTATCTCATGCCTAAAGTTGTGCCAATATTGTCTGTTAAGATGTTACAAGACTTTGGTGATGTTTAAAATTGAATGGCAGCATAAATATGTTAGTAAGCTTCATGTGCATTAGCTATTTACACACATCCAATTGATCTTCTCTATTATATTAATTACATTATATTTGCAAATGATACTTTTATTGTTGTATAACATACTTTTGCCAATGTTTGATTTACTGTTGTTTGTGTTGCACAAAGTGAATGCATAGAAATTAGCATGTTAAATCTTGGATCTGTATTAGCTAATTAATATGGTAAGAGTACAGAAGGATTCACCAGTTTTGGTCTCTGGAAAAAGTAAATGAGAGTGGTCTTCTATTTTAACTTGCCTAGTTTACCACATTGTGGTGATAGGAATTCTTGTTCCTCTATTCCTTATGCCTTAGGCGTCAGGCTGATGAACAGAAACTCTGGATCAGAAAGAGAACCCAGGATGGGTGATTAGCCCAATGCCTGGTATGAGATAGAGAAGTAGGTCACAGAATGAGGGCAGATGATAATGGAGCAACTGGTGGAATGATGGCGGGATAAGTGGAGATCCCAAAGAAAACCTGCCCCTGTACCGTGTTGTCCACCACAAATCTCACATGCAATCACCTGGGATCAACCTGAGCCATCTTGGTGAGAGTCAAGTGGTCTAACCATTCAACCACGGCATTGCCTATGAGAAAGAAGTCATTTGCCAAAAGAGGAGAATAGTGAAACAGTGATAATGATATGATGTTGATCATATGTTGATGTTGATATGATATATGATAATGATATAATATTTAATATTTTCATTCTGATAGAACATCTGATGAAATGATGCATTGCTTCACATATAGGATTTGTGATCAAGAACAGAGACTAAGAATGTTGAATCCAGCTGTAGGTGCTAATGCATTTCAAGTATAATGATCTCATAATGCTTTATGGTTAACAGTAAATTCACATACTTCTTTCTTTATTGTTAGCAAAAATGACAGACCATCTTATCTCAGATTCTCTAAATGAAAGTTTTGATTTATTTCCATCACATTTGTTGATCAACTATGTTTACTATATTAAAAATGTTTACTATATCATTCTGTTAAAGATTACTTACAAAATTGCTTCAGCTATTCTATTCCTATTTTGTCTTTATAGTACTAAAGAAACTCACCAACAGATGCCCAAATTTTGAGTGATGTAGTAGATCTTCAGTGCATTAACTATCGAGAGACACCCAAAGCATCCTAACTGGCTCCACTGGGTTTTGCCCATCCATGCCCATGATACTTGTTGCCGTCTGCCACTATCATAGAAAGGTTTCAGATGAAACCATGCAACATATATAAAACTATGCTATTAAAGGAGAGGCTGAAACTGGCCACCGCCGTTGTCCATACTTTTGTCACCTCTTTAGGAAATTATCCATCACTTGCCATAGTTCACATTGAGAAATGCTGGCAATTTCCTGGTGGATATTTTGTTTTAATTCTTCCAGGGTGTGTGTACACTTTATGCTTTAATTTACCCCAGAGGTAGAAATTACAAGGGGTTAGGTCAGGGGACCAAGGGGGCCACAAATTTCTACTAATAATTCTGTCCTGAAACACATTCTCATCAAAAGATTGGCTGTATGAGTTGCTGCAGAATATTGTTGAAAAAAGGCAAATTCTCATTCCTTGTCTGTTAATTCTCAAAACAAAAAAAGGGAAGAAAAAGTTGTGTTCACATATGTATGGGCATGAACTGTTGACTAGAAAAAAAATTGGGTCTATAACTTTCTCTGCTAATGGAGAAATGCAAACAAATAGACGTGTACATGGACAACGATGGTGGCCAGTTTCAATATCTCCTTTAATGACATAGAGTAATTAAAGCCTTTAAAAGTAGTTTTGTAGTAGATATGCATGGTTTCATCATAGCCTTTCTATGACAGCAGCAAATAGCAACGAGTGCAGAGGGCACACACAGGCAAAACACTGCACAGCTGATTAGAATGTTTTTGGGTCTCTGTATAAAGATGTTGATTATAGAGCACAACAAAGAAATAATGCCTACATGGTTAGTTATTTTCCCAGGTTATACATGCAGGAAGGGTTGTAGCCTAAGAGATGATTCTGCATTATATACTGAATTGAGCACTAGTTTCACTGTACAAAATTTGTTTTTAGGGAACATTTATCATGTTGTTTCCCTGGTGTGCATTTCAATACTAAATGCAGACTTGCTTTATACATGACCTAAACCATGCTACACGGTTGTACAATATATAGTACTTCACACTGTGGTAAAATTATGTAGGTGAGAGAATATGGCAGAAACCATATTAAACCATGTTCAAATGGATCTTTATAGCAGTAGAGTGCCACATACACCTCCAAATATTCTTGTTGCAGGAAAATATCTTCTGCAACAGGTATTAAATTCCAGTTATATAAAACTAAATAACTTAGTTATCATAACATCACCTTACTTATTTGAAAATTCCACTTGAAAAATTGAATTATGCTTCAATATGGGAAATACAAATTTGACACTGGCGATCAGTTCCTTTCTCTCATTCATCCATATTTATGTTTAAAAGATAAAAAGTATTGTGTTAAATTGTTTATATTAAAAGCAAGTATATATTATTCCTGAGATTAGATAATTTTAATACTCATTATTACATATTGCGAAGATTTTAAGAATCAGTATAACAAAAGTTGCCTAATAATACCAACAATTTTCATAATTTGATAATACTTATGTTATCTTAAAAATTTACCAGTGGAGTACGTAAAAATTAACAATATTGTGAACTTAAGATTATAATGAGCTGGAGTGATTTTGAAAGTGCATAATGGCAAGTCAATAGGCGAGCTGAATTAAATAGCAAATCTTTAATTATCAAATATATGAAAATGTTTTTGATAAAGATGGTCTGTGTAGACAGAAAGAGCAAAGAAAATGTAGATACAGTTTGTTTTTTAAACTGTTATTAGTTAATGTTTCTGAAGTTCCATTATGTGACAAATTGATGAGCTGTTGTTTTTATGAAGTTTGAAGACAAAAATTGTCTAGCATTTTTTTTATAAATTTAAATATATATGAATATAGACATTGTATATTAGTTATAGACTGTTGTGTTAGAATATATAATCCATTAGAATAATGTTGACTGTGATAGAAGGCGGTATGAAACATCCAATATAGTGATCTCAGTACTTGTTTATGTGGAACACCTTTTGCAGGGTTCATTTAACTCAGGGTGGTCTTATAGACCAATGCCCGATCTCATGATACTCCTTCTTGCATAGTAATTGTTGTTTTGCATGCAGTTTATTTTGTTGCTTTTTTCAGGATGTGCAATATAGTTATCATTTACTAGACACATCAAGCATCTGCAGAAATGCCACTAACATATTTTAGAAAAGAAGGGAGAAAAAGAAAGGAAAAAAAATAGTTGCTCAGTTTAGAATTGAATATTTATTGTGTTTTAATTGTAATTCCAGGCTTCATTAAAGATTATTTGTGTTAAAATTGTCCTTAAACTGCAAGGTCTAAGAAACAACTATAGTTTTATATAGTATATCAAGTTAATGACATAGATGTGCCTTGTTTGCATGGATATGTAGCGTGACCTAACATATTACATGTTAACGGAATGAATGTCACCTGTGAGGTATTGTGTTCAAAACATATGCTACTGCTGAGGATCTCATCCAGTGGCACCAGTGATGTAGTTGGACCAATACGGGCCAGTATGCCATACCACCCAAAATTTGAACACGTAAGCGTACCGTCTAAATTCGCAAAGCTATAGTTAGAATTAAAGACAAAAATGTTTATTGTTTGTTCTTAATACTAAGTTGGAATGGCAACAGCTTTTATATTAGCCATAAAGCTTCTTGGTATAACAATGAAGAGTCAGGCTGTGCGAATTGACTTTTGGTGAGTACCACCTAAACTTTTTTTCCAGTTCGGTGAATACCCCCTAAACATTTTTTTCAACTACGGCACTGAGTGGCACCAAACCTCATAACCAAAACTGCAAAGTGAATTAAATCTATCATGTTAGACAATTATGTCCCATATTCATAATTGGATAAATCAGTGCTTCCATGGTGAGGGAATTGCTCAAATAACAAATATTATTTCAGAGACATCTCTTTTCTTTTCACATATTATAATGTACTTCTCAGCAGTTACTCAGACGTTAAGTTTCATGTGGCAAAATTTTGTAACTGTGGAACACTATGACAGCTTTTTTAATTTTATGTCCTCCAACGTTAAGTCATATCGGACAATGAATGGAATGGGTGAAATGATGCTCAAATGAGCCCAGGGTCCATAGAGCTTAGAGTTACCCAACATTCGTCTTCCAGGATAAAGGAAAACCCTGGAAAAAACCTTATCCAGGTAATTCACCCTGACCAAGATTCGAACTCGGGACCTTTTGAACGTGAGGCGGACTCGCTACTATCTACACTACTGAGGCGGGCACTATGACAGTGACATAACATGAGCAACAACTATATAAAAAATGAGTGCAAATGTTTCAGATATATTATTAAACTTAGTGTGTGCATTTATCTTTTGGTAAAATTAAATAGAAGTTTACTTATTCTTAAATTTATATTGAGAAATTAATCCTTTCAGAATTAATCCTTTTTAAATATATTACTCCTATATATGGATGTTGTTAATTAGAGTCAACTGAAAAATTCAATGCCACGGCCGGGATTTGAACCACAGATCTCCTGGTTTCTGCTCAAGGGGTTAGAGTGACTGGACGGAAACCAGGAGATTCGTGGTTCAAATCCCGGCCGTGGCATTGAATTTTTCAGTTGACTAATTAAAAACATCCATATATAGGAAGTTTACTTATTTATACTGCACTGTGCCTGTTAATGTAAAGACAGATTCCAGGAACTGAATGGATCCATTAACATTTTAAACTTCTTACATTACTGGATTGCAAGAACATTTTTTGTAAATTGTATTAGTTAATGGAAAAATAACAGTATCTGTCTTCGAGTAATAAGCTATGCACATAGGACTATTTAACATTTTTTAAAGAAGCAACAACAACAAAAATGAAATTAGCATCAGCTGTACCAATTTGTGTTTACAGGAAGTAGATTTTATTGTATTTGCTATAATGGATAAAAAAAATTAAAAGGATAAACAATCTTTAAAATAGGAAACATGATCTTATGCGTGATTGGAGGAATTTTGTACACAAAAATAGAATATAAATAAAAATTGTAAGTGACAAGGTATTAAAAAACCAACTGTAATTTTTTTTTTAACTTTATCTTAATGAAGTGAATTGCAAAATATTCACCTATATCACTAAAATAAAACTGTGGATGCAGTTACGAACAAATTAACCAAGTAGGCAGTGGAAAAAAAAAAAAAAGTGTTATTTATTAATGCTCGGACAGCTGGAGTGCAAGTTTTACTTATTTGTTAGTCATTTTGAAAATATATCTAAATTAATCCCAATATATTAAAAATAATAATAATAAAAGAACTTATTAGGCAGCAGAAAAAAGGGAGGGTGCAAGTAAGTAGAATAAGAATTTAAACCAGGATGCATAGTACCTAAATCTGAAGCAGAAAATTTTTAAATGAAAATGCTGTTTCTTGTACAATAATACACAAATCTAGAATTAATTGTATTAACAGGTACCTAACAAATCTTGTAGGGTAAGTTACTTGAATAAGGTTTCTCCCCAGGATTTTCCCTTTTCCTGAAAAGATAATTGTCAGGCTACTAAGCTCTAAGGACCCCAGGCCAATTTGAGCATCATTTTAACCATTTTGTTTATTCACCATCTGACGTTACTTACCCTGTAAAGGACATAAATTGATTGTTAGACATTTCTAATTAGGATCCGTAGCATATAATGAATTCTTCCAGCCTTGTCTAAATATTAAAATATGATCATCTAAGCTGAACAGTTAAATGAATGACTTAAGACTCAGAAAAAAAGTTTACTGTTCTCCTCTTGTCTTATCTGTCAGTGATATACTGTGCCATAAAATGGGACTGTAGGTGATCATTTTACAATTGCCTGATGGACATTTTATTAAATAGCTGAACAAGTCATAATATAGTACCTTTTGATAAATTCAGCCAAAATAGTTAAATAGTGTTCAATTACTATAAACGTTATTTCAAATATCTTGTAATTCCATAGCACAAAATGACATTGTTTGCAGTTCGTTAATTTATTACTAAAATTAGGCAAATGAGTCAATCTTGTATATACTTTTCTCCACTTACAAGTTTTTTAATGAAGACTAGTTTCTGGGAACTTCTTCCCTATCCTCAGTTCTGTGGTTGACTGAGAATAGGGAAGAAGTTCCCAGAAACCAGTCTTCATTAAAAAACTTGTAAGTGGAGAAAAGTATATACAAGATTGACTCATTTGCTTAATTTTAGTAACGATGGCACTCCACTTTCTGAAATACTTCTTTTTATTCTATATCATTAATTTATGTCTATGTTGTGGCATTATTCTTCAGGATGCAGTGTGTCTTTTCTAAAAATGTACAGCTGCCCCAAATATGTTATCACATTCCTGGACGTTCAGCATGTATATACAATTTACATTTTTATTTACCATTTCTTTATATATATTTTAGATTTTAATACTGTGGCACATTTAAATAAGCATAAAATATTATCATGACCTGTGTTTTGGGATACAAATTGATTGGTGTTGAAAGTTTTGAAAGTTTTCTTTCTAAAAGAGTAGTGATTTGTTTCTTCTGGAAATATTTATGAGAGAATTTAGCATATGTTTATAATATTAGATGAGTGAAAAAACATAATGTGCCCCTAGAAAATAAGCAGTTATCAGTTTAATTATTACCTCTGAATTTTTCAGAAAATCAATTTACACCCATTTGGTTTTAAAGGCTGTTGCACAATGAGTATCCTGTTTAAACTGTGTCAATTCAGAGATTTTAACACTTTAATATAAAATGTTTTAACAAGATAAAATTAGTCATGCTTAAGAATTTTCTTTACAATGTTCAATCACTTTAATATGGTATAACTCAGAGAAGAAAATATCTTCTTGCCTGCAAATGCCTATTGTGATATCCTAACCAATATAGCTTGACTTTTGCTACAATTTTAAAGGTATTGGCAGTTATTTCTATTTTTTATGTGGATGACAGTTTTGTGTACTGTTGCTGAAGTTAATCTTTTTTACATAAAAATAAATAAATAAATATGTCTTATTATAAGAATTAGTGTTGTTTTTACTACCAGTAATTACAAAAGTAGACAGAGAAAGATGGAGGTTCGATTTCCATAGTCGATCTACCTGACCCATGTGATTTTTTGGAAGTTTTCCTGGACCATCAGGTGAATGCTGGGTAGATTAGTTACATCACCTGAATTTCCTGTTCCTCCATTTCATTTCCATTATCATTTTACATCATGTCTCATCTGCTGGTCTCTTTCAGAAAAGAAGTGTCAGCGGGTGTCTCGGGTTGTATGGCAGGATGATATGCTCTTGTTAAAACTTCCTCCTCCAGTAGGACAGTCTCCATTCTCTGAACCTGGTCTGATGGAATCATTTCCGGACCACAGTAGGGTGGGATGCCAGTTGTTCTGGCCTGCTGGGGAGTTTCCAACTGGCAACGTGTATGGACCCTGCCCTCGGCGCTGTCGCGGCTCCTTGGGATGGCTGTCCTCTGTCTCCTCTTACCTCCTTCCTCCAGGGGGTGCTCCTTTTGGGGACATATATACAATAGACCAAGTTTGGAGTTCCGTGCTGAATGCCCTTTGTAGCATAGTCCAGCCCAGTACAAAAGTAGTAAAACAATTAATTCCTAAAAACTTTTCTGGTATCTAGCTTTACAATTTTCTTCAGTACTGCTTATGATGTCAGAACTTTAATGTTTATCTTCTCATATTTTTAGCTTATGCTAAAACTATAATAGTTGTTTACAAGCTTGCCAGTAATGACAGTTTGACTAAATTATTAGAAAGTAGAAAGGTCTTTACAAATGAACACTATTTATACCAGTGGAAATAATGCTCTTTCGAAAGGTTTGATTCCATTTTGTTCCGGAGAATTTTCTTATAGATATTACCCATGGATCTGATGGATAGGTAGGTGTGTGCATTTAGACCATTTCTGCACCTTCTGTGCCCAAAAATAATGATGCCAGAGTAGTACAGCTAGTGTATCATACACAGTATGAGGGGAAATCCCATTTTCACGTAAAATGCAGATGTCTTAGAAGGGTGTGTGACCATTAAGAAAGTCAACAACTTAATAGCAAAGCCCCTTCATATTTGAGCCTAATTGCTATTTGGATATACCATGGCTCCACATGCTGTGGAGTTTTCCTATGTGCAGTGTCAATCTGAGTACTGGTAGGTAAACTCCAATGAACAGTTCTAACAGAATCTGAAGATTTTAAAAAACGAAGAGAGGAAGTCCTAAAAATGAAGTAGAACAATATAGAGGGGGTGTGTAATTTAGTTGCACTGAAAGTGTTAACAAGCAAGGAGGAAGAAATAAATAAGAAGGTAGAGCATTTCCTAAGGAAAGTAAAAGAAAAATGAATGAGAAAAGTCATGGAGAAGAGAGAGAGGAGAAATAACATGAGCTGTACAACAGGTTTAATAAAGAGAAGTAACGTCTTCACAGCAATGCTGAGGATCAGGCAGCCATACTGGCTGTGCAACTCAAAGTAAGATATCAGGCATCTACAACATTAAAGTAGGAATTTGTGAATAAATATGTCAGAATACTGTAAATTATAAGCTGAAATATATATAATGTACTGATTCAATTGAAGAATGGTCCTGGACCCACAAAAGCACTATGGCACACTGATTTGCTAGTTTGTCTGCAAATTAATTTCTTTATGATCGAATGGCACAGCACCTACAACAGTATTAAGAGAGCTTTGGGAGCATAAATTTCCATCTGGCTATTATTATAGGTGGTAAAATTAGTCCATCCAGAGAGATTATTTATAATATGAGGTGCAGTTCAAAAGTAACACATATGTTTTTACTATGACTATTGCTGCAGCAGAAACGATGGTGGAAAAAGAAGACTTTGGGCAATAAGCAAACCATCAGTTTTATTTATTTTTATTACTCATCTTTCCTTTTACATCAACAGTGAGACAGCGTGAGCAAAGACATGGTGGCATTATACATGTTAACGGGGATGAGTGATAAGAAAAATAGATGTATAGGAGAATTCTTATATAGGTTAAGAGAAAAGTGGATTAGGGTAAAAGAAACGAAGGTCAGGAAGAAATGACAAGGTGCTCAGGAAAACCAAAGGCTTATGGCCAGGGGACCTGAGTCAGCAAGTAAATCTGGGATCAGCAATTTCATGTATTTGTACAGGAGGTATAATAGTATGTGTTAGATGTTAAAGTCATTGTAGTGAAAATGTAATGGAAACTGTACAAATAAATATCATCATACATCATCAAAGGAAAATACAAAATAAAGATTACAATTATAAAATCCATACTGGAAAATGCCATATATTCCTAAATCCTGAAAATCCTGCCATGTTGCTTGCCATTGAATAATAATTTGGTCCCCATACACCTGAACCTAGGTTTTTATGTATTAGAGGCCCTCTACTCTATTTACATATTTTGCCATTTCACCTATAATCTACATTTTTCTCTTAATTGTTCTTAGCCATCTCTCTTTAACTTCCCCTAAATAATTTCCTATATTTCTCTTGTTCTTTTTCCCTGTTACTGACAAAATTTTTCTAATTACTACTTCGCCCCTCAAATTGTCCCATTTATGTAGCCAAGCCTGCTCTCTCCATATCTTTGTTTGACTACAATATAATATACAGTGGAAGTGTGCATTCTCTTCCCCACACAATGGACATCTATCTAGCTCCGTATCTTGATCTGTACCTTTCAAGAACCATCAGTTTGTCTCCAAGAGTGAGCACATGAAGGAACATCTGCAGTTTTTTTAAGAGGCTATTTGTATACTGCTTATTAAGGAACTTTTTCTAGAACAGCAGTGTGCTATTATCTTTTTTTTTTTTAAGATGAAAATTGTGTCAATATTGTTTGTGGGAATGAAGCACTGGACTATAGTAATGTGAACAGGTAGATGCCAAAATTCAAAACTGGAAGAGTAATCAGCATTGGAGTCTAACCTTGCGCATCTCGCGCGGTTGCAAACTCAGAGCATGTAAACTACCTCTATCTGACTCACCACCAAAAGACCTTGAGGAACTTGGTGCTAATACAGGCCTCAACCATGGCTCAGTGGTAAGGGTCAGTAAAGATGAATAAAATGACAAAAGTGCTCATTGGGTGCCAAGAATGCTTGATGAATGCAATAAAGAACTCTGAAGGACCTGTTGCGAAGAAATCTTGATCTTGACAAGGCACTGCTCAGATTTGCATTTTTTGGAAATGCTGGTCACTATGGATGAAGCTTGGATCCCTCTTTTCAATCCTGAAACAAAGGAAACCTTCAAACTCGCCATCCCCCAAAAATTCAATATTCAGGGATCATAAGGATGTCATTGTGTCATATCCTCTTCCCAAGGGCATCTCAATCACTGGATAATGTTACAGATACATTTTGAAGAGCCAGATATTGCCTGCTATTGCAGAAAATTGGCCTGAACTGGTGGGAAAATTAATCCTCCACTAAGACACTGCTCCACCACAAAAGGTCAGATTGTCTCCAAATTCTTACCACAAAATGGAATTGAGATGCTTACAATCCCTATTCAGCTAATCTTACTCCAAGCGATTTCTGGCTGTTTGGCATGCTGAAAAACACTCGGAGGAAAACAATTTTCTTTGAGATCAAGGTTAGGATGCACAGTATACCAGTCTCTAAAATATATACCCAAAGACTCCTACAAAAAATGTTTTGAAAAATGGGTTGAGCATTGGCAACTGTGTTTAAATAAAGGAGACTATGTGAAAAAATGACATTGTTATGGATAATTTTGAGTGAATAAACAATATTGAGAATTTTCTATGCATTACTTTTGGACTGCACCTTATATATTTTATAGACCCTAGTACTGCCTGCCAGCATTGTTAGATGCACATTGATTCATCTATATAATGTGAGGTTAGGCAAAAGTTGTAGCAAGTTTTAGTTTTACTAGGCTACAATGAAGCATTAGTCAGGCATTAATGATAGCTATTAATGATTTGATTTCCCTTGTCATATTATTAATACATGCCTTATTCATCTCTGCATTTATGCACAGGCTATCAGGGCTGTAGTCTATGAAACAAGACGATAAACAAAGAACAGTTTAACTGTTGGTTATGAAAGTTAATTACATTTAAATAAAAAGTGTCTTTGTTTTAATACTTTGCTGCAGGCCATGTACCTCAGTACTGATATCTGTGACAAACTTCATAGGAAAAAAGAGGATACTGAGTTATCTAAGTATTGAAGTGAAACACACTCCAAACACAAAATAAATGTGTGTTTAGTACCTAATGAGTAAGTATAAGCCCTAAAAGCTGACCTCATCAGAAAAGTTTTGAACCTGGAGTTTCCTTCTTCTCATAGATTAATTTTAACATTCATTGCAATGAGGCTTAAGACCTGTAAACTAGTTGACACCCATTATGCATTTCTTAACAAGTTGGATATAGGTAACTAATGAACATATAATTACTCAATACTTAGTAGAAACATTGAACAATAACTTAAGACAATCAATTCAGAAATGAAGTTAATCAAGAGGTGGATACATAAACCTCTCCAAGAAAATATCTTCAGAGATTAAGACCTGAAGCTTTCTTGGCGACAAATATACTCAAGTTCTTCTCAGGAAGCATTTATATGTTTATGAACATGAATGGAGCATTCGTTTCATGCAACCTGAGAAGTCTAGGCTGGAGGAGCATTGTTTTGATAACGGCCATAGAGCCAACTTTCAGGAGACGACCATCTTGGCAAAATGCAACAGTTACTGGGAGCAAAGAATTAAGGAGGCTTTGGCCATTGTGATGCTGGATTTCAGTTCAGCTCCTCTTGGAAACCGGCCTTAAAATGGAAATCTGTCGACTTAAGAAGCACAGATCAATACAGCTGGATAATCAAGTTAAGTAGTTACGTTTCTTTGACCCAATTAATTTTCTATACTCATGCCATCTCCTGACCTGGCATTTAATTTACTGAAAACAGTCTTTTGTTCAGTAATGCGAATTTAGATAGTGTTTTGTCTTTGTTTATATTTGTGTTATATCCAGTGATTCATTTGTGGTTATAACATTTAATAAATATCCTGATGATGGGAGAGATGCACACTCCTGAAACCTTGATTCCTAATCGTCTTTTCACCTGGCTTGCTTCCCAAGAAGAACTTGTGTATCTTCAGAGATTATTTTCCTAATAGCAAGATTGCCCTAAAAATTTAAATATCATGTATGGTTACAAATTCCGTTGTGCATCTAGATACTTCACATACCGTAGTCCCAAGACTTGGTACTCCTCCAGCCAAAACTAGTGGTACTGATAAGCAAACTCGTTTAAACTACAAAGTAAAAAGCTTAAAAAATTGTAAAATTTTCCATCAAAATATTCAAAGTGTAAGAAATAAAAAGTGTAATATTGAAGTATTATTAAATTCTGACTTAAAAAATTTAAATGTGATATGTTCAAATGAGCACTGGCTGGAGGAACAAGAAATCAATCAGTTTACCTTACCAAATTATGTATTAGCTAGTTCATATTGTAGGAAAATTAAGAAAAATGGAGGTTCATATATGTGTGTGCATGTGTGCATGTTTTTTTAAAGAAGTGGATAAATTTAAAGTACCTTAATCAGGAAGAAGACTTTGAGGCCAGTATATATGTGAGCTACTTGACTTCAAAATGGTTCTAATCTGTATATATAGAAATCCAACAGGTAGTATCATAGTTTATTTACAACATTTAGAAACTATTTTAGATTTGTATAGACAGTCAAAAAAAAAAGATATAGTAATTGTAGCAGACATGAACATAAATTATCTAACTGAAAATCCATCTAAAATTCAACTCCAAAACATTTTAAATACATATGGCATGCAAAATGTAGCAAGAGTGCCAACTAGAGTGTCAAACCTTAGCTGTACTGCAATTGATGAGGTGATATTGAAAACAGTGGATGTATGAAATTCAGGTATGCGACACAGCACTATCAGATCACTATGCACAGGTACTGCAAGTATCAATTCATATAAAAAATTCCCCACCACAACAAAGGAAGCATAAAGTTTTTAAAAGGGTTAGACTTACAAATGATGCAAATCTAAATTATCTTAACTTTTTGTTAGGAAAAGAAACATGGGAAAATATATATAAGACCACTTCATTAAATGAAGCAGTAAATATATTCTTGGACACATTTAGTTTTCACTTTGAAGCAGCAGTGCCAGTAGCAAAAATTCAGGTAAATAAGCAAAATAATAAATGGATCTCAACTGGGATAAGGAAATCAGCAGAAAGGTTAAGATTCTTGAGTAAATATATTAAGGAAAATAAAGTATCACAAGAATTTAAGGGTTACTATTTGAAGTATAAAAATATATATAATAAGGTAATCAGAGCTGACGATAGGGGAGAAGTCCCCAGAAACTAGTCTTCGTAAAAAAACTTGTAAGTGGAGAAAAGTATATACTAGGTTGACTCACTTGCCTAATTTTAGTAACAATCTATTTATCAATTCGCATAGAACCAAATTGTATGAAAGTAGCTTCACATATGCTAGTCTACATTTATTCAATAAACTACCACAGAGTATAAAGAATATTAGCCCAAACCAAAATTCAAAAAGGCTCTATTTAATTTCTTAATGGAGAGAAACTTTTATAGTGTAGAGAATTTCCTAAATATTGAAATAGAGTAAACTCCACATTGGTGAACAATTACTTCTATATAGCATTTCGCTATGGTCTTTATATATTTTGTTTTTATTTCCTTTTCTACTTTAAACTTTTGTTGGATCCTGTATCTGTTACAGTTTTTAGTCTTATGTAACTTTTTATATTTATCTTTCTATCTTGAACTGATGTGTCCTATAACATATGTATTATGTTTCAAAGGGTGAAATAAATACAATATCGGTGGGCAAAGGTCATTTTCAAAATTGAAGGTGTTCAAAAACGTGCTTTGAGCCTTTATGTTAGAAGAAAAGTTCAATGTTTTGACTTTGCTTAGCATTGAAAGTGATATTTTATGACAGCTAAATTAAGGGTATAAAATTATTATAAGAGGCTTTATTAGTATGAAGAGTAGGTGCAAACCAATTGGGCAATAATATGACACTTTTATTTTAAGTCTGATTGAAAAAATACTCTTGTGTTGAGTAATACTAATAAAAATTACTTTTTAGTTGGATTCCTTTTAATTTTATCTTCTATTTACCTATAGTAATCAGGGAAAATTTGTACTTCCTTTACATCATTACTGAGTTGAAAGATTGTAATTTTGCCATAAATGTTTTGAGACTCACTGAACCCCCCAAAATGGCAGTTTTACTTTACTCTGCTATTTACCTATAGTAAGTAGAGAAAATTATTCCCTTCAAAAATTTAATGCCAGAATTTCAACAGAAAAACGTTTTGAGAGTTCCTGAATCCCAAACAAAATCAAAAAACACATTTTTAGAAAAAAGTCTGTGAAGAGTATAACTCAAAAACAAATAATCTTCCAAGGGTATGACGTGATACAAACATTTTCAAGAAAATAACTCGTCGCCCCATACTTGAATTTTCATATACTTTTTTTTTTTTTTTTTTTCAAATATGAAGTCATTTATTTTCTTCTTGTGCTGGTGGAAACATCATGGAATTTTAAAGCCATTGCATAGCAGCATTCTCCTTAAACAGTTTACTGTTGCTTTACCTACTGCATTATTATACAGTGAAATGTGTAAACATAAATTAAAAGTTTATCTTGAATAACAAGAACTAGGTTTGGTAGAGCACCTGGCTGCCGTGCTAGGGGTCCCAGGTTTGATTCCCAATGGTGGGGGTGGGAATTTTTCTCCGTCCAAGATAGTTCCCCATCTTCTGAGTCTGGAAGTATGAATGAGCGTGTGAATGTGTGCGTGATCTAATGATTAAAACTCAATGAATACGAGTTAACACCTTTGATACATTCCAAAGGAGAATGGCTGCCGATATGACCATTGGAGTTAAAGCCGGGGTATAAATGGAACAGGTAAAAAAAAAATTATAAAAAAGAACTAGGTGGAATAAGTTTGCAGTCTTGCACAGTATATATCAATATATTTCTTTCTTTAAACACATTTTGCTTGGAATAATCAAATTTATATAAAAACCCAATAGTATATAAACAAAAATAAAATTTGTAGATAATGCTGCATTTCTGTAATTATATTTTTATAAAGATTTAACTACTAACAAAAAAACAGGGCTTAATTAAAATGAAGCCAATAAACTTAAACTGAAACTTTTAGTCTTCCTCAGTTTTATAGGGATGAGATGATCAAACAACCCAGACATAGGATTTATTTATGCTGACATGTTTATGCTGACTGATGAGTTGAGTTTTACAACTGGTGTAAGGAAATCAGCACAATGGTTGCAATGAAAATCAGGGAGAAATATGATCAAAATGGACTGGGCTGAGAGACATGACCTTGGTAGTCATTGCAGCCTACAGTTGCAATTGAAACCATATAAATCTGTTTCCACCAATGTTTGAGGAGCTGTAATTCAAGATTCCACTGGATGAGTTTGTTTAGCAAAATGAATACTTAAAAACAAATAATTTCTTTGCAAAATATAACCGTTATTTTACAATACAGTCTTTTTAGTTTAAGAACTCAAATAACCCAAAATGCACAATAAATTTTTATTTTATGAATATCTAAATCGACATGGAGATCAGGGAAAGACAAAACAAATATTTGAGGCAAGACCAGAAGGAAGAAGAAGACGGGGAAGACAGAGAAAGGAATGAGAACAATATATTGGAAAAATAGCAAGAAAAGAAGGATGGAAATGATTGAGTTGAAGAGATAGGTACAGGATAGAGAATGTACAGAAAATGGATAGAAGGCCCAGGAAGATGCTGGAGATGCTAAAAGGCAGAAGCTGAAAAAGGAGAAGAAGAATATTTAAATATGCGTGATTGGAGGAATTTAGTAACTGACATCAAAATTAATTGGAAAAATAATTTGTAGTTGGTTTATTGACATTTTGCCACTTACAGTTTTATATTATCGAGGTACTAGTTTTGGAAGCCATTTTTTCCATTTTCAACCTCTCTTACAGCATCCTTATAAACACAACATAATTTTATTTCCACACTATCAGGTTTCGTTGTTCCACTGGACAGCAAATTATTGTTAAGGGTATGGGGTCATGAACATAATTGTGGAATTTATTTCACTATTTTGTAACCCTCCTTTCTATGACTGTATCGGTAAATACAGCACGGTCGTAATGCGAAGAAGTAGATGAACTATTATTGAAAGCTTTATGTTTCAGCTCTCCTAATTCCTAATTTGGGGTTGCATTACACAACGTACACGCATAAATAAATAAAAATAATTAAAAATGTAAATATGCATAGTAATGACTTAAATATAGATATTTATATGAAATTATTTAGAAAATATTTAAAGAAACGAACATGTAGGTATAATCTAAAATGAATAATACCACAGGTACTGGATTGGATTTCATCGGAGGGGACTCCGCATGGTAACCGTGGTTTATTGTACCTATGCCCAAGTGAGGCTTTCCCGGGATGAAGGACGAGGTGAGAGGAAATAGAGGGTGACCAACCTAAGGAGTCACGACAGTGACCAGTTCAGAGAACGGGATCCCTACAATTGAAAGGTTGAAAGCTCCCCGGCAGGCCAGTACAACCAGGCCGGCCCGGAGACCGGAAACCGTCCCACCGGAGGAGGAAGGAGCATAAGATTCTGCGCCCGCCTCGGTAGCGTAGATGGTCGAGTATCTGCCTCACGTTCAAGAGGTCGCGAGTTCGAATCTCGGTCAGGGTAACCTACCTGGATAAGGTCTTTTCCGGGTTTTTCCCTTATCCTAAAAGACGAATGTCGCGTTAACTCTTAAGTTCTATGGACCCTGGGTTCATTTGAGCATTATTTCACCCATTCCATTCATCGTCCGATGTGACTTAACGTTGGAGGATGTAAATTAAAACAAAAAACAAAAAAAGTGCATTCTGCCATGCAGCGTCGAGACACCCGCCGATACATATGAAATGATAATGGAAATGAAATGGAGGAACAGGAAATTCGAGAAATGTAATTAACTTACCCAGCATTCGACTGGCGACCCAGGAATATCGCCGAGAAAAACCACGAGAATCGAACCCGGACCTCCCTAGTGCGGGCCACTGACGAAAACGCCTGAGCCATCCCGGTCGATAGTACTACTACTACTTCTAGATCGATCCTCATTACATATCATTTGACATTCTGCCCAGAGTAACCTTTTCATTACCCTGTATTGTGATCCAAAGGTGGATGTAAGATTGTTGGCAAGACGTACTGAATGCTAACGTAAGTGAAAGCGGAATCACCCTTTACGTTAGACTGCAGTGCCAACGATACTGGCCATCCATATATGCCTTCCGAACTTATCTTGCGTTGTTGGTCGTATTACAACATGTATATTTACTCCTTCCCACGTATTTATGAAAAATTAGAGAAGTGCATTTTGAAGATAAAATGCCCATGTAATTGTGGCATTTTGAAATTAGATTAATTGGACAAAACATATATTGTCCTTTTGTTCTATAACTCCCTTAGATATCTCGTATATACTTAGAAAAGGGTAGATAGCTGGTAGTCATATATCATCAGAATCTTACTTCCAGGTCGTACTTTTGACACACAATTTTCGGTCTGATTGATCATAATATTTTTGGAGTTACACACAATAATAATAATAATAATAATAATAATAATAATAATAATAATAATAATAATAATAATAATAATCATCATCATCATCATCATCATCATCATCATTGTAAAAATACTTTAAACATTCGTGGATGGCATTAGAGAATAAGTTTGCATAAAGTAGTTACTACATTTAAAGAGAAGGAAAATTAATGCGTTCAAGTAACTTGGTCACCAGCACCGAAATTCCGCAGGAAAATTGGCCAAATTAAAAATGTTTCATCCAAGTTGAGCGGCGTGGCAGCTCAGGCGCATGTGCGACCTTCTTGAAGGTGACCGACCGACCGGCTACTTGTGTCAGCTGTAGTTCAGTTGGGGAAGCAAGCAGTCGGGGGTTGGGCATAGTTCAGATAAACAAAGGTAAAGTTGAAAAATAATGTCGACACCTCAGTCTGATTACGAGAAGAGGAAACAGATCAGCGTGCGAGGTATTGCACAAGTTGAAAATGTGTCTACCATCAAAAAGACCTTTAATCGGCACTTGCATTATACTCTTGTGAAGGACAGAAATGTCGCTACGCCGAGGGACTATTATTTTGCTTTAGCTCACTGCGTGAAAGACAATCTAGTCTCAAGATGGATTCGAACCCAACAGTATTACTACGAGAAGGATCCAAAGGTACGTAACATAACCAAGTTTAAGATTAGAAGGGTAACGCCCCTTTGTCATCCTTAGAAAACGCATGTCAAAGTAAAATTGATCGTACGCTTCTCTTATGGTTCAAATGTGCAAATTGTTTAAAGTTGTTGGATCTCTTACAGTATCCTTCTAAACACAACAATTTAAATAATTTTATTTCCACACTATCAGGCTTCGTTGTTCCACTGGACAGCAAATTATTGTTAAGGGTATGGGGTCATGAACATAATTGTGGAATTTATTTCACTATTTTGTAACCCTCCTTTCTATGACTGTATCCGTAAATACTCAGGAATGTGACAAACAGAACATTTCATTTTTCTTACCTTTTTTATTTTTAGTAAACATGTCAATGCAATTTGGATACAACGTGGAGTAAGGGCAGGAATATGCAACCTTAACTATCATGAAATGTTAAACTTTACTAATATGTAGTTATATTTTATATTATATTTCAAAAGGGCCCTCAGATGGAAGCGAAATGTATCAAAACATTTCTGACCAAGTTAGGTTAAGTGTCAAATTGTGTTCATTCTTATTCCGGCAAATTAGTTATTTCCGCGTTACGGATAGAAAACTAATTGAAAGTCGCCACCTTAATTTTAGCAAGGTAGTTTGTAATTTATAGTTTTTGTAAATACTTAATGTAGTTCAGTGCTCGTACAAATACATATTTATCTCTCTCTCTCTCGCCCTCAGTTCTATCCCGGTTACCTGTATTTTGCAACGTTACGCACGCGTTGCACACAAAAGCTTTCACTATGCCTTCAGCGGAATTTGAACCCCGACTCCTATGATGGAACGTCAACGACAAACACGCCAACGGTCACGGCTATCTAGTCCGGCTAGTGTAAATATTCCGATCGGAAATCACAGAAGGCCAAACGGTAGTGACTGAATACATATAGTTTGTCCCTTTATATTATTCCAAGTTCAATTCAAAGTTGTGCAGGAAATGCAATAAACTGTAAGTGGCAAGGAGAATGTTCAATTGACATATAAAAAGTGATTATTAACAAATAAAAATGATAATATCTTAACGTTTTAGAGCAATAAGTAAAGTTTATTTTCTTAAGAAATTTTACCTTCTACATTTTTGCCAGCTCCATAATAACACGATGGAAGCGTAAACCAATAGGTTCAGCATATGGCATACAGTGAAGGTTGTTCCGGAAAGGGTTTATGTGGGTGGGTGGAATAGTTTGGGGCCGTGTCCCATGTCAAATATTCCGAAAGTCCGTTTCTTGTAAAACACAAATACTATCAATGAAACCTCGTGCTTCTATGAAAGTATCGAAACTGTCGTATAGTGTTCTTCATGACTTAATATACTAATGTACTTATTCGCCTCCTTTGTGATAACTTAGTAGCAATCTAATTTTAGAAAACTGAATGAAAATGACGAGAATAAATCAAATATACTTTTGAGGCATATGACTTTCTCTACCCATAACTGGGTCATTGTTCTCTCAAAACTGATCCATGTAAAAAGTTAGTTTTCCGTCCACTACTTTAATCACGATAAAATAACGATGTACCGATTAGATTCAAGTGACGTTATACATAAGATGCCAAAACTTCCCCCGCGTAAATCAAACATAAAACGCGGCCTGTGTTTGTAAACTGTGACACCTATAGGCAAACTGCGAAATTATTTTGGCAGCTGCTTTGACCGAGGCTACTCTTGAGTGTTTTAATGTGCATCAGATAATCAATCGCGGTAAAAAAAAAAAAAAGAAATCGTCTTTTATGTGAAAACGGTCTTATTTGCACGCATTAAATATAAGTTATTATTCCTATAAACATCTGCAGGTTGTTATTTTCCTTCCGATTCCCGTCCCTCATTTGAATTGCACCTCACATTGTAACTTTTCTCTACGACGCAGCCAGTTGTTGCTGGATGCAGTCCAACTATATTCGTTTGCCACCCCCCCCCCCCCCGCATCTCTTTGTTTTCAGGTTTTCTTCAACCAAAGTAATATTTGTTGCCGTTTTTTTTTTTTTTTTTTTTTTTTTTTTTTTTTTTTTTTTTTTTTTTTTTTTTTTTTGTAATCATACTTTAATGCATGTGTAGGAAGATGCCGTGCTTTAGAATTCTTGTACACCTTTTCGTTAAAATTGAAAGCTTGAAAGAAATTGGTTAACTCACGCAATTAATTATATCAACGTTCTTCTGTTTTCTGTTTTTCCCATCGTGCATCATGTTTTGGGGTTTTCTTTTCTTTCATTTAGCCGGAAGTCCTGCGACGAAATGAATACAAACATGATCCATTAGCATTAGTGAGAAGGAATAACACCATATTTCTATAAAAAAATAATAAACACGGTAAATCACTCTACCCCTCCTCTTTGGAAACAAACTACCTCCATACTGCGATTAGGTGCTTGGAAAACTGAGGCAGTATGGAGGTTAGAACCGCGGTGCAATTTACAAAGATCTAGCGCAGAATAATTCAACTCTTTCACTTCCAAACGTGTCATTTAATAATATGAGTGGGATCAAATGTTTGGAGGAAAGAAAAAAGTGTTATTGGAGTGTTTTGGTTTTCAAAAGATTTCCTTTCAAGTATTTTGTGTAATTATCTAGTCTAAAATGACTTTTTTAAATAAATCACAGGAGTTCTAAACTTCACTCCTCAAAAGTTGAACTAAATAGTCTAACCCTACTTTTAAACGAAACCTGAAAAACTGTTGTAGTGCTGGATTATAATTTTTCTTTGAAACGAGCACAAAACGTTATTGGAGGTTCCGGGATGAATTCCTGGTGGTTGCCCACTCTGGCCATGCATTTTTCGTGGTTTGTCCTGGTCCACAAGACGAATGCTGGGATGGTGTCTTCTTCCGGGGTTCTCTTATATTTCCTCTCATTTCACCGCACTTTTTCACGTTAAAAGTTGACTCTGGGACTCTGGCGATCGACGGAGGCCATCTCCATCAGAGGATGGATAGAGCTTTCCCGATTCCCACTGAAGAGGAGCCATGAGCCACCCCACCCCCAGTAATTGGGTGTGTCGCCGCCTAGTCCCTCAGAGGTCAGTAGCGTTGGTCGCTTCTGCAATCTATACGTCTCCTGCGGTCACTTTACATCCTTTCCTCCCGGGTATAAGCAAAAGGATTCTTTGCAGGTCGAGGAGCTCGTCACTAATCAATTCTATGAAATTTCATGTCCATATTGCTCCTACTCGTTTTAAGATATTAATATTCTATATTTTATTACGAGATATATTCATAGAAACAAAAGCCTCGCCTTTTATTCAGTGAAATACAGGTTGAGATTTTTCGGTCTTTGTAGTGTACTGCATCTCATCTCTTGAAGGGATCTGACCCACCAGCTTCCCAATAATTCTCTTTTCGTACTCGTATGCGATTCAGCAACCAACGCAAGTTTGAAATCTGTATGCTTGCTTCCAATGGAACTCGTTGAACACCTGGCGCTCACCGGCGCTCATGTCAAATGTGGGAGACAGTGAGCAAGTACGTGCAAGACAAATGAAAAGCGGAATAAATAACGGAAATGAATTAATTTTCAACGATTTACATCTTGCTCCCAATTAATTTCTCCTCTCTCTCCCTCCCTCTCCCCCTCTCTTCGTTTCGCACACTAGTCACATTTACATGACTTTCATTGAACAAAGCGTTCTTACAGAGGCTTATTCTTCCACAGTAATGAATGATCAGCAAACGATATAAACACATTTTGTAGAAGTGATTCTATTATATATTCCCTTGTAGCTATAATGTGAAGAGAGTGGAGGTAAAGCCAATGACTTGGAGAAAATTATAGATATTTGAAAATTCAACCGATAACAAGCAATATCTCGGAAATAGTTTACTAAAAAAAGCATTAATTAGTGATTTAACGAGAGCTGGTCTTTGTAGGATTTTGTCTACCTCTTATTGTTTACCAGTTTTGGAAGATACATTCAGAATGAAGAGGCTTTTCCCAGGAATTAAACATATACATACCATTTTTCATGAAAAATATCTTAATGGTTAGCCATTTAAGATAAAAGTGTTATAAAAATATTCCATGTAAACTGTAGTTTGAACTAGTCAAATTTTCTTGAAAATGTTTTTGACACACAGTATGCTGAATGCAATGCCTTACAACAAGATTTAAGAAAAAAAAAATTATTCCAATTCAATCCTAATTATGTTTAATGTATATGAAAACAGTCAAGTTCCGGTAACAAATTTTGTTGTAAGTTTTTTTTTAAATGTGTGCCATATAGCGTAGAATAAAATGTGCGGGTGGGTGTGTGTGTGTGTGTGTGTGTGTGTGAGAGAGAGAGAGAGAGAGAGAGAGAGAGAGAGAGAGAGAGAGAGAGAGAGAGAGAGAGAGAGAGAGAGGAGGGTGAAGGAAGAGAGAGCAGTATTACTCGAAAAGAAATCTAATAGTACTTTAACTTTCCTAGCGGCACCACTATCGTGGTGTTGGGGATTTTCTTGTTTCTCTATCTCTTGAAGATCGGGCCTGAGGAACCGAAACTTTGGATCCTGCCTAGTGTGAAGGTGAAGGAAGTGGATTATATATATATATATGAGGACGAGATGAATGATATGAAAAATGGAGAAGTTGGTGGAATGCTGACGAGGGAAACCAGAAGACCCGAAGAAAACCCGTCTCGACGCCTTGTTGTCCACCACAAATCGCACTTTTCGGTCGCGTGGGATCGAACCCGGGCCGCCTAATAAATACCAAATGTATTTAATTTCAGCATCCTCCATTTATGCGTTTCATAAAGAGTTTCTGGCGTGAAACTTTCTGTCCATAGAATATTTTTCGTTTATATTTGATTTTTAAAATAGCTTTAATGATTTTGTTTGAAATGTCACACTTTAATATATTTACATGATGAATAAAATCTAAACCTTGAATTTTCTGGAATATCCTGTGAATTTCTCTTTCTCCCGAATGGCTTCCTGTATAATTTTGTATAACCTGTAAGCAATAAGACATAGACAAAAACTTTACTTCACAAAACAAGTCTCTTTAAAATATATAATTTATTGCCAGTAACTGTTTGTGTCATTAGCCATTTCCAAGATATTGTTATTTTTCTGAATTGTTCAACATATTGTCATTTTTTACTTTCCCTGTTACTTTACCCATAGGTAGAGGAGGAAGTATTAACACCAAAGAGTTCGATACCGAGATTTCAATGGTTATTACCGGATCACACAGGGGGGGGGGGGTAAAAGTGTTGTATGCGAGAGAGAGAGAGAGAGAGAGAGAGAGAGAGAGAGAGAGAGAGAGAGAGAGAGAGAGAGAGAGAGAGAGAGAGAGAGAGAGAGAGAGAAAGCGGCATAAAAAGTAAAAGTAAACTTGGTATTCAGTTCAGCATCTTAGAAGGATATAACACGGAGATTTTCAAAGAAATTGTTTTAAAGGAAAGACCGACATGGGCATGATATGACGGCATATAAATGGAAAAAAGTGACAATCTAGGCATAACATTTTTGCAGGTTATTCTCCCTATGTAGTTCATCTCATGGGGTACATGTAATGTACAAGTTTTCCGGAAAACTATTAAACTGTTATAGATAAGTTGCATTACGTGTAATGATGCATCCTAATACATTCAATAATACTAACGATCGCTGCATACACGGAGTTGAAGTATGTTAGCTTAAATTTGTTATGTAAAATTGAAGATAATTAGACTGTTAACATTTTACGATTCTTTAAACCAATAAATCAACATTTTCAAAAAAAAAAAAAAAAAGTACTTTTGCCTTAAAACGAACGCATCTGAAATGTCATGCTATGCACCATTACGATCTTATTTTCGTCGGCTAGGAGCGAGGCTAGTAGAATTTATTGCTAGATAGAGACTTTGCCTTAATGTTAATGGATGGAGAAATAAACTGGACCTAATGAATAACGTCCTTGAATGTAACACTTTTAAGGAACAAACTTTAAAACAATCTGTGTCAAAAGATCAGTACATTTATTTTGCATACAAAATAAAAGTGTGATAGTGTTTTTAGAAAAATCTGAATGCAAATAGCATATCAGGCAACAGTTCAAAGAAAAGCCTTGAACTTTAGTTTTTCATTCATGAATGCTTATCTGGTAGTAGTAACATAACTAAATGTATTTTGGACCCCACTGAACACAACGTAATGTAGTATTCGCCGGGTACAAATCGTGAAGATCATGGCTACTTAAGTCATTAGGAAGTCCTTGCACAACCTACAGGATCAATGTATTGACGGTATCTCACCAGTTGCATATTGTTACTTTGACATAGGTAACATTAGTGATGGGACATACCGCTATTTCTCGATACTCGCTTTATAAAAAAGCTTTAAATGTGAAATTCCACTGAAGTATGCTCTTGTTAGTTTTCAGTTCATAAGCGCAAGTTAGCAAATTTGTTTTGCTCAGCGTTTCCAGATAAGGATTTGACAGCGACATAAAACTCGTGCATGCTTTTAGAGCAGACGTTCTGTGTACTTACTCGGTATATGCTTGTTTAAATTTGGTGTATTATTTGACTTACCAAAGCACCAAAATAGGTTTCTGCATATCTTATACACTGCTCTGTTAGTACTGTAGCAACAACGTTTATGGGTGCACACAAGCTCCACGTTGTCGCGCCAATTTGTAACTATTATAATGTGTGGTTCAGGGTAAAACAATGAGGTTTCTCACAGGGTATGCGTGGATGTGTGTGAGAAGGATATTTAATGGCACTGGAATGCCCGTTTCCAACTTATTTATTCACTGCTTCTTTTTTTAGAACATCGAAATTGAAGTTGCCGACCAAGGGTTACCAATATCCCTGTTTAGAGTTACTGACGGCAGAATGTTTATTACTCGATAAACTTTATTCGTTCCTCACGTATATATGAACCGACAAATATCCAAGACAGAACAAGAGGACTGCCCTAATCACCCTAACGCTTAGGACCGCTCTAATCGGCTCCACGCCGAAGACACTTCTGAACGACCACAGATGCGCGTGGGTGTATCACTTTCTGAAAATTTATTTTCAACCAAAGATCCCTTTGTGGCTGTTTTGTCGCCATTATGAATGATCCAGAGAATACCCTATTCAACAAATCAAGTGAGCCCCTTTAGAAATCTGCTAAGGACACTGTTTCTTACATTGCTTTTGTTATAACAACTTTCCCCTAAAATGCTATTCGACTTAACTGGCCTTGCACGTGTTCTAACAAAGAACCAACATTCCTTTGACAGCCATCATGATTCTTTACTTATGGCAAACCTTAATTTCGGTATCAGTACTGTGACAAAATACGAACATTTAAGCTTAGACTTCTTTATTTTCACCAAAATAGTTAGCCCAGTGCTAACTTAAAATGAGCCTCTTTTTATACGTGTACAACCTTCGACAGTCTCTTTAATGTTTCTTTCTGTCATTTTAGTACGCAGCCTTTGTTCTACTAATAATCTTTCTGACATACACACAAGTCCACTTCTTACACGAAGCTACACTTCGATTCTGAACACAACTCCAATGAGCCGTACTCGGCTCGAAGCACCTTCCTGCTCTCACTATAATTCTTGTACTACTGTCTCACTACTTACTCAGATCTTGCATCGGTTTTTACCTATATAATCTTGCCGGACGTGGCAGATCGTTCCAAAAGCCGAATGTTCTCTTACATTCTGGAACAGTATCAAAGGGTATTTGCGCCGTAGCAATAGAGTTCTGCCTCGGCCTCATGTTTTCATGATAGTCAAATTCTCCCGTCCCGACAAGACGAAGCGATTCGCCAACTCCCGCTCCTCCGCTGTTCAGTTGCTCGACTCGACTCTACTCCACTCGACTCGTCCCCTCAACAATAAGTTCGCGTTCACCAATATGACAGTAACTATAGTCCAGCAACGCAAAGTTCCTTTCCCTCTAGTCTGTCACGCGGATTGCTCAGATGCCTCCCAGGCAGGCGGAAGAGCGCAGCCAGCACTGGGTGCACACCTCTCACGGGGCAATAGCGTCCATTTAAGGCTAGACATAACAGTGCCCAAGACAACCGCCTGCGACACATGACACATCTATTATACTGCCCAGATAAAGCCGCACTAAGCGGCTAGGTACTGGGCAGCAAACACTCTGCCCAGGTAAACCTGGACGACTCGTTTCTTCTGCTGATCTGCTGCTGGAGGTCCCTCAAAGGAATGTCCTGTGTTACACAGTGGGACAAAAACAGCGAATGTGTGTGGCAGAGAACGCCTGCTGCACAAGGAGCAGAACCGTTAAAACATGCGTCCTATTCACTCTGTACACTAAAACCGAGAAGATTCATTCACAAAAGTAGTAGCCGTCAGAATATTTTGAATGATCTGTAACTGTACTGACATGGGGTGTCATAAACCTGTCCAGGGAGGGTGTGGAAACCTTCGCTAACCCCCTTGCGTCTCATCCCTCGGAGACTTTCTCTCTTGTGGGGAGTATACTATGTACTTGATTTTTTTTTTTTTTTTTTTTTTTTTTTAGACAGGCCCCTCCCCGCCTGCCCGGTGGCGATCAACCGTCATTCTCCGGCAAGCATTCTACATCGCCTCCCGCATGCTGTTAATACTAACATGCAGGGGTGCGGGGTTACGTGAGAGATTAGTGGTGTTAGTTAGCAGATCCCGCAATAAGCACTCTGGGGAGTTTCGTGTATGATATGCCCAGCATAAGTCATGCTGGGCGGCGTGGTGTAAGAGGCCAGTGTGGCAAACATGGCTAGGTGCCCTGAGTGCCAGACTGGGGAGTCGCGTAGTGTAGTGTATGTTATTTGGGCATGCGTGAAGTGTCTTTTGCGGTGCATGCGTCCATGCTTAGTGGAGGGTTAGTGTTAGGTTATGATCATGCGTGTTATTCATGGTGTGTTAGTAGTACTGAGGTGGTGTTAGTACACGGGATTAGTAGTACAAGGCATGCATATAATATTAGTAGTGGTTTGGAATGCTGAGGGAATTCTGTAGGCAGATGTGATGGTAGTCTTGAGGGCTGTGTTGAGTTCTAGACAGGGATGAGCTGATTAAGAAAGTCTTGAACGTCATGTTCGCTAACGTCGTTGTCCGAGTATCGGTGAAAGAGATATAGGGGTCCTTTATGTTTATTGGTGAGTGGGTCATAGCTACCAATGCTTTGGATGAGTGGGTTTGTATTTTGTTCTGCATTTTTGTAGAGGTCAAAGGCGAGCTTGCGGATAAATTCGTTAATGGTATGTATTCTTAGTTCCTTATGTAGAGGTGCTGCTGGGGTTGTACGCGGGAGTTTGCATATCAGCCGTAGGATTTTATTTTGGAAAGTTTGTAGTCGTTTGATGTGCGTTTTGGCTGCATATCCCCAGACTGGGGCGGCGTAGGTAATTAGTGGTCTGAGGAGGGTTTTGTAGAGGACCAAGGCAGTTTCGATGGGGAGAAGGCTGGAGTGGTTTAATAGCGGATAGAGTTCCCTGAGTCGGCCGCATGCTTTGCCTCTGATTTGACTGATATGTGTGCGCCATGTGAGGCCTCTATCCATGGTGACACCAAGGTATTTTACTGTGGGCGACCAGGTTATATTAGTGCCGAAGAGTTGTAGGGGAGGGAGGTTTTGGGTTCGATGGGTTGTGCGTTTGGTGAAGAGAATCGCTTGACATTTGTTGGGATTTGGTTTTATTCGCCAGTCAGTGAGCCAAGATTCTAGTTGCGTAATGTAGTTTTGAAGACGGCGGTGAATTAGACGTGGTTGCCAGGATTGGGCCATGATGGCTGTGTCATCAGCATAGACTAATGTTTTAACTGAGTTAGGTATGGGAATATCGTTAATATATATGTTGAAAAGGAGTGGTCCCAGGATGCTACCCTGGGGAACGCCGGCGCGGATTTGTCTTAGGCTTGAAAGGGAGCCGTTAACCATCGATCTGAAGGATCGTCCTGAGAGATAGTTGGAAGTTAGTTTAACTGCTGAGTCTGGGAAATTGTAAGAGATCATTTTGCGTAGGAGTCCTTTGTGCCAAACTTTGTCAAAGGCCCGTTCGAAATCGAGGAGTAGCGCACCAGTTGATTTATTGATGTTATAGCCATGGGTGATGTGTTCTGTGGCTCTAAGTATTTGTAGTGTTGAGGAGTGGTGTGTTCGGAAGCCGAATTGTTCGTTGCAAAGGAGCATAGTGCTTTTAATGTACGCGTTTAGTCGCTTGAGTATGACTTTCTCAAGGAGTTTGTTTAGTGAGCTGAGGAGACTAATTGGTCTATAGTTCATCGGGTCGTGAGGAGGTTTGTGTTGTTTAGGGAAGTGTAGTACATGAGCAGTTTTCCAGGCTGTTGGGAAAATGCCATGCTCAAGAGAGTAATTAAAAATGGTGGCTAGGAATTTAAGTGACCTTTGTGGCAGGTTTTTGACGGCTATATTGGGTATCTGGTCAGGGCCTGGTGCCTTGCGGTTGGGAAGGTGGCGGATTGGCCAAGCAATCTCGGAGTGGGAAGTCTTTCGCATTTTGTTATGGGTAGGTCGGTTGTGAACATCGCGTGTTATTTGATGTGTTTCAGTTATAAAGATGTCGGATGATGGCTGGTCGTTTGGGGATAGAGTTAACTCAAGGGCGTCGGCGAGTGTCTCTGCTTTCTCTTGGTCGGTTTCGGCTATGGTGTTGTTTGCACGCAGTGGTGGTATTTCTATAGGTTTTTTGGTCAGGTAACGGGTTATCCGCCAGATGTCGCCTCTGTTAGTGTCTAGGTCAGCGAGTTTGGTGTTCCATTGGTCATTGGTAATTTGGGTGATCTGTTGTCGTAATTGGGCATTGAGTTCCAGGAGTCGTCTTTGGTGAGCTGGGTGTCTGGTTTGCTGCCATTGTCGTCTGATTCGGTTGCGTTCGGCTGTGAGAGCTTTAATGTCGGGTGGTTGGTGCTTGGGTCCTGGGTTGGGTGCAATGAAGGGTGTAGAGCAGGAAATGGCTTGTGAAATGGTGCTTTGAATGTGCTCTACGGCTTCGTTGAGATCATCTATGGAGTGAAGGGTCCTCTCAGTTAGGTGTTGGTCAATGTAGTCCCTATAGTTATCCCAGTTGGTTTTGTTGAAGTTATATCGGGGAGGGGGCTGCACATGGGATGTAGAGGCGTCGATAGTGGCTAGAACCGGGAGGTGATCGGATGATAGTTCGTTAATGACGGTGAGCTGAATAGGGTGTGTAATGTTTTGTGAGATGGCTATATCTAGGATGTCAGGTGTGTGCCGGTGTTGCCAGGGGATGTGCGTGGGTTGAGTGGGTGCATGAATTATGTAATTAGATTGTAGTTCATGGGTGGCAAGTATTTGTCCAGGAGCGTTTGAATGAAGACAGTTCCAATTTCCATGTTTGGAATTGAGGTCACCTATAATGAATACCCGATGGGATATGTTTAGGAGTGTGTCTAGATCATCCGTGGAGATGTCTACAGGGGGATTGTAGGCTGAGATGATGGTGGTATCCGCATTGGCGACTTTGATGGTTATTGCTACGGCTTCGAGTCTCCGTAGCGGTGGAATGTAAGTTTGGTGATGGGCTAGGTGATTCCTGATCAGAAGCGCCACGCCCCCTCCCCTGCGATTTCTGTCAGCGCGGTATACCTTATAGCCCGGGATGTGGAGTCTGTCTTGGGTGTCTAGATGCGTTTCTGTGAGGGCAACTATGGGATAGGAGTTATTGTGAAGGAAGTGTCTGAGTTCAGTTTTTCGTTGACGGATTCCATTAGCATTCCAAGTGAGAATCATAGTCCGTTGTTCAGCCATGGTTGTCTTGGAAGAGGGTGAAGAAACATTCAAAGAATTCAAAGTTTGTGGCAATGACACCAATGATATCGCGGGAGCGGTCACTGAGGATTTGACCTATTATTTCAGCGTCGTTCCTGAGGTCATCTAACGTCATTTGCTGGCTTTGGAGTTTGCGTGTTAGAGTTTCTCTGAGCTGCTGGGCGTTCAACGCACGTCTTGAGATTTGTCGTGACGAGTGTTGAGGCTGGGAGGGGATTCTTCTACTGGGGCCCTGTGCAGAGGCAGACTGTGGTTGTTGGTGGTGCTGAGGTTGGATCAATGTCCGATTGGGAGGGTTGTTAGGCATTCTGCGCCCCCGAGGGCCCACTAGGTGCCACTCGTTGGTGGGTGTATTCAAGTTGGCGTGGACAGGGTGAACGTTTGAGGTCGACGGCACTGGGGCAGATTGCCCCCAGGGGTGCGCCGATCGTGGATTTTGTGTAGATGGGTGCTGTCGACCATGTTCGGCATAGAAGTGCCCGCGTCCTTGGCGCAATGACAAGGCCCTCTGGTATTCAGTGCACCCACGATAACGGGAGCCATGTCCTTTCTGGTGGCACAAAGCGCAGCAGCGGTCGTCGCCCGTTACTGCGCATGTCCGAAAGGAATGGGGACCCGCGCACTTGGAGCAAACTTCGCCCGATGCCCGACAGTCTTGTTCGTGGTGCGTGAGCATCTGACATCGATTGCATTGTTTGGGAATGTTGGGCCGCTTATAATCCTCCATCCTAACCGGGTAATATGATAGGTGTTTTAACCTAAGCAAGGAGTCATATTCCTCATGAGTTTTCACTTCAATCATGTACATGGGTAAAGGTGTTCTTGCCCTGTTCCATCTATGGAGTTGTACAACCCGGAGCGGTTGTATCCCCTGGGACAGGAGTTCTTCTCTCAGGGTAGCCTCAATGTGATTTGAGCTAATGCCTTTGGCTACTACCCTGAAGGATCTGAAGGAGTGAGAGGGGACTATGTGAAAGTCAATGTTGTTCTCTTGGAGGAAGTGAACCATTTGGTTGTAGAGATTGTCGCTTGTTACTAATACTTGAATGTCGTGCGAGAAACGGGCTTTTACAAGTTTAATGTCCTTAGAGGGGAACTTTGGCAGCACTTGGTTAAGTTTAGTGCTGTGGTCTTTGTGCACGTAAATGGGAGGGCAGTATTCTTGGGGAACATTACATGGAGGGGCTGTGGGTCCGCTGTTGTTTCCCATTGCCATGTGAGGGTCCCTTGTGTTGTGGGGAACAAGAGGTGCCTGAGTGCTAGTTGAAGCGGTCACCGCTCCTAGTGGTGGGAAGTGGGAGGGGCTACTGAGAGGCGGCATGCTATTGGACGTACTGGCCCTGATCTGCAGTGCCTCTGTGACAGCTGCTCTCTTAGCTGGAGGGTCTGAACTAATCGTGTCTTGTGGGACCAAGGCTTCAATGCTCGCTCCTGGGGAGACGAGTGGTTCCGCACCTGCTTAGGTGGTTGGCGTTGCTTGGCATGCGTCTGGGAAAGTAGTAGTGGAAGTCATTGAGTCTAGTGGCGCAGGCTCTTGTGCAGCTCTAGCAGGCCTGTCAGTAGTGCTGTGAAGGCCCGTTGCATTTTTGCCGGGCGAGACCTCTCTGTCTGCCCGGGCTTCCTCAGCCGGCCCGAGGGGTGAACTCGGGTTAGAGCTGGGAAGCGGTGAGAGAACACAAGGAGGTGTGGGTGGTGATTCAATTATGTCTTGGTCTTGTTCAACGTTGGTCAGGTCTAGGGTCACAGCGACCACTGGTTGTCCCCGAACTGTAAGGTTACAGGGGGATTGAACATTAGCGTCGGAATGGGCGATTTGAAGCCTTTGCCGTGTTTTTACCATGGTGACCACTTTTTATTATTACTATATATATTTTTTTATATGATTATTATTTTTAATTATTATTGTTGTTTAAACCGGGCTGATGAGGGGGTTGCAACCACCTGTCTTGACAAAGACCGGGTGGTGCCTAAAGCTGCTGCTGACCTTTAGAAAGGCAGATGGCAGGTGGTGGCTTGCCGCTCTTTAGAGAAATGAGGGGATTGATAATTGCTTAAATAATTAGGAAGAGAAGAGTGCATAACAACTGCGTAAATAATTAGGAAGAGAAGAGTGCATAACAACCTAGTACTAATGGCCTATTTGGTGGGGGCTTAACCCTAGATAGAAAAGGTGAAAGAGAGTGATAGGAAAGAGGTAGCTTAGCAAGCGCCAGAAAGAATAGCACGGGAGGCAGAGCACCAGAACCCGAGGGCGCCGTGGTTCCAGCAGTTAAGCTGTTGGCTGAGGTGGTGCCACCCTACTTGTTCAGCTACAATTAAACCTAGTATATACTCACAGCACCGCCGCGGGAGCCAGGTTACCGGAGGGATCCCAAGCAGGTACGCAGCTGCTGCGGGGCACGCAGGCGGAGTGGCCGGCACGGAGGGCTGGCAGGCTGGTGGCTGGCTGGCACGGACGAGAGCAGTGTGTTAGCGCAGCCTCGCCGGTCAGTTCGCTGGTTTCTAGACGGTCTCGCGGGCTCGAACTCCCTTCTTCTCGCTAGGACTCCAGTCCTAGCTAGTCGGGCTCTTCAGGTGTTGACTCCTCGAATGAAAGTACTTCCAAACTTTATATATTATTCAATATCACTGTTAGACATTGGTAAAACAAAATATTTATGGAAATTATACACATATTTCCATTCCCTGTATCATCTCATGTGTTAAGTTTTGACTTGTTCCTGCTGGATTCACAAATTTTTATCACCGGAGTGGATAAATGTAACGTCGAGAGTGAGTTACTAAATCAGGCGATTCAGCTTTCCTCTCACTCGGTTGGCGCTGCATGCCACATGGATGCCGCTACTCCTATTTTTTGCACGTTTTCATTTAGGCACAAGAAGTGTATTAATGTTGCATTTAATTCACGCATAAGAAAGCAGTCAGTGTATCAAGAACTATGGTCCATTAACTCTTCGTGGATATATGCGATATAACGGTCCTTGTTTCACATAAGCTTTCCCCGTATCTCTTAACGATCACGTGACCTTATCGCCTCTCATTGGCTGCTATTGCAGTATAGACTGTTGTGCGGTAAAATTAGTTCGTTATTCAACATGGTGATACATCTTTTTATGTTGGAAGAGAATTGTCAAATTTATATTTCCGGAACTGTTTTAATTAAATATATTACGCAACAGAGTTGATTTATCTGAAATTCATGTTAATTCTTAAACGAAGTAAAGAGGAGGTTCCTTTGCTCTCAAGCACATGGCACGATAGCACGTGATTTAGCGGTAGTGATGACATATTTGTTTATATGACTTTTATCACTGCCCTTGTTTTGAACTGGATTAGTCATATATCGCCATTCGAAGGTGTGTTGTGCAGAGTGCGAGAGCTAAATTATTTTATTGGTCGTTTATTGCGCGTGTACTTATATGTATAATGGCAGAGTCTACCGCCAGTTTTTCGCTGAAGCATCGCAAGGGAAAACATTTACAAAGCGGCGAAAAAAGAATTGTGTTGCGTGTGTTTAATGCACTCACAGAGAAGAATCCGTCTTTGTGAGTGAGAGAAGTCGAACAGCTGTGCTCTGAACTTACAGGTGTGTTAGATGCGTAGGAACATCGCGACATGAAATTGAGACAACAGGAAAACTTAGCACTCCAGGGGCGATATTGCTGTGTGGCGAAGACGTTATTCAAGGACAATCAGATTGTACCGGGATACAAATCGTAAAATATACTACCTTGACGAGACTTGGGTGAATGAAGGACACACGACAAGTATGGTGTGACACGACTTTTAAGACTGAAAGACAAGCATTTTTGCAAGGTATGTGTGCTGGTTTTAAAAAGTTCCTGTGGAAAATGCCGAAGGCTTTTCATTATAAACTTGTTTGAGTTTCATTGCTCATTCATTCACTTTCAACTTGCTCAGTTTCATTATAAACTTAATTATTTTTGCATTCCTTCATATTCTTATTTGTATGATTTTTATATATCTTCCTGGCAATTATTATGACGTTTACTGCAGGTTTCAATGTGACGGGAAGGCACCGCCTATGGCCTATGGCGCGAAAGCATTAGCCAATTAGGATGATGGGGAAGGTAGTTGCACGCGGAGTATTACATGTCAGCGGGGCAAGGTTATTTGAAACAGAGATCACCTTCATTTCTTATCTAGCATAAAGTTAAAAATAACTTTCAGTAATGCAAACTTTAAACATTTAAGGATATTGAAGGTTGTTCACATCCCTAGTTAGCATAAAGTATACAATAGCGTTTTATATGTTTAAAACTGTATGTTAGAAAATTTAAAACTCGTATACTTGACTACTAAATAGTGACTTAAGTAGCCACGAGATATGAAGTCTTGCACAATATTTTTCGTTTAAAACTAAAAATATAAACATGCAGCGTGCTTCATTCACATAAGTTTCTCTAGCCGCTGTTGTTTCTGTATAGCTTTCGTAAAATACACTGATATGCATGCTGCCCGCCTCGGTATCGTGGTGGTAGCAGCGAGTCTGCCTCACGTTCAAGAGGTCCTGAGTTCGAATCTCGGCCAGGGTGAATTACCTGGATACGGTTTTTTCCAGGGTTTTCCCTTATCCTAAAAGACGAATGTCGGGTAAATCTAGGCTCTATGGACTCTGGGCTCATGTGAGCATCATTTCACCCATTCCATTCATCGTCCGATATGACTTAACGTTGGAGGACGTAAAATTACAAAATAAACACTGATATGCATGATTCTGGGGGTTTCACCAAAATATGTCTGTTTACTAAATGTGATGTGCTGATTCCAAAACTGAAATCGGTTTTTTCCTACCACGTACCATATTTTTACAATTAGTAGGTATACCTAAAATGTTTTGATGTAGTTCTGCGCATAAATATTGTATGGAACTAAGAAATACTCATTTCTTTGTTCGAATTAATGTTTTACAACAGTGACACCAATGTAACAGACAGGAATACTAAAATTAGTCTGAAATGCGTAATGTTGTGTAAATATGCATCAGTTCCAGTAGCTCATTCAGTTCGCCTCAAAGAAACACATCATCATCTAAAATTACTTCTAGAAAAAGTCAAATATGCAGAGCTTAAGTGGCAGGTATGTGGATATTTAAAAGTTATTGGCATGCAACTAGATCAGCAATAAGGCTATATTAAAATGCCATGTTTTATTTGTGAGTGGGATAGTAGAGTCCGCTCCAAGCACTGGAGAAGAAAACATTGGAAGCAGAGAGACAGTCTGATGCCGGAAATGAAAAATATCCATGGGTGTCTTGTGGATCCAAAAATGTCTTCTTACCCTCTTTACACATAAAATTAGGCTTAATGAAGCAGGCCGCGCCATGGCTCAGTGGTTAGACCGCTTGGCTCTCACCAAGGCGGCCCGGTTTCGATCCCAGGCGACCGCAAAGTGAGATTTGTGCTGGACAACACGGCGCTGGGGCGGGTTTTCTCCGGGATCTCCGGTTTCCCCCGCCATCTCATTCCACCGGTGCTCCATCTTCATCTCATGTATCACCAGTGTCATCGCCTGCGGTGCCGTATGTAGTAAAAGCGGGCGTTAAACACTACACATTTCATTTCTTAATGAAGCAATTTATTAAGACTTTAAATAAAAATCAGAACTGCTACAAATAAATCTGCAAGAATTTTCCTGAAATATCTGAAGCTAAATTAAAGAGAGAATATTACGTAGTTGGGTCACAAATTAGGAAGTTGTTTTCTGATACCTTATTTGAAGAAACGATGACAGATACTGAAAAACGGGCATAGATTGTTTATGAGAGCGTCATCGTAAACTTTGTGAGAAATTACAAGTATCCAAATTACACAAATTTTATAGAAGATAGGCTTAAGAAGTTTCAAAAGCTGGGTTGCAGTATGAGTGTGAAAGTACTTTTCCTGCATTCTCATTTGCACTTTTTTTCTAGAAAGATCTCGGCTGTGTCAGCAAGGTGAACGAGGTCACCGGGACATAAAAGAAATGGAAAATGTGCATTTCAACGCAAAGTGTAAAAAAACCGGTATAATGTTTAAATGCATGTGATTATTTCGAACAGATATGAAATATTAGTTTATTATGAAGAGCTGTGTTGAGAGTTGTAGATTTATTAACATTTATTTAATAACTCAGATTCGATAGAGCTGAGTATAAAAATTCACATTTTACTAATTCTTATATTGTGAAGGATTGGTACGTGATGGAGAAAAAATAAATTCGTATTCTGATTCAGCTTACTCAAATTAGAGATGACATATTAAAATAAAAACCCCAGACAAAAAGTCAAATTTTGCATATTAGTGATATTTTATGAAAGTTTATTCTTCTATTTAATTTGTCAATCGGGATAAACGTGTGCACAAATAGTAAATAGCCCACCTCTCTAGCGTAGGTGGTAGCCTCACGGTTCAAGAGGTCCGGAGTTTGAATCTCGACCAGGGTATTTTCTGGATAAAGTTTTCCCGAGGTTTTCCCTTGCCCTGAAACATGTATGTCGGGTAACTTTAAGCTCTATGGACCCTGGGCTCATTTGATCATTTCACTAGTTCATCGTCCGATGTGACCTATCCGGTAAAAGGACGTTAAATCTAATCGAGGAAAAGGGCACCTATTTGTTCATATCATTCATTTTAATAGAGATAAATCTTAAAAAAAGAAAACTATACTATACGTTTGGTTAATAGATGCAAAGAGAATAGCCAAATGTTTGTTGGCCTCAGAATTGCGTACTCTTTTCAGGCAATCATAATAAACACTTCGAAAGTACTTTAAAAGAACGACAAAGTACTGTACATCTTGAACCATTAATAACGGAAATGTTTTATGGTTTACCGTACAAGGAAACTTATTTGCAATAAACTGAGTTTTAAAGATATCTTCAGTGAATGAATGAATTCCTGTATTTCCTTAAGTGGAACATAGAGCGTTCTGAAATGCGCAAGCCCGAGCCCCGTAGGCAACGGGTTGAGGATCGGGGATTTGCTGATCAGAGAGATTCCGGAATGAGTGATCAGCCCAACGCAGGGCTGTAAAGTGAAAGTACAATAGAGATGAGGTGATAGGAAAGATGATGGAGCAATCGGTGGAATGCTGGCGTGGTAACCGGAGGACCCGGAGAAAACACACCATTCACTTCGCGGTCGCCTGGGATCGAACCCGGGCCGCCTTGGTGGGAGCCAAGCAGTCGAACCACTCAGCCATGGCGCGGCCCAATATCTTCGGTGTTCATCGATCATTTAATCTTTCCGATTATACAAAATTATTTATGAATAAATTGGACTTAAGAGCATATTCCCAGGATGCTCAATATATTGCGATAAAATGACACCACCAGGCTGTATTAAGTGTACTTGATTTGTTACTAAAACAGGACAGTGCTAACTTACACTTGTTTCCACTTTTAAAAATACATAGATTAAACATGACACTGCTAATGTTTCTTGTGGCAAATAACGAAGGCGGTGGACTGGTAACTCATATTTTGTCCATACCGATAGGTATTCGCAGCCGTCATGACATTGTGCCATTTATTGGTCGTATAAACTTCGTTAATATATGGTATATCAGTGTACATCCTTAGTAATTTTTGAGAAAATCTAAATGTCTAACATTTTCTGTAAAGGATAATTTGGTGTTGCGAGATTATCTTGAAACTATTCATATCGTATCTTTGGAAAATACTGCAATTTGATACTTAAGACTTCGTTTTCTGACTTACGCTGCTCTCTCTCTCTCTCTCTCTCTCTCTCTCTCTCTCTCTCTCTCTCTCTCTCTCTCTCTCTCTCTCTCTCTCTCTCTCTCTCTCTCTCTGACACGTACACAGCGCGCGCCCCGTTGTATTAAAATTTTGGGCTGTATGCATTACTTCCTCTACTTATTCTATAGGTAGAGCAGTAGTGAAAGTAAACAGTTTTAAACATCTGCTCATTGTAATATTCCCCTTTAGTAGATTTCAACAGCTTTCTGTAACAGAATTACCATCCTATTGTACAGCGTATCCAGGACGCCATCCACACCTTGCACGCCTCAGGCGTTAGCGTGGTGTGCTCATGGGTCCCTGGTCACGTGGGCTCTCAGGGGAATGAACTTGCGGATTCGGCAGCCAAGACGGCAACTACACAGCTCCAGGTTTTTATCTGACAGGTCCTCGCGGAAGATTTTAGCCTTCAGCTGCGGAGAGCTGCGTACTCCTCCTGGGTCGCAGATTGGACCCATCTTCGCAGCAACAAACTGAGATTTGTAAAGGCACTTCCGATTCCCTGGGTGACCTCCAGCCGTTCCTCTCGTTGGGTGGAAGTGAGTCTGGCTCGGTTAAGAATTGGCCACTGCTTTTTACCCATAGTTTTAAATTCACAGGGGATCCTGTTCCAGCCTGCCCACTTTGTGGTGGAGCTCTTTCGGTCCGTCATGTCCTTTTAACCTAGCGGATCTCCGCCAGTGTCTCCAGCTGCCTGCCAGCTTGGCAGATATACTGGCGGACGACGAACAAGCAGTGGCCAAAGTTTTTAAGCTGGTTTTAAAAACTAGTTTTAGAATCTAGAGTTCTTGCTTTCTAACCCTTTTATACTTTTAGCCTTTTTCGAACTCGATTACCATTGTGTTTTGTTAATTTAACTGTGATTTCACGAGATGGGTTGTGTTTTTAGGTTCTTTTATCCCGTTTTTAGCATGACTTGGATTTTACGGGCTGTCGAGTGCCCTTAAACACCACCACCACCACCACCACCACCACCATCATCGTAACAGAATTATAATATTCAAGTTTTCATCAAGGCATAGCAAGAATGTTTTGCAACCTTTCTTTTAGCTGCTTGTAATACTTTGAGATTTCCGAATACTACTAGAACTATAGTTCTGGATAACAAGCATTTTGCCTAACTTTGTGGCGGGAATATTAATTGCGTAGCGTGGCATGGTTTAGCATCGTCAGAGGTGGTAATGTAGTACAGTACAGTCTGACCATCAAAATATCAGCACAGTATACGTAATAAGACGCATATTTTTGCACTGACAAAATTGATATCCCATGCCTTTAAGCATTCCCCAGAATGTGTCCTTACGTATAAAAGGGGCCTGTTCTTTAACCACATTCATAAGTTACATTCTGCAGAATTTTTCTTCTCTATTCGTAAAACTCGAGAAAAGTTCTGCACACAACATATTTTTCAAACTTGTCGAGTTCGAACGTTTTTGGATGTGGATGATGTTTATCAGGAGTTGAAAGCTTTTCTCCAATGCGCTTTGAATCTTTTTCACTATATCATGCACAGTTAGCTCACATTTCCCAACTGCCATTGCTGACCTTTTTATAGCATAATTTAATGGAATAATTAACTATAATCTTTAAGACCTTTTAAGTTCTAATTAAGATATTTACGTTTCTTTTTCTTACACACAAAAAATACATTTAATATTAATGTTCTTTGTGAGTGTATGACTTCGCGCGAAGGTGTTTGCATTTTGACTTGATTCGAACCAATTCGAACCCTTCCACAGTAATGGACTCACACTGCGTTTCAGTATTGCCGAACGGTACAGGGAATGATGACGTAATATTGCTTACCTGTTTTTACGCAAGCTTTCACTGTAACCATCTGCATTCATTCTTCAGACAGGTTGTACCAAAGTATACACTTCTGTACTTTCTAGTAGGTGAAGGAGATATTTATTCAATCCAAAAATTCATGAATTCATGTTATTCCGAGATCACAGAGGACGACCCCGGCCCAAGAGTCTTATTTGTTATAATTTGTATTGTCTTTGATCATCAAGTATAGCAGTAATTTGCGGTGAACGAATTATAAAAATCGATTAAACAGTTTCTGAGCGTACTCTGGTGATACTTATATTAATATCTACAAATTAGAGTAAAATTTATTTTTTTCTATTCCTATTTCCTTTTTGGAAAATCTCACATAAAAGGTGAGTAAAACTAAATTAAACTTCATATTACAAAGCGCATCCAGCGCCTAATGCGCGACTATTGCAGCCCCTGCCTCAACTCTCGCAGTGGTCGAGTATTCCACCCAGTTGGACGCTGTTAGACCAGGAACTACTTCTCAATTTACTAACTCCTCGGGTTCAAAGCAAAGCATGACAAAAACTCCATGCGGGCACCGCGGATCGAACGGGATACTCCAGTACTGCAGGCAGCAATGTTAATATAGCGCTAATAAAACGGTTTCGATGTGTTTAGCTATTTAAGAATCATAAAAATAAACTTAACTGATACCAAAAATATCACGAATATCACTGAATGGTACCCTACGAGAATCGATGTCTATTTTGGAACTGCTTACAACCGTTTAAATATAGACAGGAGAAAGTGCAAACACTCGCGGAAAATGGCACAGTATTAGAACATATTGCAGCATCCTAGAGAGACATTCTAATAGTAATTGGCCTAACACAGTATGTAACAGAATCTCTTCTCTCTTTCTCTCGACGTAGTCACCTTGTAAATTGTCGTCCTCCGTGATCTGGGAATAAATATTGTTCCCGACATGCAAGTTGCAACCCGAAGAAGGGCGATGGATGTTTTCGGGCGTGAAAATCTCTAGCATGGCTTGCTTCGGAAAGCTGTCGAAAGATGGCCCGATGTCATATTTACAGCATGTAAAAGAACCCCAAGCCTGATAGAGGCCTCTGAGCAAAATCAAAGTGTTTTTCTCACCCAGTATACAAATGGAACGCTGAGCACCATACAGTTAAAGAACGTCCATAAATAAAAAGTAAATTTTAATTTTTAAATGAATGTTTTTAGTCTAATGAATATCCAGTTCTTAATACTTTCAGTAAAATTGGATTTATCCAACTGCACGAAACTATTTGTCCGCCCATCCAATCATTTCTTCAGGTTTGGAAACAAAACGTAATCCGGGATGTGAGGAATGTGGAAGCACGTGGAAGCGAACGTCAAGTAGTTCTGCAGCAACAGTCTGAAGAACTTTGAAGAACTCGTAATGAAAAACACTCTTGAGAAAATCTGTTTGAAAGTGTATTTGGTCCATATCTTTCTTAGATCCAAAACGTCGTGTAAAATGTAATGCGCACGATCTACGGAGTCTTTGTAAAGTCAGTCAACACAGTTGTTCTTATCTACGGAACTATGAATGATGAATGTTTTGTCTCAGTGGATGTGTGAACACGCTTGAATTCAGCCGGCAGTCTTTAACTTTTTTGTTTTGTTTGTAATTTACGTCCTCCAACCTTAAGTCATATCGGACGATGAATTAAATGAGTGAAATGATGCTCAAATGGGTCCGGGGCCCATGGAGCTTAGAGTTACCTGACATTCGTCATTCAGGATAAGGGAAACCCCTGGCAAAAACCTTACCCAGGTAACTCACCCTGACCGGGATTCGAACTCGGGACCTCTTGAACGTGAGGCAGACATTCTACCATCTACGCTACCGAGGCGGGCTTGACAAAGGTATATGCAAGTCTTAAATATTTGTTTAGTAGAAGCTCCTCTGATACCTGGCCATTTGGTTTCAAAGTGTGTTGCAAAGAATATGGAGGATCACCTTCAGAGTGATTTATATTGTATTGATGCATTTCTTTCATTGTTTAGCAGAACGTATAGTTAATGTGCAGTCAAATTAAGCAGCAAGTTAGGGAGTTTTGACTCTCTGTGACAGTTATGCAGATGTTTATTCTTTCCAGGGCTGGATTGATTGGGAAACAGATTTGAGTAACAGACAGAACGAACGTTTCTGCATGTAGTGCTGGTTCAAGTTCTTCCTTCTTGACTTTGTTGACAATTGAAGTTACAGCTTGCTGATCATATGCTAGGACAGTGTTGTTTTCAAGAATGTCTTTCTTGCCAATTCATCAAACAGTTCATTCTCAATGAAGCATGAATGGGCTTTGATCCACGCACAGTGTATTTTCCAATGCTCTAGCTTTTACCTTCTCATTTGGTGATGAATTTCCCCTATATTTATAACTTTTTGTGGTGTTATTTGGCTATGTATGTTACGATGTTTCTTTCATTATATTTGTAAACAAATGTAAGCAAGTCACCACTTAAATTCCACCGCCTGATATATTACATTAGAAATGTGGGCCTTCTTTATAAATATAGCCTACATCAGCAGTGCCTGTACATGGTTAGAGACATTAGAATCAAACCAAGCACTACGTAGTGATACAATATATAACAGATCACAGGTCCATGGCTTTGTGGTGTGGATATAGCGTGTCTGCCACACATTTAAGAGGTCTTGAGTTCGAATCTCGGTCAGGTGAGTTATCTGGATTCATTTGAGCATCGTTTCGCCCATTTCATTCATAGCCCGATATTATTTACTTTGAAGGACGTTAAATGAATGGATAAATACTCGTCACATGTTGATATCCCTTCTTACTTTACTGTAAGTTAATGGGTTGCATGATTAGGATAGAGTCTGCTTAGTTATATGTGCACGTCGGCCGCTGCCTTTGACGAACCCTTATAATCGTTTTACAACACAGACCCTCCTTCTCCCAGACCTTTCTGCAAGGTTACCACCTTTCTCGATACGTCATGGGTGTCGTACGAGGTTTCGTCTAAATTATCTTATGTCCATTACTGCAAACCTTCCTTAGTTTTGACACACACACACACACACACACACACACACACACACACACACACACACACACACACACACACACACACACACAACATATATACAATTCTACTGGTTTCCATAATAACCCGTAACTTATTCAAAGTGCAGTATTTGAAACCCAGCCCTTTAGGAGACCGCGCAAAGTGCAGTGCCCATAAGGAAAATCACAAATTTCTTGCAAATGTGCAACCAATTCGTCTAAGGTGGGCGCTCTCCCTTTTGCATAGAATCTATAAATTTCTCGACGAATTAAATCGCATGTGAAATTATCTACTTTAGAGAAACGTTTCCTTTTGTTTTCACACTTGATCGGCGTCTTTGGTATTCCTTCCGTCACAATATTTCTCACTCTATTTCTGTGAATACCCAGAATTTATCAGGTTCATTGCATGACCCCTTACCAAGATTATTTGTCAGCACATATTTATATGTGTTCAGAACAAGCGCTTGAATTTGCTTAGAAACAGTTCCCGTTATAACTTTGTTTTTTGAGGGTTTTCCGGTAATATAATTCGGCCCAGTTATTCACACTATTGTCATCACTTTGATTATTTTCACTGGACTGAAAGTTATCTACTACTTCATTTGCATTTACCACTGCATTTCCCTCCCACGGTCTCCAGATCGTGACACACAACGAATTTCTGCACGTAATGAAACAGATCAACTGGAAGTTGGAACTTTGACAACTGAGACTCCACGTGGAGTAGACATGGGACTGTCACTTCAGGGTTACCATTGGTCCTCAACGACAGTGTTCCATTTCTGGAGTGTGGAGATAGATTTATGACGGTAATTAGTGGGCGGGAGTGTGGTTTCCTTTGAGGGGCAAACTGCACTCGCACTCACTAGACAGACTTTACCAAAATAAATATAAATCATCTTACAGGCTTCAGTGTCCAAGTCACCTCTGTGCCTTCTTTTGCTGGGGAAGGGGTCGTTATGGGTCCTTTTTGATTTTTTTTTAAAAATTTGCATTATCGGTTAATTGTACATATGTACATATATGGCATCTACAGTTTGTTCTTACAAACACTTTGTTTTCTGCTTCATGATAATCTAAATAAACTTTTGCAGAAATTTTTTAGTTTGATTTAGGTATGAGTCACTGTGTTTACACTCAAACTTTACTTACTTGTTGTATAATTGAAACGTTTTCAAGATCATTCGATCTCATCCTCAGCTGTTTGGTGACTAAATGAACATTCCTCTTCTTCCACGGTTCTCCGATCCCTCTGCCATCTGGTGTTAGGGGCACTAAGTTTTAATACTTCATTTAATGCCGGGATTTCAAAATTTATAACTTTATCACGGTTTATGGTTATATATTAGGTGTACTTAAAGATTTTAAAAGTTTAATGTTATGGCCAATGTTGTGGTTTTCTGTCCAAAAATGGTGTGACACTGCAGATTTTTCTGAGTGTAAACACAGTGACTCATAAATCAAACTCAAAAATGAAGAATACTTCACTGTTAATAATGCTTCTGCTTTTAATAAGGAGCACCGTAGTAGTGGAAGAAGAGGAATGTTCATTTAGTCACCAAACAGCTGAGGATGAGATCGAATGATCTTGAAAACGTTTCAATTATACAACAACAAGTAAGTGAAGTTTGAGTGTAAACACAGTGACTCATAAATCAAACTCAAAAATGAAGAATACTTCACTGTTGTTAATGCTTCTACTTTTAATATTTTTGCAGAAATACTCAATATTACACATTTTGTTGTAAAGGAAGAAGGTGGATAGAGGAAACCAAATTGATAGACGATTAAAAGCTAGTGGCTTAAGCATCGCGAGACAGAAATAAGAGCTACGTACCTTAAAAATCTTTTTCGTATGTTAAATTCGCATTGCGTCCGTCATTAATTTTTATGTAGCGTTTACAAACTATTTCTACAAAATGTATAGACTATTAATAGAGCTAAACATTTACTGAAATAGTTTAACTTATCACAGTCTACGTGTAAACGGCAATTGTCCACTATTACTGCGCATACTGCATACACATTGTTGGCAGAGAGAAACTGTGCCATTAGCAGTTGGGTAACCTGCATTACCGTAGAAAACTTGGCCTCTTTGTTCTTGCTCATGGTGCGCCTCTTGAAAACAAAAGTTCCACCTAGGTAGTCTGCCTTCGATGTTGCCGAAGAAGATCGAGGAAATCCTATATGGCTGTACACATTGCGTAAAGCGCTCCAGATGCGAAACTTCAGAGGAATGGCGAAATGTTCCTCCTTGCCAAATTTTAAACGTTCACTTATAGCTCTGCTTGTTTACCAAAGTGTTTCGTAGCTCTCTTATAAAGAAATGACCAAACGCTACTCCAGCTTAAAGGTTCTTCTCTAGGATTTTTGGTAGTGCTCTATTCAGACTGGTGTACATTTTTATGCTTCAGTCTCTGCTTGAAAGACGATACCCGAGGATAAAAGGCCGTATAAGGCTCTTAAATGTTTATTTGGATATACCTATAACGAATGGAAATTAAAATTAATTTTAAATTATCATCATCATCAACATCATCAACTTTTCACGGTTTAAGCCATCAAGGCTCGTTCCGGTCTCATAAATTTTAAATTAAAAGTGTTGTATCCATCTTTTTCTCGGTCTACCAATATTTCTTCTGCCTAATGGTTTGTAATCTAAAACTAATTTTGGAATGCAGCTATCATTTATTCTGTCGATATGTTCTCTCCAGTTATTTCTGTATTGTTTTATTCTATCTATTAGCTTAAAAATATTCAATTCTTTTCGAATGTATCATATTGGTTTGTTCTTTAAGGGAAGTTATTCCTTTAACCCTTTAAAGCATAGTGGCTTCAGGTGGCAACATTAGGCTTTATTCACCTTAAATAATGTTTTAGTGCGGTTCTTTTGTTATAATATTTGTTTTAATTTAATTTATTTAAAGTAACTTTAACAGCAAGGTCATTCGCGACTACGTGATAAAATATACAGTATATGAAATGCAGTAACAGACATAGAACACTAAAGTTACACACAGAGATACAGTATTATGTTACAATTACAATACAAAACAGTGTCAATGAACTATATTTTGTTATAATATTGTACTGGCCTTTGTCAATTATACACACAACATTTTAAGTCCTTTGAATTGTAATCATCATATTATTTTTACAATTACATTGTAGTGGTTTTTTAGCATAAAAAGGTAAAATTTAAGCAACTGCAGTCAAATGATACCCCATCAACATCCAAGCATGTCATCACACCGATTATTTTACTTGGGCCCTCCCCGTCCTTTACCACAGGCACATTTGACTACAGTTGCTAAATTCGAATTCACGACGTTTAGCTTTGAATGGATGGCCGGTCCAAACGTAACTCTTTAACGATAATTGCTATTCGAATCGATTGCGTCAAGGCACCACAGAAAGTGATAGGAGAACCGTTTTAGCAAGTTTAGAAGTTCTTCCTTTAAGCTCATTTTAGAAGTCTTCGAGTTATCTGGTGTGCAATATACACTGAGTCAATAACCTCCGAACCCATTAGGGGTGTTTTGTCTGTGCGCGTCCTCCGTGGTCGTAGCAGACTGCCGCTATCATAGAAAGGAGCAGATGAATGCATACAAATTTTTTAAAATTACTTTGAAAGGTTTTACTTACTATCTTTATGAAAGGAGATGTTTTATCTGGTCACTGTCATTGTTCATACATTTTTGGCACTTCTTCAGGAAATTATCACTCGCTGAAATTTCGTTGTGAAATACTGACAATTTCCTGGAAAATATTTTGTTTTGATTGTTGGGTTTTTCTTGTACACTTTGTGTCTTAATTTACCCCAGAGATAGAAATCACAAGGGTTAGGTCGGGGGACTGAGAGGCCCACAAATCTGTACTAACATGTAATTCTGACCTAAATACACGTTAAACTGTTCTCATCTAAACATTGGCCGTATGAGCTCTTGCAGTCTTTTTAAAAAAAGGTAAAATCAACCTCCCTGTCTGTTAATTCTCTATCTTAAAATAGGGGTGGTAAAATTATATTCATATATGTACGAGCGTCAACTGAGGATTCGACAAAAAAAATTGGTCCTATATCTTACCATACACCATCTTTTACGTCATGAAGGGGTACTCCATCAACAATATTAGGTTTCTCAAAGCTTATGTTCTATACACATATATCCTTGAAGGTGGAATCAAGCTTTTTCCGTGAAAAATATTTCTGAAGTAACTTTAAAGTGCTTAAGACAAACCTTTCTTCATTTTCTCTAGTTGTACCACTATTGTGGTGTTAGGGGATTCTTGTTCCTCTATCCCTTAAGGCCGGCCTGAGGAACCGAAGCTTTGGATCCGTAGAGAACCAGGATTTTTTATGCTCAAATGAGTCCGGGGTCCACAGAGCTTAGAATTACCGACATTCGTCTTTCAGGATAAGGGAAAACACCGAAAAAGCCTTATCCAGGTAACTCGCCCTAACCGAGATTCGAACTCGGGACCTCTTGAACGTGAGGTGAGCCCAGCATGGGTGATCAGCCCGATTCCTGGTGTGAGGGTGAAGGAAGTGGATGGCAGTATGAGGGCAAGACGAATATTGGAAAATATGTTGGAGAAATTGGTGGAATGCTGGCGGGGGAAACAGGAGGAGCCGGAGAAAATCGCCCCAGCGCCATGTTGTCCACCACAAATCTCTTTATGGCCGTCTGGAGTCGAACCCGGGCCGCCTTGGTGAGAGCCAGGAGGTCTAACCATTCAGCCATGGCGCGGTCCTAAGACAAACTCACACAACTAAAACAGAATATCTGCCAGGAAATTGCCAGCATTTCACTACGTGGACTACGGCGAGTGATAGTTTCCTAAAGAGGTGCCAAACATATGGGCAATGGTGGTGGCCAGTTTCAATATATCCTTTTATGAAGCTACTAAGTAAAACCTTTAAATAGTTCTAGAAATGTACGATTTCATTCTGGCCTTTCTATGATAGTGGCAGTTTGCGCCGCGTACGTGGACAGCCACAACACCGCGCAGTCTGTTTGGAGATTTTTGACTCTACCATATTTATATACCTTTGTTTACGTGTGTTTTTAAGTAGAATTAGTGAGAGCAACGTTTACTTAGAAAAACTAATTTGCTACTTTGCCGTGAGATATGTACCGATATTTTCCTCTTTATTTTTAAATATTGGAGTACACTTTCACCCTCTTATAAAGCATGCTTTTCTAATACATTTTACACCACAGTTGAATTTAAGCCTTTACTTGTCCGATTTCTGCATAGCAAGCCCCGTATTGTAGCAAAAGAACAAGCTTTTCGCTTAGAAATCCGGACTCTACTAATAACTATTTTTTTATTTATTAAGGGAACCTCAATCCGTATGTTTCCGCTAAAATCTCTGTATGAAATTTTTGGGGAAATGCAATACCTTCCCTATCAATATGAACTGCTCTGTTTTGAAAGGTTGTGAAACCACTGAAGCTTAAAAACACATTTAATAAAAAACATTGAGCTTCTTAGGAGGCATGCACTCGAGATGTCTAGGATGTTTCCTAGGGGCGAACGCGTGTATCCTCCTTGGTTGCGTGCAGCATCCCCCGTCGATCTTGGGATGACGGTATACCGGAAGGCTGTGACGCCCACAAGTTCTATCCGCCGTTTATTTTTAGAATTTTTATCTGGCTATAAAGATTTTATCGTAATTTATACAGATAGATCCAAAAGCTCTACCGGTGTTGGATGTGCCTATGACCATGTGGCCGAACCCTATACATTCGGTCTCCATGGCAACACCTCCGTCTACAATGCCGAGCTTTATGCCGTATAGCGAGCCATTGTGCATGTTCGTCGCAAAAGGTTGCGTGATTGCCTTGTTCTCAGTGATTCCCTCAGCGCTCTTCAGAGCCTTCGTGAGCTGTACAACTCCCATCCTCTGTACAGCGTATCCAGGACACCCTCCACATTCTACACGCCACTGGCGTCAGCGTGGTGTGTGCTTAGGTTCCTGGACACGAGGGCTTGCGTGGGAATGAACTGGCGGATTCGGCAGCTAAGGTGGCAACCACGGAGCCCAGGATAAGGATTCCCTTTTTAACTTCGGAAGACTTTAGGTTCGTCATGCGGAGGGCAGTACTGTCGTGCTGGCGGGACGATTGGTCTGATCTTCGTAGAAACAAACTTAGAAAGATAAAGGTGCTTCCGATTCCCTGGGCGACTTCCTCCCGTGCCTCTCGCCGGGACGAAATCATTCTTGCTCGGTTACGCGTTGGCCACTGCTTTTTTAGCCATCGTTATCTTTTAAACAGGAGCCCTGCGCCAGTCTGCCCGCTATACGGCGATGCGCTCTCAGTCCGCCACTAGTGTGTCCTAACCTGGAGCGTCTTCGCTGGTCTCTTCAGCTGCCGGCCAGCTTGAAAAACGTACTGGCGTACGACCACATGCGGTGGCCAAGGTTTTTAGATTTTTATCCACTGTTAATTTTATAATATAGCCAGAGATCAATTTTAACCTTTTAACTTTTTATCATTTTATTCCTTGACTTAGGTACTTACTCGTAGATTTTAGTCATGATTTTATCGTTAATGACAGTTTTAGCCTAGTTTTAGACTGTTTTTAGAAGGCTTTATTTTTAGGGGCTCTGATGACCGCATAGCACTGAATTGCCTTTAAAGAGCAACTGGCCGGTAAACCTCCCCTTCAAAATAAAACTGCGGATCAAATTGTAATGTCTGGTCTACTGTTTTCGATATATTGGCAGCTTGTTCATTGTGAGAGACTGTACATGTGGTTACAAAGAAAATTCCCTCCCCCAGTCTTGGCACATTAGCTGCAGTTCTCGCTAATTGAGTGCCAGTTGACTTCATACCATTCAGCCTTGACTGCTACTGACTGCACTTGGCAAGAAGTCACAGATTTCACATCATGCATGCGTTCTCTTGCGGAGGCGACATTTCAGAACTTTGATTTTGTGTACTAAAGAGTTTGTTAATCAGAAAGAATATGTTCAGCGAAAAAATAGTTCTAAACCACATAGCAATATTGAGGTTCTCTCTCTGGACATATTACAGGCGTAAGCATTCATTCCTAATTGTAAAAAATATCTATCAGAACTAAAAGAATCTGATGACAAATACATATTTTCCGCTATGCACTCTTCTACAAATTACGAGGGTGGTCTGAAAAGTTACCGACCTAATAAAGATAAGACTTTTTTTTCAGCATAGTCTCCTTGTAACTCTACACAAATCTCCCAGCGATGCTCCCATCTCTGTAACCCGTCCAAATAGTACTCGGCGTTTCTCTCTGCAAAATAATTGTTCACGAAGGTGATTGTCTCTTCATTTAATGAAAATCTGGCCTCTGAGTGCAATTTTCAGATGAGGGAACAAAAAGAAGTCGCTTGGGGCTGGATCTGGTGAATAAGGCGGATGGTCAAGCAGTTCAAACCGTAATTCGTGGATTCTCGCCATTGCAACCGCTGAGGTGCGAGACGGTGTGTGTCTTGGTGAAACAAGATTTTCTTTTTCTGCAAATGTGGCCGTTTTTTTCGCAAGTTCTGCCTTCAGCTTGTCAAGTAATGATGCGTTGTATGTTCCTGTAATGGTGTTTCCTTTTTGAAGATAATCGGTTAAAATAACTCCATGACTATCCCAAAAAGACAGTCGCCATCACATTCCCAGCCAAAAAAAAAATAGTTTCTGCATTTTTGGAGCCGGTTCCCCCTTTGCACTCCGCTGTTGGGACTGTATTTTTGTTTCGGGCGTATAATTGTGTATCCAAGATTCATATACCGTAATTAATCGGCGCCAGAACTCAGATTTATTGCGCCTAAACTGCGCCAACAGAGCATTGGAAATGTTAATTCGAATACGTTTTTGGCCTAACGTGGGCAAACGCGGCACCCAACGTGCGGACAACTTTCTCTTGGCTAAATGTTGATTTAATATGTGGCAAACACGTTCTTTTTACATGTTTATAGTTTTTGCTCTCTCTTTTATTCGGCGGTCGTCTAGCACCATCTGGTGAACTTTGGTGATGTTTTCGTCGGTAGTTGGAGTTTTTGGACGTTCCGAACGTTCGTCTCCCAAGCTCTTACGGCCACGTTTAAATTCAGCTGCCCAAAATTGCACTGTGCTAAATGATGGTGCAGAGTCCCCATACACAGAATTGATTTGCGCAGGCGTATTTGCCTTTCAAAAACAAATATTAATGACAGCTCGATACTCGATTTTGTCCATTTTCATAAAAACACTCGCATCAACTCACTCAAACGATTGTTACATAACAACTGAGTGTCCAAAATGGCTGAAACTTTGGTGAGTAACTGTTAACAGATGAACAACGAAATTCGCTAGTTGTTGAGTGCTGCCATCTTCATGTTCAGGTCGGAAACTTTTCAGACCACCCTCGTATAATTGCAAAATCTTATACCACTGCTTGCTTCCTTCTCGTGTTGAGCTGTTTGGACCAAGACGTATTTGATGAGCTCACTTCATTGTCTGTACATCACGATAAGTTATCTATATACAAAGTAATGATAGATTGTGTGTCTAAATGTACTATATTACACACTCTGAATACTAAAACATATGTCAAGAGGTCATAACTTCAGTACATTGCGTTTAGACACGGTCCACAGCACTCCACTGCAGATGAAATTAATACTTTCTCAAGCATGGGTGCTGTAATCTCATCAGCTGCGGTTCTAATCCACCATTTTAATTGCTAAGTGCTGTGGATATTCCTCCTCTATATGTTAAAGCGGCCATTCACTATCGCTATAAACATCCGAATGGAGTATTATCACTCCAAACTCGCATAGAAAATTGGAGAGCCACCATCTGCTTGCTGTGGTACGATGGGTGTATATTGACTCCAACACGCTAACCAGTCCATTGTATAATGAATGGAGAAATCTTACACGGGACGATACAAGCAACTTGCTGGCCGTAATAGTTTGTTCGGGGTTTGTTCAGAGATACCATTGAGGGCACACGTTTTACAAACTGTTTTATGTCGGAGCACGGTTTTCCTTGGAAGTTATCGAAGCGTACAAAAAATTGAAATGCCTGTAGTTTGTGACTACCGCGACAAAGTGAAAATAAATCCGCTCTACAGGAACAAATTGCCCTGTTTTCATCCAAAGGTGAAAGGCTGCAGTCTGTTCACTGTACACAAGTACGTAAGTAATTGTGGCCTATCACAGACAAGCAAACACAAGATAACGTTGCCAAAATGTGAATAAGAGGAACAAATTCCAAAGTATTGTAAAACCAAAGTATCTTAATTGTACTTTATGTTCGACCACGCCAAACTTTAGTATTTATACGACTGGTGGCAGTACTTTAATGGGCCTCATTAAAGCACACCTGTTCATGGTATTCGACCAATGAGAAGTGGCCAGGTAACATTATGAAAGAGCAAGTATCAATTATCTCGTTTTTATCAACGGTGCTAGCGCCAGTTTAGAAAAAGTCAAAATGTCTGGCACTGATAGTAACAGTGGCATTGAACTTACACCCCCAGAAATTACGGCAAGAACACTCAATGTTACCTATAACTTGTTGCTACAAGTCAAGAAAGGTTTACGAGAAATTCTAATCACAATTCATGGATTGAAGAATATTAAAAGGTGTAAATTCATTCTCAGAAAATTTATTCCTAGCGTGTTTCGGAGAATTTTCTCAAAATATGAAATCATCGACCTTGTGGACTCACTATTCTATTTTGAAATCAACGCTCAACATTTATTTAATTTGTTCCAGTTTGTCCATACTTTCTTATGGGAAGTTCGTATCATAATTATTAACCTCGCTTCGCTCGCTCAGTTAATAATACTCGCGTTTTAATTAATACCATTATAGTCTCGTTGCATAATATACTATTAAGGTTTAGAGCAGGTTCACTTCGTTAGTTTAAGACAATATATATGCACATTTAATAATAAAACGTCAAGCGAAATACAGGTCATATACAGTTAATAGATTTTTGGTCATTGTGAAATGCTTAAGGTGAGAAGGTACTGCGTATCTCCACAATGCAATTTCCATGATATTTGGGTACACATTACTCAGAAATTATTATTGATATGTACATTAAAATTTTCAGGCGTGTTCTTAATATCTTTTTAGAAAGTTTTATTATTTAAACAAGTATTATGAACCTCAGAGAAAAATCCCTTCTTATTATTCTTATGAGACTGCTTAATACACACAAAAAATTCCTGTTTTGGTTGATTATTTTTTGAAAAAAGTGTACCTGAAAACATGTGAAGCTGAGAAAAATGCCTTTAAAGTTTATATATTGATTACTGCCTTCTCACATGAGCCAGAACCATTCCTGCTGCATAGTCTTGACTCTCTGTTTTCTCACTTTTCTTTTAAAGTTCCTCTTCATTTGTCTTGTCTTCTTGGCCAGTTCAATCATTATATCTGCTTTCAGGACTCTCAGCTCATCAATCTCTGTATATGACTACTATCATGATTAGCACATGTATTGTTGAACTGGGCCTACTAACATCATTATTACATGTGGTTTCATCGTCTATTGTATTTATATTCTACATTTACTTTTCTATGTTTAGTAAAACGATTGCCTATAAACTTTCTCTTTCGAAATGTTTTTGGCCTACCCATATCATATATTCACCAATAACTAGTACAAAATATTGTACAGAACAAATAACTGTTCACATACACAGCAAAAGACAAAAGAAAAACTAGCATCATTGGAGTGACAGTGGTACCAGCAAAAAGTTTGAAAGATCCCATACAAAACAAGGCTTAGTTCAGAATTATCTGTTCAGTATTACAGAAGCTATGATCGATTTTCTGAAAGCTTACAAAAAGGGGCATGGCAAAAACTTAACGCCCACTAATATAATTAGCAAATTAGGTATAAAAACTATATATATTTATAATCTATAGGGATGACATAATAAAATGTAAAAAAGTGAATTTTAACCCCAAGTGCTGTTTTTTGTAATTTACGTTCTCCAACGTTGTCATATCGGACGATGAATGAAATGGGTGAAATGATGCTCAAATGTGTCCAGGGTCCATGGAGCTTAGAGTTACCCGACATTCGTCTTTCAGGATAAGGGAAAACCTCGGAAAAAACCTTATCCAGGGAACTCACCCTGACCGAGATTCGAACTCGGGACCTCTTGAACGTGAGGCAGACACTCTACCACCACGCTTCCGAGGCGGGCCAAAGTGCAGTACCTTCTTAGCTTAAGCTTAAGAGAAAAAGGGGGGGGGGAGTTATTGGTTGATTTGTCCTTCCTTTATACAAAGTAATGTACTACTAAAAGGACATATAAATTCAAGATTATATTCAATATCTTCATTTTTTTTTTAATTTTACGTCCTCCAACGTTAAGTCATATCGGACGATGAATGGAATGGGTGAAATGATGCTCAAATGAACCCGGGGTCCATGGCGCTTAGAGTTACCCGATATTCGTCTTTTAGGATAAGGGAAAACCCCTTATCTAGGTAACTCACCCTGGCCGAGATTCGAACTCGGGACCTCTTGAACGTGAGGCAGAGATGCTACCACCACGCTACCGAGGCGGGCAATATCTTCAATTCTTAACAATTTTTATCTTTGCTCCTGATGATGCAAAAAAAAACTGTTTTCAACTGTACCTTTTTAGAAACGATGGCTTAAATTCTCTAAGCAAGTAACGAAGTGTTAAAACCGATTACAAATACTTTTTTCTCTAAGAGTGGAAAATAAACTGCCTGAACAGAATATTTGGAAAGCCTGGCTCATTGCTAACGAAAACTATTTTAAAAGTGAAAAATCGTATATATGAAGACTTTACGAAAATATTGACACACGAAAATGTTTGTAAAATGTATTCTTTAACTTCCCTAGTTGTACCACTATCGTGGTGTTAGGGGATTCTTGTTCCTCTATCCCTCTGAAGGTCGGGCCTGAGGAACCAAAGCTTTGGATCCGATAGAGAATCAGGATAGGTAATCAGCCCAATGCCTGGGAGAAGGGGAAGGAAGTGGATGATATATATGAGGGCGAGATGAGTGATAAGCAATTGGTGGAATGCTGACGGGGGAAACAGGAGGACCCGGAGAAAACCCGTCCCAGCGCCATGTTGTCCATCACAAATCTCACTTTGCTGTCGCGTGGGTTCGAACCCGGGCCGCCTTAGTGAGAGCCAAGCGGTCTCACCACTGTCATTGCACGGTCATGTATTATTCTACCCCTGCTAAACATAGAAGTAATTATTAGTCATTATTTCCATAATGCCAACAAGCATGGTTTAGAATATGACATTTTATATATGGGTTGTTTCTAGTCATAAATATCACTTGTTGCTGAAAGAGTTGGCAAGTTGTGGCGCGCCTGCTTGTGTGGTGTGGGGGTAGCGTGTTTGCCTCACATTCCCAAAATGGGTGATGCCTCAAAACTTTTGAAAAGCAATAGTATCCATAATCCCATCAGATATCAACTAGGATTCCAATTCATCGAGATAGTGTTTCTAGTCCTTCTGTGGTTAGAATTCTATAACCTGCAAGGGGAAACTGTATCATTGAAATGTGAGTCAATAGCACTAGATGGGTTTGAATCTCAAGTTCTTTTTATCATGCATGGTTTATAATAGCATTACATGCTGAATTCAGTGAATTTGCAAAATGGCATATCCCTTCTTTTAATTCCAAGTATTGGTAGTATCCACGCTTAAGATTCAACAAGTTTAGTTCACTAAATGAAAACTGGTTACATCCGGTTACTTAAGTGACGCAATAAAGTAAGGCAAGTAGACGGGCCCTCGTGTGAGATATGAACTATTAACCTAGAATTAGAATGCCGCAATACGAATAATAAATCAGTGTGGAGGTTCATGGGCCCGACGAAGTGATACTAGGTCACTCGTTCTACAAGAAGTAATTTGCATTGCAATAAAATAATTAGGCAATGTCTTCGTAATCTTGCTGCACAATTGCATCTTAAATGTAGAACTTTTGTGGTTTCCGATATGTGACCGTATAGCTCTACGCAGGTTCAGATTTTATTATTGCCTATCTGAGGGTGCCACATAACCAATTCTGACTATGCAGCATTTCGAGAGAACATTTTTCCGAAAGGACGCCTTAAGTTGCAGCCCTTTTGAATTTTTTAGGGCTCTCAACCGATATTCAAGGCTCTGCGAGATAACATTCATCGATAAACAAAAGAATCGAGCTAAACCAGCTTCAGAAACCTCCAGACAGGTCCTCTTTTTGTTCCATTTACACTCCGCCTTTAACGACAATAGTCATATCGGCGGTCGTTCTCCTTTGGAATATATCGAAGGTGTTAACTCGCAATCGTTGGGTTTTAATTATTAGATCACGCGCACATTCGCACTCCCATTCATACTTCCTAATTCTGGGGAAGAAGGAGAATCATCTTGGTTGGAGAAACATCTCCACCCCCAGCCGGGAATCGAATCCGGGACTCTCGCGCGCAGGTTTTCTACCGACTGAGCTACGGGGCCAACCAATACTTGTCCATTATCTTAGGCGATAGTTATTTTTGTAGACAGTTTCAAGGTGTTCAGCGACAGGATGCCCTCTTTTAAAGGAAATAAAGTGAACTGCAAACTGCAACCTTGTCCCAATCTATTAAAGGGACAACGGACTGTAACTATAGGTAGTTATGTACCCCTGTTGTAGTTTTCTGACGAAGGTGGAATCTTTCCTTCCTTTTGTAATCCCAGCCTCCCCTATTATTTCTCCTTCTCCTTTGCTTATTTATATATCTTTCTGCATCAACCCACGTTCCGATTGCTTCCAGCACATGTTTTAGAAAGCAGCTTCTTCTAAAACACTTTGTTGCCAGAAGTTCTACTCCCATTAGTCCTGGACGCGTAGGACCAAGGACCCGGGCTTCCTTCGACCAGGTAGTTACCGAGCTGTCCCAAAACGGCGCCCGGCGACTCCGTGGGGCTTTCCATAGGGCAAGACCTAGAGACTAACAAGTCCTGTGGACTCAAGACGGGATGGAAGTGGATACGCCACTTACGCGCGTCAACTTCAAAATGGGAAGGCTACCAATATGACCTCGGTGGGGCCACCTGGTGATCTAGCACACATTCTACTAGCTATGCTGGCTAGTGCGCGGGAATATTAATGGCTTCCCTCAACCCCGTCCGGAGACGTACCCGATATCCCACGGGTATCGGGAACCACTGCCCCCTCGAGTCCAACCCAATCCGAACTCCCAATCAGGGAGGAGCTCGAATGTTCGGCCCGAGGTTCCTCTAGTAACGTCAGAGGTACCACGAGTGCTAAGGGTCCGCAGCGCCCGCACCACGGCAGCTGAAGGGGACGGATCCCCTCCCCTTCTGAAACACAAATTTCCTTTCTTTCTGATCAATTTTAGAAATTTTTAATTTCTCTTACTCGTACTTAGTACGCGGAGGAAATATTTATTATACCCAACAATTCATTTCGAGATTTCACCGGAAATAATTATTTTGAGGCCTCTTAGAAAAAAATCAGCATAAATAAATGAAATGTTCATATTTAAATCTAATAACTTCCAGAAAAGCGACGTAGATTTTTAGGAAAAACCCCGTCCAAAAACTACTCTTTGCATGAAGCATTTTTCAAAATTTATTTCCTCAGAAATGCTCTAAATGATTTTTATTGCTCCTAAAATGCGGTAGATTTATGGCAAATAAAATCTATGAATTTTATAGGAGCATTTTATGAAATAATCTTCAGTCGAAAGAAATTGTGTATAATTCTCTGTAATTTATACTACACAACAAATACAATTATCTTAAAAACGCGCAACAAATAACTGTTTGACATCAGCCATTTCCGATATATTCTGTTTTTACTGGTTTGAATTGTTCAGTGGTTTCATTTATTGAAGGGGTCATCATTCAGCTGTTTCTTGTGATGTCATGGAAGGAGTGGGCATCGCTTCTATTTTCTCTATCCCCCTTGTATCTACAACAAATTGTGTAAAGAAAATTTCTGCAATGGTTAACTTAACACGAATAAGCTATAGAAGGTTCACACAAATAAACAATAGAGAAAAGTTACGTGTATGTATGAGATTTTTGTTCCTTCGCCGTATCTTTTATGTAGTGGCTACTACCTATAATTCAGTTGCTTATAACGTTGGCATAGAAAGAATATGAAATTCCAGCGCCAGCATATAGCAAAGTCGTACAGAAAAGTTTAATAAAAACTATTTCTACAAGCATTTACCTTTATTAACATGCATATGCTTCACTTGTATGGAAATCTTTTAGAGCCAAGTAAACCTTATTGAAGTTTTTTTTTTATTTGTTCCATTTATACCCTGCCTTTAACTCATATGGTCATATCGGCGGTCGTTCAAAGGGTTCCGAGTTCGAATCTCGGTCAGGGTGAGTTACCTGGTTAAGGTTTTTCCGGGGTTTTCTCTTACCTTCACAGACGAATGTCGGGTAGCTGTAAGCTCCATGGACCCTGGGCCCATTTGAGCGTCATTTCACTCACCGTCATTCACCGCCCGATATGACTTAACGTTGGAGGACGTAAAACTACAAATACGATATCGTATATATCGGCGGCCGTTCTCCTTTGGAACATATCGAAGGTGTTAACTCGTGTATTCGTTGGGTTTTAATTAAACATTAGATTCATACTTCCAGACTGGGGAAGATGAGGAATTATCTTGGTCGGAGAAAAATCCCCACCCTCACCGCCGGAAATCGAACCCAGGACTCCTAGCATGGCAGGCAGGTGCTCTACAGACTGAGCTACGGGGCCAGCCGTATTGAAGTTGTTCAACGTATATTCCTGATGATTTTTTTTTTTTCAAATCTTTTCATTATTTAGGTCTATCACATAGAATAAATTGCCATTGTTACTTTTCCTTTACAAATTACTGCACAATATGATTGATGATACTAATCTTAAGCAAGTGACATGTTTTTATGTTCCAAATATTGCACCTAATAGATTTCGTAATATATATATATTTTTTTTTTTTTTTTTTACATCATTTAAATACATATTGTTAGGTATATTTAGATGTTAGAAGATTTGCTTTATCCTGTGATTCTTTGTTAACCAATGTTGCCAGTTTTTTTAGGGTTGTGTTCTGTTACGATTCATTTTATAATAAATACTGTGATACTTTTTCTATTTCAAGTTCTAATTTTTTTGTCCACTTGATTTTGAAGTCAATTTTGTAACTTTTAAGTGAGCATTGTAATTGGAGATATCAGTAATTCTCATGAAGTGGTCTGAAAAGTTCTCGCCTGATAGTGAAAATCGACATTTCATGCTTTCAAAGTAGTTTTATTTTTCAACATAATCTCCTCTAATATCAATAAATTGTGTTCAGGGGTGTTGCAATGCCATAATTCCCTCTCTGTAGTGTTCCTCTGGAAGAGCTGCATTGGATGAAAAGCGTCTACCAGCGAAGAATTTCTTCAGTTTTGGAAACCGATGGAAGTCCAGCGAGCCAAATCTGGGGAATACGGTGGATGTTCCACCACTTCATAGTGCAGATCTCTCAATTTCCCCATCGCCAAAACTTCTGTGGGCAGATGCATTGTCCTGATAGAAACCTGGGTCTGTTTTCGCGAATGCTTGCATTCAGTTTGGTTACAAGTTGAGAGTAGGATTCTCCAATAATGGTTTTACCTTTTTTCGAGGTAGTCAATCAACAAAATCCCTTTGGCCTCCCAAAACACTGATGCCATGATCTTTCCCGCCGATAGCGCCGTCCTCGCCGTCTTTGAAGCTGAAGAACTACCTCTCCACGGCCTCGACTGTTGCTTGGATTCGAGTGTGTAGTGGTGAATCCATGTTTCATCTGTAGTGGCGTATCGGCGCAAAAAGTCACTTCTGTTGTTCTGAAATTGCGGCGAGCACTTTCCAGAAATTGTGCGAATGCGTTTGTTATCCACAGTGAGGATAGGTGGCACCCAACTTGCGCAAAGCTTTTTTTATGTTTAATTCCTGATGCAAGATGTGACCAATACGTTCCTTTGAAATTCCAAAAGCATTAGCAATTCACGCACCGTTGTACGCCGATCTTCCAAAATCATGTCGTGCACTTTTTCAATTATTTCCCATGTCATTACAGTTTTTGGACGTCCTTCGCGTGGATCATCTCGGACGCTTTCACGACCTCGTTTAAAATCAGCTGCACATTTCTTCACAGTGGAAACCACGTGGAAACTAAAGAAGAGTCACCATACACAATTTTATCATAGCACGATACTTGAATTTCTCCATTTACAAAGCCATACGCCTTTCACTGCTTCAAGCAACTGCCTACAATCAACTATTATCTGGAATGACTTCACATCTGCGATTGGACACTTGAAAGTCCAGAAGCCAGACTTTGTCTTTAGCCAGATCAGGGCTGAGCCCTCTACTGGCAGTAGAATATTTTAGGAGTTAGAGCAAATGACGGTAGAGGTTTGTTTTGGTGTTTCTTTTTTTATTTTATATATAAATAAAGTTGTTTACTGATACTGCAGTGCTTTCATGTGCCTAAAACAAGTCTTGGTCTTTTGTATTTTTCGCCGGGGTCGATGTCGTAATTGAAAAATAAAATGTGTAGTGTTCGCCCGCTTTTACACATACGGCACCGCAGGCCGTGACACTGATGACACATGAGATGAAGATGGAGCACCGGTGGAATGAGATGCCGGGGGAAACCGGAGATCCCAGAGAAAACCCTCCCGAGCGCCGTGTTGTCCACTACAAGTCTCACTTTGCTGTCGCCTGGGATCGAACCCGGGCTGCCTTGGATGGATATCGTACTCGCCTAGACCGCGATAAGGGAGTTGAAGTTATATTTTAGTGAAATCTGCGTATGATATATAAATGAATGATATAGCTATTGAATATAATAATAAGTACGACGCATTCATATGATTTACAGAGTAAAGGAAAATAAATATGTGCACAGATAGTATTTACACTTACAGATTGGACCATTTCTGTTTTGGATAGCAACACTGTTGCTGCTGCGTACCAGTAGAAATACTTATTAAATTATCAATTGTAGTTTAGTAAATAGGTAATAACGGGATTCCCATTTTATTATATTGATTTACAGTTCGATTTAATATGTTTTAATTTATTTGATTTAGATTTAGTTTTTCTTTGTTGAACATTATTATAATAAGAAGGGAATACACGTTTTGGTATAGGCAGAGGACCAAGTGTTACAGATATTATTTATTTTGTGTGCAGCATTTGTTCAATAGGTCGCACATATCTAATGCTGTTTTTGTATTGCACTACACTGCCTGTGAAAGTTGCTATGAAGAAAGGGAACTTGTTTCTCACGAGCTGGCCGCGAACAATTTATCGTTCAGTTGTTCAGGTGCATTCAGTGTCGTGTGCAGAGCCCACAAGAGAAAGGCAACGAATTTGTCAGAACACGAACGAAAATAAATAGTAGTCCTGGAATCTATCGCCGAACAGGAGTGCTGTAAATTAAATGTAAGAAGTTCGTTTCCTAAATGCAAGAATTGCTCCTTCTGCTCTCCTTAATTTCTATCAATCATCAAAATATTGGAGCGTTTAGCTGCTGTTAAAGACGCTATTGAGACATTCAAATTATTGCTTCCAGATGAGGAATGAAGTCGAAGTGTAGTATGGGAGAACTGACATCCCTAATCATACCAGAAAAGCTTGATTTGTTTAAACCGAAATATAACTATTGCCAGTGGAGAAAAATAATAAAGATTACGTATTACAAATGAATTTCATATGTTGTAATTCGTTCCTCGTGCCAGAAATAGCGGTATCTGGAATGTAATCTCTGCATATATGGTCTTGTTATTTTAGATTTCCAAAAAAAGCAAATCATAATGTTGCCTTGTGTTGAATACCAAGATACTGTGGAAACAGTCACCAAACGTGTGTTTAGTAGGCGTGTAAGACGCTCCCCAAGCAGGAAGAAATAAGAATGCCTGCCTATTGTTCTATTACACGTTGCTTGTCCTGTGGTTTCCACTGTAACTGACACCTTCCCGGTTTAACAACCACGTGGTGAGGGTAGACGAACGCAACGCTCGACAGCCTCATTTTACAAATAAAATTTTCATAGTATCTCCTCCCATTCCATATGAATACGCTGGATCTGGAGAAAAGAAAAAAGAAAACAAGACGCCGAGGAAAAATAAAGGAGGGCTTGTTAATATTGATTTGATATGTTAGGATGACAAATTCGCTGAAGCGGTTATGATCGGTTAAACCAGAAGTGATAAAGCACGTGCTAAACGCAGCGGTGTCATAAGGACTGTGGAAGGTCAGCGACACAATTAAAGTTTGGGTTATTGACCGCAATGTGGAAGCTGTCACTATGTTATTATATTGAGACATAACACGCAGGCAGTTGTGTCATGTTCTCGTAATAGAAATGTTGGCAGCCAAAACTCATAGGAAGGCGCTAATATCAGCTGTTGGAGAAGGGGTTCTCGCACAGCCGGGCGCTCGGGAATCATGCCACAAGTTGCGCCATCAGTAACACTTGGGGGCATTCAAGTATATTAACGGAGGTAACATACATATGTATTACTTTTATTACCTATAGCTGATGGCCAGGGCTTCTATGTATCCAGCCGGGAGAATAACACTCCTGTAGTGGAAAACCGTACACTCCTTGTACACTGCCTTGTACACTCGATTCCATTATATTATACATATGCATAGCAGAGAGGGGTGTGTGGAGCGTTCTTTTGTTATTCGACCAAGTAGTGGCGTGTATTTAGAGACTCGAATGAGATTTTAGGTGAACATTGTATTTTCATATATTCTATAGAAACCTACTAATGATTTTTGCCAAATATTTCTCTCGATCTGCCATTTTAAAAGCTCAGGAACATGTTTGATATCCATGCGCTCCTTTTAATTCTGCTCAACTCGCCAGTACTCTGTTCAGTCTGACTCTAGCTATCCAGAACCTTAGCCTATACATGGATAGTGTGAAGGAATAATTAATGTTGATACAAATATGTTTCTGGGTGCAAATAATTCCACGTTGTGGACGCCAATTTGATGCAAATAATTTAATGGCGAGCAAATAAGTTGGCGAGTAATGAGGTTTCTCTCAGGGTATGCGTGGGTGTGTGTGAGAAGGATGTTTTAATAACACTAGAATGCCCTTTTCCAATTTATTTATTTAGTGCTTCCTCTTTTAAAACATCGAAATGAAAGTTGCCGACCAAGGGTTACCAATCTCTGTTTAGAATTACTGACGGCAGAATATTTATTACTCAATAAACTTTATTCGTTCCTCATATATATGAACCGACAAATATTCCAGACAGAACCAGAGGACTGCCCTAATAGGCTTCACGCCTCGGACCGCTCTAATCGGTCTCACGCCGAAGACTGTTCTAATCGGCCTCACGCCGAAGACTGTCTCATCGGCCTGACGCCGAAGACTCTTCTGATTCACCTGCAAGCCACGGAGTACTCTTTCCCACAGCTGCGCGTGGGTGTATCACTTTCACTTACTGAAAGCCCTCTTCATTCAACCAAAAATCTCTTTGTGGCTGTTTTGTCATGCCATTCTAAATGATCCACAGAATGCCCTATTCGACGAGTCAAGTGAGCCCCTTTAGAAAACTGCGAAGGACACTGCTTCTTACATTGCTTTTCTTATAACAACTTTGCCCCCAACTCAACTGGCCTTGCCCTTGTCGTAACAAAGAACCAACATTCCTTTGACATCCATCATGATTCTTTACTTATGGCAAACCTTAATTTCGGTATCAATTTCCATCAATTAACCTAAATAATAAGTTTAATGATGAAGCCTGGGAATCAAAGTAGTTACAATAGTAAGTCGCCACAAACGGTGTATCTCGAATACGAGAGCCCTTAGTGGTTTACCGAGGAAATATGAGTCAGTTGGAGAATTTAATGTCAGGATGGCACGTTGGCCAACGGTAAGAGTGACTGAACAGAAATCAGGAGATCCGTGGTTCAAATCCCGGCCAAGGCATTGAATATTTCAGTTTGACTATCTACATCCTATGTTTACAAAACCTTATTTTTCTGTTTACTTCGTGTTTATCATGCAAACACATACACACATAGACATCTCGCTTTGAGTGTGTATTTGCTGTCTGACGATTTTTTTTTATTTACGTCCTCCAACGTTGTCATATCGGACGGTGAATGAATTGGATGAAATGATGCTCAAATGATTCCAGGGTCCATGGAGCTTAGAGTTACCCGACATTCGTCTTGAAGGATAAGGGGAAACCCCGGAAATGCATTCAGTTGTTTGGGGGAGATTGCTGGTGCAGCATGGCACGGTTTAGAAATACCAGTGCAATCCAGTCAAACCATGAAAACATCAACACAACGTATGTAACAAAACGCATAACTTTTTCTTGCGAAATGATATGCCATGTCCTTAAATATTTTCCAAAGGTGTCCTTCCACATTAAAAAGGGATCTTTTCTTTAACAGCAGTCATGAATTTACATACTGTAGGAATTTCTCTTTTCTGTTCGTAAAACTCGAGAAAAGTTCTGCGCACAACACTTCTTTCAAATTCAAGTTGAAACCTTTTTGGATGTGGACGATGTTTACCAAGTGTTAAGTTTTTCTCCCGTACGTTTTGAATTTTAGCTCTTTCTGTTTTCGTTCACTTTTCCCCACTGCTATTGCTGTCCTTTTTATAGCTTATTTAACGGATTAATTAAACCTTTACGTTTTTCTTCTTTGCAAAAGGTAACACTAAATCTACTTTGTGACTTGATTTGAACCCGTTGACTATAAGAGACTCAAATGTTGCATTCCAGTATTGCTGGAGGTACAGGGAATGGTAACGTAATACCACTTACAGAAGCTGACAGAAGAAGTATTCTATTAATATAACATGTAACATATAAATATCTACTGTATTATTTGACAGCGTTGAATTGTTAAACATGTAAACATTAACCTTTTGTGTCTCGGAAACAGTATTTAAAGTATCACTTTGCATGTAATTTTTTCCCCCTTGTTCCATTTATACCCCGCCTTTAACTGCTATGGTCAAATCGGCGGCCGTTCTCCTTTGGAACATACCGAAGTTGTTAACTCGTTATCTTTGGTTTTTAATCATTAGATCAGGCACACATTCACACTCTCATTCATACTTCCAGACTCTGGGAAAGACGGGGAATTATCTTGGTCGGAGAAAAATTCCCACCCCCACCGCTGGGAATCGAATCCGGGACCTCTAGCACGGCAGGCAGGTGCTCTACCAAATTGTCTCTCTTATTGGAGGACACGAGTATTCGAACGTACCCAATCGAACAGAGAGAGAGAGGTGGTTGGACGTACCTACACGCCGCTACCACATAGCAGTTTTTGTAATTTACGTCCTCCAACGTTAAGTCATATCGGACGATGAATGGAATGGGTGAAATGATGCTCAAAAGAGCCAGGGGTCCATAGAGCTTAGTGTTACCCGACATTCGTCTTTCAGGATAAGGGAAATCCCCGGAAAAAACTTATCCAGGTAACTCACCCTGACCGAGATTCGAACTCGGGACCTTTTGAGCGTGAGGCAGACATGCTACCACCACGCTACCGAGGCGGGCTTCAAAGCAGTTGTTTCTGCTTTGCCTCGAGACAGTGTGCTCAAAGTTATTCAGCCGATGTGAACTCAAAGGTAATATGGGACGCCAATGTAAGAAGATAGCGGTGGCAGAGAGGAATATCGTGATAAATATGTAAATACAGAACAAATCTCTCTCTGAAATTGCCAAAACCATTAACAGAAGCAAGTGTTCTGCATAATTCAACACTTCAAACGGATAAATACTGTTGTAAACCTAGAAATGGCGCTCCTTCTAAACCCACCACCAGAGACAGAAGGCAAATAATAAAAATGTGAAGCAGAATCCGAGAGTCACTGCATTTGAGATTAGAGGATGCCTTTCTGGCACTTGTTTCACACCAGAACAGTTGAACGGGTTTTAAATAGTACCGGGTACAATGCCCGCGTTCCTAGGAAGAAACCATATGTTAATAAGGTGATTAAGAAAAAGCGTATAGAATTTGCTAAACAGTACGTGGTGAAACCAACAGAATTCTGGAATAAGGTTCTCTGGTCCGACGAGAGCAAGTTCTGCCTATACAAGAGTGATGGGCGTCTTAAAGTGTGGAGACTGCCAAATACAGAATGAGGATCTAAGAACATGGTAGCTACAGTGAAACATGGTGACTGCAGTGTGATGGTATGGGGCTGTATAGCTTCATCTCGTTTTGGGGAACTAGTGTTCATAGATGGGATCATGGACAAATTTGAATACAAGAGGATTCTTGAAAACAATCTTAAAAAGAGAGCAGAGAAGCTTTTTTTTTAATTTAATTTACGTCCTCCAACGTTAAGTCATATCGGACGATGAATGGAATGGGTGAAATGACGCTCAAATGAGCCCAGGGCCCATCGAACTTAGTTACACGACATTCGTCTTTCAGGATAAGGAGAACCCCCGGAAAAACCTTATCCAAGTAACACCCTGACCGAGATTCGAACTCGAGACCTCTTGAACGTGAGACAGACATGCTACCACCACGCTACCGAGGCGGGCGTGCAGAGAAGCTGGGATTAGGGTATAAGTATTCTCCCAGCAGAACGATCCGAAGCATACTGCTGAAATTGTAAGGCTTTGGATTGTGTACAACACTCCTCTCACTTTGAAGACACCGCCCCAATCTCCAGATTTAAATCCTATAGAGAACATCTAGAAGGAACTCAAGAAGCGTGTGAGGAAACATCACATCAGAAGCAAGGACCATCTGAAAGAACTTCTTCAGAGTTGAGAAATATGGACTCTGCAGTCACTAAACAACACATACAGACAATGCCCAAACGATTATCAGCAGTAATTCAAAGAAAGAGGATGATAACTAAATACTAGCTGTTTTCTGTTCGAATACTTATGTCCAGATGTAAAGTAACCATTTTATTTCTCCTTGTAGTGCAAATTAGTTTGAATTGCTATTTATAAGTTTATATGTTTAATGAAAGACTCAAGTTTATTTTGTACCTGTTATATTTACGTATGTTTACACTGCGTAGCTTTAAAATAATATAAGTAATAAATATGTTTACGTTCGAATACTTCTGTCGGCCTTTGTAGCTGTGTTTACGCGAGTTGCCGCTGTTGGCCGTTTGCATTTAATCTTCAGAGGTAGTAAAAGAGGAATAGAGGAATCCAAAACGATGTTTAAAAACGGCCGGTGTATGTTGGCTCTCAAATTCCAATCCTTATATATCTCGAGAAAAAAACAACTGAATGTGACACCACTTCAAAAGATGAGAATTATTTCTAAACTCAAAAAAGAGATCACAGTGGTTATCTCCGAGAAGATTAATGCCATAACAAAATTGTTTGAAATAAACTGTATGCTTTAGAGATCGTTTTCTGTGCAGTGTTTTCTTCTCTATCTTTTACGGTTATTTTAGCGAAAATGCATGTTTTGAAAACTCCCTTTTCTATATATACGTTTTTTTATTTAGATTGGAGGGGGAGTAACAACGTGTACTTGTGCAATCTCGACATCAAATTTTTGGATGAAATGCAATACTTCCTCTACCTAAGATACGTAGTAGAGAAAGTAGCCAGTATTCATGCTGCCAGGGAAGCCCAGTCATTCACGCGTCAGACGCCAAGCGTAACCACTAGACCAGGGTTAGTTAAACTACAGCTCGGGAGCTGAGCACGGCCTGCGAGCTCCGCTTACCAACTTCAACATGTATAAATAAAAAATAAAAGAAAAACTCATGCGTTTTTTCGCTCCTTCTTGTACCAGCTATTCTAAAACGTGTTTATTCTCCTATCTACATGTTAATTGATATAAAACCTTTGTGGAAATGGCTTTAAATATTATGTATTTCCTTGTAGGAATGCAGTAGGTTTAAACTATAGTAAAAGTTTAAGAATGGGTCGATCGCTAAGTGACGGCTTTGACATTACATTCACTTTCTCACCAAGGCGGCCCGGGTTCGATTCCAGGCGACCGCAAAGTGAGATTTGTGATGGACAACACGGCGCGGGGGCGGGTTTTCTCCGGGACCTCCGGTTTCCCCCGCCATCTCATTCCACCGGTGCTCCATCTTCATCTCGTGTATCATCAGTGTCACCGCCTGCGGTGCCGTATGTAGTAAAAGCGGGCGTTACACACACACACACACACACACACACACACACACACACACACACACACACACACACACACACATATTCACTTTCCATAACCAGAACTTAATATCTGGTGTGCTGCATTCGCTTTTATACAAACTGTTCTTACAACTGCTTCAATGTTTCATGTTAATAGAGATAAACATGTGTAGTAATTATCTTATTTCTCATTTCTTTGTAGATATAAGGGAACAGGGAATGCAGTAACCCTTAGAACTATAGTATAATCTTTTAAAGCTTCTTGCCACTTTGTTATGAATCCGAAATCTTTGTATGACCAAAATATTTCACTGATTTCACGTTTAAGAAAAGTATCAAGTACACGAAATTTGAGACAGGTAAGGAATATCTCTTAACTGGCTCATTCAGACATAAAAAAGCCGACATAAATTGTGTGGTTTAGCAAGATTTATATATTTTGTGTAGTAAGAGTTTGTTTCTTGCACTTTGAGTTATGTCAGTCTTCCAGAATGAAGTCTTCAGAGGCTATTTCCAGAAAATCAAGATATATTTCAAAATATATAAATATATGATACCTCAAAATCATTAGAGCCAAAAAGTGTTCCTTGTAAAGAGTATACTGAAATGGGGGATTTTCTTGAAAATCTGCATTCGAAGATGATTAGCTTAAATACGAACTTTTTAATTTACTCCTCAGAATATGTGTATATTTTTGATTTAGCTAAAGAAGTACTGAATATATTGTGACTTTGTGGGTTCGTGAAATCAAAAGTCCAGGCTACAAACACCAAAAATTGCACTTTATTTCCGTAGAAATACGCTTCGTACACATACACACCACAACAAACACAGCTGTTTACGCGCACGCGTTCAATTACCGACTGACACACTCTTTGGCGGGCGGCTGCCTTTTTATAGATTACTAACATTCCAAAAATTTCTTTAACAATCGAGACCCGGCTAGAACAAAGGCGAACTCTCGAGAAATCCGTCTCCTTCCCCCCACCGTATCGGCGATCTTTTATCTACACACTGCACTGCGCATCTCTTTGAATGCCTCGCCACTTCGATCAACAATGGCCTCGCGACACTGCTCGCTCCTCAAGGCTGGTCGTCCCGAACAGCACTATCGTAACGGGCCAGAATTCCCAGGTGTACCACCAACATCTTCCCTCGGGGCACCCTCTGGATGCGGTAGACAACGTCATGAATCCTCTTCACCACCCGGTACGGCCCTTGCCACGGCTGTTGAAGTTTCGGGCAACGTCCCTTGGTCCGGGTAGGGCGGTACAACCAGACTAGGTCACCCTGCTGGAACCCTTGGCTGTTGGCTTGCCTGTCGTATCGGGTCTTCATGCGGTCGATCGCCTTCTAGATGTTCTGACAAGCCATCTCATGCATGTCGTGGAGATGGTCCACCAGGTTCTCCACATATTCGGTTGCTGGCTGTTTTGCGTCCGGGGGGCTTCCAACGGCAAGATCACAGGGGAGGCGTAACTCTCGGCCGAACATTAAACTGGCTGGCGTCATCCCAGTGGTGTCGTGTGTTGACGAGCGGTAGGCCAGCAAGAACAGTGGCACCTTGATGTCCCATTCTCACTGATGGCTGGCCACGACCTTCCTCAGGTGCTATTCTAAGGTCTTGATGTACCTCTCCACCATGCCGTCCGACTGGGGATGTAGAGGTGTCATGCGGGTCTTATTCACCCCAAGTCTTTCTAGTGCCTCCTTCATCAAGTTGGATTCAAAATTGGTACCCTGGTCGCTGTGGAGCTCTAACGGCACCCCAAATCGGCAGAACATTTGCTCCACAAGGCAGTCCGTGATTGTCTTCGCCTCCTGGTTCGGAATGGCATACACCTCCGGCTACTTGGTGAAGTAGTCCACGACCACCATCAGGTACTTGCTGCCTCGGTCGGACACTGGCAATGGTCTAGCTATGTTGACGGTGATCCTTTCGAATGGCGCTCCGACGTACTGCTGCATGCGACCCCGGCTCCTAGTCTGGGGGCCGCGACTCGCCACGCACGCATGACATTGACGGCACCATGTCTCAACGTCTGCTCGGAGCCTCAGCCTCTAGTAGTGCTGTCGGAGTTTGTCGATCGTCCGGTTTGCTCCCAGGTGCCCTCCTAAAGTACCGGCGTGCACCTCCTCTAAGACCTCCGGAACCTTACTCCGGGGAAGCACCAACTGCTCCCTCTGCGTCTTCCCACCAGGCGATTCCCATACCCGGAACAGCACGCCCTCTCTTATCTTCAGGGATTCCATTGGGACCAGAACGACTTGTAGGTGGCGCTCCTCGGTGCGATGTCCTCCCAGGTTGGTCTTATCCCTGCCTCCACTTCTCTCAAGAGTGGCCCCAGGTCTGCGTCCGCCAGCTGCTCCCTCCTCAGGCCTGCGCTATCTCAGCCATCCGCAGGCACTGCCGTGACTACTCGGGACTGCTGCGGCACGCTCCTTCTCTTCCACTCTTGTGCATTACCGCACTTCTCTGGGCAGGGTCTTCGGGACATGGCGTCTGCGTTACCGTGGCTCTTTCCTCTACGATGTTCAGGGGTGAAGTCGTACTCCTGCAGCCTCTGCACCCATCGGGCTGTCTGGCCTTCCAAGTTTCTAAAGCTCAGTAGTCAAGTTAGGGCGGAATGGTCAGTCCTCAGATGGAATGGCTGACCGTACAAGTACTTGTGGAAGTGTTCCAAGATCTTTACCACCGCCAATAATTCTCGCCGGGTGACGCAGTAGTTCTTCTCTGCCTTGGATAGCATCTTGCTGTGGTAGGCTATTACCCGCTCATGGCCGTCCTGGATCTGCAATAGGACGCCTCCAATGCAGTGGTCGCTGGCGTCGGTGTGCACAATGAAGTTGCCGCCTGGTTGTGGAAATCCTAAAATGGAGTATTGCATGAGGCGTTGGAAGGTAGCTGGTGCGTTGCAAAGGCCAAACGGCATTACTGTGAACTGCCAAAACCCTTGGCCTGTCGAGAATGCAGTCTTTTCCTTGTCTCTCGGGTCTAGAGCCACCTGCCAGTAACCCGACATCAGGTCTAGGGTCGAGAACCACTGTGCACCAGTTAGCGTGTCCAGGGTGTCGTCAATCCGGGGTAAGAGGAAACAGTCCTTCCGGGTGACAGCGTTCAGCTTCCTGTAGTCTACGCAAAAGCGTAGCTCGCCGTTCTTCTTTGTCACCAGAACTACAGGGGAACACTAAGGGCTGTCAGACTCTTCAATCACTCCCCTGGATTTCATGTCATCTACCATATCCCGTATCGACGCTTGTTTTGCCAGCGGAACGCGTCTAGGTGGTTGCCGAATAGGCCGGGCATCTCCGGTGTCGATGCGGTGAAGCACTTTGTCCGTGCGGCCGTAGTAACTGTCTCCTTGGCTGAAGACGCGCTGGTATCGTCTCAGCAGTTGTCGAACCTTCTCCAGCTGTTCAACGGTCAGTTGGTCGGCCGCCCCCTCCAGTAAGCCTTCCAGCCGGGTTCCCAGGTGTTGCGTCGGCACTGGCTCCTGTGTCTTGTCGATTGCGGTTACGCTGACCACGGGCTCGCACGTCCCCAACTCCGTCACGACCTAGACGTCGTGATCGGTGTCTGCCAGGTTGAGCAGTATCACTGGCACCTCCTCTCGGCACGGCAATAATGTCCTGGCTACACAGAGTCCGTGCACAGACGTCTTCTGGTCCAGCATCATGTTCTTCGTTCGCTGGCCTTCCAGTCGCGCCGTCACCACCACGTCTTCCCTTAAGATGACCCTGCACACTCCAAGGCGCTCTTCGGGTTGCCGAAGTATCACTTCTCCATTAAGCCGCAGGACCTTCCTGCCGACGTCGACCGTCGCCTCGTGACTCCTGAGGGCATCCAATCCTAGTATCACCTCCTCAGCCACCTTCGCGACGAACACCCACAGACGTACGGCACTCCGTCCCAAGATCAATTTCAGTAGGGCCTCCTCCACAGGCAAGGTGTCGCCCGATGCCGTCACAAGCTGGTATGGTCGGCTCGGCTTCCTCGTCGATAAACCCCTGGCCACGTCAGGTCTGATGATGGTCACGGCTGCCCCGGTGTCTACGAGCACGCGGCACGGCTTCCCTCTCACCCAGCCGTTCGCGACGAGGCTGTCATCCATATGCTGGCTGACGGCGCGCAGTGTCACTTGAGGGGGTAGTGGTGATGGCGCCGGCGTGCCCCTCTCCACGACGACCCTTACAGTTTTAAAGACATTCTAATCCAGTAGTTTCACCAAACTTGTTTAAATACCAACTTATCAGCATCTAACACCAATTATGTTTAACACAATTAGCTGCATTATGTTGAACAACAGACCATGCATTGCTTATCTCAGCTTGCTTATATTAATCACATCTACAATTGCTGAAATTATTTCGGTGTAGTTCGTTAATATCCTGTATATTCACTATATAAGGGAGTCATTTGTTCTTGATTCTTAACAGAACTCCATTGGAATATTTTAAAACTTTAAGCATAGCATTTGACCGCATAAACATGACTAGCTGTTCCAAAAATTTAAAGCATATAGAGTGCAAGAGAATTGTATTAAAATGGTTTATATCCTACTTAAGTGGATGTAAACTATGTTGAAATTTCTCCAGAGACAGGAGCTGATACAACTCATCTCAGTGTGTATTGACATTGGAATGCCTCATGGTACTGCCCTAGGACCTTTCTTATTTCTTGCATATGCAAATTATTTACTCATACCTTTAAGCTTAAGAGTTCTGTTACTGTGTATGCAGATGATACTCGTACTTCGTTATAATTACTGAGAACAATAGGCCGTGCCATGGCCGAGCAGTTAGACCGCTTGACTCTCAAGGTGACCTGGGTTCAATCTCAACACTTGTGAGATTTGTGGTGGACAACACGATGTTGGGGCATGGGAGTGATTGGTGCAGAATGATTGATTTGTATACTTATTTTTTATAACTTCATTCAAAGCTTTTCTGGAAGGAAACAACTGGGAGGTGGAAAATCAGATAACATGTTTTGTTTCCAAGACTGAATATGTTGTAAACTCTAAGAAGTTTGTCTTTCTGTATTTATGTATAGGTAATGCATAAAGAAATGTATCATTTGATTTGTTTCTTTTTCCTTGTGTTTACTCCTCCATTTATTCTAATCCTAAAAAGGTATGCATTTTTCATTATTTTTACTGAGACTAATGCATATTTCTACAGCTGTTTGTTAAGCATGTATGTATATGAAAGAAAGCTTGATCAACACTAATGCCTTTGTATGTCTTTTGCTACCTCTTCGCTTCTGCTGAAGTGGCCAATTGACATCCTCTGCTGTCAGTTGAAGAGCACTCTACTACTACTACTTCAGTGTCTCTTCTTACACTTCACAATCACTTTACCATAAGTGCTTAATGAATAATAAATTTTATGAATTCTTGCAGTACATCTTTTTATCACAAGGGAGTGTAATCTCAGTACAAATCTTAACTTTAAAGCTGTTATAGTGAAATGGTATATAATACAAAATTTTTCTAACACTAACTGAAAACTTTGAACAAGTTTTGAGACTTCTAATTGACAGCAGATCAACTTTCTATGACAGACAACATTGATTAAAAGCAGAACCCAGGTAACAGGATAAGTAATAGGAATCCTGAGACCAGTTGTTTCCATTAGTATTAAAAAATTAAAGCAATCCGAAGAGCTTTGTATTTTTAGGAACTGCTAAGACTCTGACAGGAGCTACGTAAAATGTCTATTGATGATGATAATGATAGTTTATTCACTTATAGACATGAAATACATGTTTCAAGTTTCATCCAAATAGTTTACATATTACAAGATTGTAAATGATTACTTATATGCATCAAGATATACAAATTTTACAAAGCATATACAGAGATTAATGTAACTGTCTTCATGGTAAAAAAACAATCTTCAGTTTTCCCTTTCTTTGAGGAGGGTCTCACGATTCTTCCTGTCCCCTATATTTTATTCCAAAGGAGTTAGATATTCAGCAGCCACTCTGTATAATAAACTACCGGCCAATCTGAAAAACATAAAATCCATGCAGTGTTTCAAGCTATCCTTGAAAAAAATTTTACTAAGTGATTCATATTATGACGTAAGTGAATTTCTAGATACACTGAAGCTAGCCATATAATTGTATATATTTGTGATACCATTTTAAATGCTGCAGCTGTAGAGCCATGCAACTGTATATATCTATGAGTTCATGTTTAGATCTTATTAATTACACTTGATGTAATTTAGTTTTTTATACTTTATATTATTTGTATTGTTGTAAATATTTGTATTGACGTATCCAATGTCATTGTATTGACTTAACGGATTAATAAACTACTACTGCATTGGTTATAAGGTGAAGATCTCAGTAATATGAAACAGAAGATGTAATAAACTGTATTAGTATTTTCTTATATTTTGTTATATACTGAATGAACACAAATAATAGTAATAATAATAATTTATTAAATATGTACTTATTTACTGATTTCAGAAATATATTTTAGAGATTATAACTCATTTGTTGAAATTACTAGACAGATTGAGATAAATATATTGCAAAGTATTCACAGTTTGATCTCTCATTTATACCCTCATTGAAATATTTACAAATTACATATGTCAGAAGAAAAAAAGATTTTCAAATCACAATTGCAGATATTCATCTATGTCATAAAAAGCCCTCTCAATTAAGCAATTTTTTAAACATTTATTAAACTTGGAACCAGTTGATTGTTTAATTGTGGCTGGCAGCTTATTGTATAAAGTTTTTCCAATTACAAATGGATTTTTATCAAAGAAATTCTTACTCTTCGCTTCCCTATACATATTCTCTTTAGTGCTTTGTCATATTTATGTATATTGCTATTACTCCTTATATTTGTAGTTCTCCTAACTAGTAAAATAACTCTAAAAATATATAATGCAACCATTGTAAGAATTCTTTCTTTTTTAAAAATTTCTCTACATGAATCCCTTGATTTTAATGAACAAACAATCCTTACACACCTCTTCTGCAATATCAATAATCATTCTAAATTCTCTTTAGACGTTGTACCCCATAATTCAATACCATAATTCAAATGAGAATGAATGTATTCAACTTACATATTACTGCACCTTGACTTGAAATTCTGATTATTATATTATTACTCATGCCTGCACCTGTGTGCATAGTCTGCTATCATCTCGTTTTAAATTAATCAGTTAATGAGAATATATGGTAATTCATGTGTATTCTGCTTGTTTACATTTTCTGACATGTTAACTTTGCTCCATATTCTATAATTTGAACGATGACAAAACAGAGTTATAGGATGAAGGAAGAGAGACTTTTATAGTAATTTGATTATTGTGGAAAAATGATGTAATGTATGCAGAAATTTTATATCACAGTTAACATTCTTATTATAGCTACAGCGTATTTTATTTCAATGATTCTGCAAATCAATAGGAGAGAGTGTGAGAGAGAAGACATTCTGATAGATTCTTTATTTTCAGAGGGTGTACTACCTATCATTGGAATATTACATGGGACGATCACTGCAAAACACAATGATCAATCTCGGCATCCAAGGAGCCTGTGATGAGGCCATGTACCAGGTTTGTATAATTTTTCTCTATTTTTTTTTGTGATGGGATTTATCTAGTATTTGCAGACAGTAATATGTGGTTTCTTTTATATATGCAATGTTTTTATTGTATTGTTTACAGGTATTACAGTACTACAATTTGCTAGACACTGCTAATTATTATTACAGACAATGTGAATAACTGCCTGCAGAGTGGCTTTTGGAAAAGCTTTTGCAGCTACTGATCTTGAAAACACACATTGCGGGAAATAAATTTCAATAACAGCTTAGTTGAAGGGAGAAAAGCAGTAATAATGGAAGCAGATGTTATCAAAGTGATTTCGTATCACTTGTGGCATTTGTATTTGATATTTATAGTATCTTTTACATGTTACATTTTAAAATGGAAATGTTTTCCTAACATTTTTTCACATTTTACTGAATAAAATATCCATTAAAGTGAAATCAAACACAAATAATTTGCCAGGCTAAATTTCGACAAATGGAAGCAAGGTTGAAGGTATGCTTGCTTTGTGCTATTTTTTATTTATTTTATACTTCAGGCAAATTTGTGGTTTTGTTTAAATTTAAATAAATTTGTCTGCTGAAATGAAGAGGTTTTCATCTTAGTTTAGTGTTTACAAGAAAGAATAGAAATTAATTTAATTAATGGTCTATAAATCAATGTATAAAACAGACAACTCTTAAACACAATGAGAGTTCTTCTAGATATTTGTATCATATTCTTGTTTTATGACTTGGTTCAGAGATTTTGGAGAATAGGATATATTTCTGATAAAAGAAGAATCATGTCTTAAGTTCTCAAATAACAATTAGTCTTAATGATATTTTGTCAGTATTCGGACTTCAAATTATAGATCATTCTTGTGATTAGGATGAATTTGTTAAAAGTATATTCACAGATACACTTCTAATCTTGGATTCATATTAACAAGTGTAATGAAGATTTATATAACAGAAAAGAGTAAAGTTTCTTACTAGCACTGCTGTACAGGTAGGAATTGTCCCTAAAATAATGAAAAACAGTCATACACATTGATTATATGTATCTATTATATGTATCTATAAACTCACTGTTCTGAAAGAGAGGAAATTCAGCTTGTGCCCAAAAAGTTTTTGTCAATTCAGTCATGTGTGCGATTCATATCAAACATATCTAGTTTGATCCCCGGTGGCCGACCAATCGAACAAATATTTTTTTTCTTTTTTCCCCCCTTGGTCACTAAGTGAATGCTACGTTAGTTAATTTCCTTTCTGTCACTTTCTGTTCCTCCATTTCATTTCACTTTCATTTTAATCCAGTCCTCTCTGGGTAGGAAGTGTTTGCAATGGGCCTCTGTGGTGACTTTCACATGTAATTGCTGTTCTTAACATACAGGTGGCGTTGCAGTCATCTGCTCTGCTATGACAGGTTGGTTTCAAACCTTGTGCAGCTGGTGGCTGCATGGCAAACTCTGACACCATGATAAAGAATCTCTGGCTCACATTAGGGACAATGTGCTGACTCTTGCTGACCAAGATTCCAGCACACCCACAGAGAGCTCCCATCTCATCCCTTCCTCCCAGGGATCTGACCTACAGTACCTGTCTATAGGTTCAGAAAGGAATCCTCTCTGCTAATAATCCAGTCCAGTCCATTCCATGTGTTGCTGCCACTGCTGCTGTTACATAAAATAACTAGAATCCTTTTAGTGTTATCAAATAAGCCATCTCTGACATACAATGTATATAAATAAAACCGTTCTGATATTTGCATATATGAAACACAGGGAAGATCATCAAATACTTCATTAGAATATACTTACTTGATTTGAAAGAATAAATCTTTGACTTTAAAATAAACTTTATTTGAATTTGTTGCTCTACTAGAGGAAAACAAAAACTAATAGATGCTGATTTGCCAAATTTTAAATTTCTCTACAATTCACCAAATTTCAGAAACTTTGAAGGACGTGAGATTGGAAACATGATCCTGGATGTAGTGATCACTTTTAAGGCTAACAGCTGATGTCTTTAAATTTGCAGAAATTCATAATGCTCTTTATTTCCATAGAAAGGCGCTTGTACAACTCGACATAACATACACCAACACAGTTTTTCGTGGCTTCTGGACACGTAAATAAACAAAAGAATTCACTTTCAAATCACTACACGCTTATCAGTTCTCAACTCAAAACTCGTGAGTTTAAATGTCCAGACACATGATAAACAGCCTGCTGACTCTAACTGCCGTCTGCACTGCACAATTGCGACTAATTCACTCTCGGCTCCTGCCGGACTCTGCCTCTGTTGACTGGCTGGGGCTGTTTTATACCTCCACTCGTTCTAGAACTCACCGGACCTGCTCGAAAGTTGCCACTCCTTCTGCAAGTGCCAACCGGTCACACATGTGGGCGTGGCTTTGATGCTATCTGTCTCTTTCTTTCCTGCCAACTGGTTTTGTCGTTACTTTGATCGGGTGACAATATATATATTTGGCCAGTTGAAAGTTGCTAATTGAAATTACTTGATTTATTTTATTCTATTTTACTTGATTCTATTACAAAAAAAAAAACATTGTAATATTTGTCTTGCTTGTTTTAGGAAATTGTGCATGATATTTACTTTATGAAGGTTAATGGCCAGGGGACCTGATTCAGCGAATAAATCTTGGGTCAGCAATTTCATGTATTTGTACAGGATATATAATATTGCATGTCCTATGTTAGTCATTGTAGTGATACTGTAATGGAAACTGTACAAATAAATATCAAATATCATACTTTATGAACTATTAGTCATCATATTGGCTAAACAAACAGTAGCACTTAGGACATGACAGCATTAAAAAGTGCTTTCAGCAATAGGTTTACATAAGAGCAGGTGTTAAATCATGGCCCTAAGTGGCAATGCACAGCAGCAGGCCAGTACGTTAGAAACTGTTAGTGCAGGTCTTTGTTTGATGCACATAGAGCAAGGGCTGAGTCGGAGACTGCAGGCAAGAGTCTATATTTTGAACCCAAAAGGGGTAAAATAATTCTATGAAAAATAGTTTGCAGCAGTATGCATTGCCTATCAGTATTTTGGGCTAAAAAAATAAGATGTGCAAGAACATTATGAATTGAAACACCAAGCAGCATATATCATATGGTCAGCTTGATTTTGGAGGAAATCGTTAACTTCTATAACTAATTATGTTTTATGTTATTTCAGTTAATCATAGTAAATATTATTATTATTTTTAATTCCAGAAAGCCAAGAATCTCTATTTAAAAGATAACAGGATATGAAAGCTATAGTATAACATTTTGTGAAGTTCATATCAAAAGCACTATAATTAATATGTAATTTATGCTTTTATTCATTTATTTTAATATCTAGACCTTTTTACATCTGGGATTAAATTTCATAAAATTGTCTCTTTTTAAAGAGCGTGTAAGTGCATAAACATGTATACATCAAGTGCATACATCTGGGTTTAAACGTCATAAAGTTGTCTCGTTTTAAAGAGCGTGTAAGTGCTTAAACGGTTGTGCTTTCTTCACAGTTGAACTACTAACCTAAGGGCTAGAGCAGATTTAATAATCTGTATAACATGAGCCAAATTATTAGAAAGTTGTAAAGTATCTCATTGTGATCAATTTGAAGAACTCTGCAAAGTAGTAGGTTTTCTTTTTTTTTTTTTTTTTTTTAGAATGAAATGATGCTTAAATGTGTTCAGGGTCCATCTAGCTTAGATTTGCACAATATTCATTTTTCAAAACCTTATCCAGATAACTGACCCTGAGTGAGATTCAAACTTGAGACCTCTTGAACGTGAGGCAGATATGCTACCATCTACACTACAGAGATGGGCTAAAGTAGTTTTCTATTTATAACTGATGCACTAAGGAGAACTATCTCTTCATATATGAAATCTGTATCTGACTATATGTCCTTCTCTAGTCCAAGGGAATTCTGAAGGAAAACATTTCACAAGCTATCAATACGGTAAAGAAAGTTTTACCTATATGTGTTTGTAGGAATTTAGTAACAGTGATGTCAAAATTAATCTCAAACTATTTGTAGTTGGTTTATTGATATTTGTCACTTACTTACATAAAAAAGTAAGTGATGAGTATCAATAAACCAACTACAAATAGTTTTTGAGATTAAAGTTTTACCTACTGATGCAGTCAAGCTCAAGATAGGTTGATGGCTGATAAAACTTTTAACATAGAAGTGTGCTTATGTCATAGATTATGTGGTCCGCTTGTGCCCTGAACTGCTTGCAATCTTGACACCACTTACCTACGGGGCTGTAACTTTATCCATCTGTCTATTTTTATTTTATTTTATTTACAGAAATTGTAAGAGCTTCTCACAAACATCCCATTTGCAAAGTAGTGACAGTACCCTCTTATTTAAAACCATCTTTTAATAAGTATACAATGGTTCCACAGCTTGGTTTGGATATTGAAGAGTTGGAGGAATTAGAAGAAGATGCTGGTCTTGGCAATGGAGGTTTGGGTCGCCTGGCAGCTTGCTTTCTTGATTCTATGGCAACCCTTGGTTTGGCAGCTTATGGTTATGGAATTCGTTATGAATATGGCATCTTTGCTCAGAAGATAAAGAATGGAGAGCAGGTACTATTTGTTTATTTAGCATGCTCAGTAAGGATTTCATTACAACAGAAAGAATGTTAATATGATAAACAAATGCAATGTTTACAGACAGAAGAGCCTGATGACTGGCTTAGATTTGGAAACCCATGGGAGAAGGCCCGTCCAGAATTTATGCTTCCTGTCAACTTCTACGGTCATGTTGAAGATACCCCTCAGGGCAAGAAATGGGTTAACACTCAGGTTTGTTTTGTTTACAAATTCCTTTTACACATGAAAATATTCCTTAGTTTTTAAACCATTATTTGATGGCTTTTCAGCAGCTTGTAAATTTAATAACGGAAAGCTATCTTATCTTTCAAAATCTTGGAAATTGTCTGTAATCCAGTTGTTAAACAATAAAAAGTAGGCAGAAGTTAATTCTTATTTGAGGATATGAGTGCATCAATTACTGTTCTTCACCCATTCCAAACAACGTTATTGACTTAATTATAAATGTTTATTTACCTATAGTTTAACTTCCCAAACTGCTTACGTACATATGTAATTTGCATTGTTCTTTAAAGAATATTTTAAATATTAATAGGATTTTTATATTTTTAATGTAGTAATTATTATTATTATTTAAATATGTGTCACTGGTGAATGTATTTTTGTGATGGAGAAAAAAACATATTTGGAAAAATAACTTCAAAATATACATAATCACAAACTATGGAGGGGCTACATAGTCTCCATTAATAATCCTTATGAATATCAAAAAAGTCCTGTTAAATCCAGAACAATACAAAGTAGGAAAGCTCATTGAAAAATGACCATTCCACAGTAGTTATATAGTGAGGAAAAAAAAGTTTGATCTGACAGAGAGACCTATTTTTCGTTATTAAACAATAATATATTTCCAGGCATGTGCTGAAGTCAACTTTAAAATTACTGAATTTAAAAAGATGTCGTTGATTTAAAGATCATGAATTATAAATATTTATTTGACATATAATAAGATCTCAAAAGATGAATTTTCATATAAACTACACAAAAATCCTGAGATAAAAATCCATTGCCACATCTTTAATATCATTTATTAAAATACGGTCGCAAGGTAAACCATAAGGAAAAGACAACTACACAAAAAAGTGTCCTCTATGGTCTAGAGGTAACGTGCTAACCTCTGATTCCCAAAGTGGCGGGTTCTAGTAATGGATGATGGCAATGGTCGCTTTCGGGAGTAAAATATCCTTAGCATGGCCTCCTTAGGGAAATAAAACCAATGGTCCTATGTACCTCTGACCAAAATTAAGTGGCCTTTCATGCTCAGTATACAATAGGATACTGAGAATTAGTGTGTTCATAAGTAAAAAGCTTAATCTCAGTCTGCAGAAAAAAATGTTATTTGCTACTATTGTTGCTCAAGCATTTCCCATATAACCGTTAGAGAGAAGCTCATTGTACCAAGCAATGATTGAATCCATATATTAGTTGGAGTCATCCCAGTAGGCAGTGTCTCATGGTGAAAATGGGAACTTGTAACAGAGTGAGACAACTTACAGCTTTACTGTGCATGAGTTGTGTTGGGCTTTGGTGTTACTCCACAAAAGCTTATGAGAGAATGAGAAATACACCTACTCACCTACCCCAGTGCTTCACTCCAAACATGTGAATTTAATTAAAGCACATAATTTATAATATGAATTTTCCCCCCCACCATTCTCCTTTCGAACATATCAATGGTGTTAATTCGTAATCGTTGGGTTGTATCATTAGATCAGACACACATTCACACACTCATTCATACTTCCAGACTCTGGGGAAGATGAGGAATCATCTCGGTTGGAGAAAAATCCCCACCCCCAGCCGGGAATTGAACCTGGCACCCGCAGCATGGCAGGCAGATACTCTACCGACTGAGCTACAGGGCCAGCCGAGTATGAAATTTTGTGTGTCATAAACCATATCTGAGATATTGTTGTTTTTGGGTTGAATTTGCAAATACTTTATTTCTTTTCAAAGTGCTTGTTTCTCATGTTCAAGTCATGATTTACCAATCTACTTTTTAAGCATTTAATTACTGGGATGTCAAGGTGCCACTGTTCTTGCTGGCCTACTGCTCGTCAACACACGACACCACCAAGCTTAATGTTCGGCTGAGAGTTGCGCCTCCCTTGTGACCTGGCCTTTGGGAGCCCCTGGACACAAAACAGCCAGCAACTGAGTATGTGGAGAACCTAGTGTACCTTCTCCACGACGCGCATGAGATGTCTTGTCAGAACATCCAGAAAGCGAGCGACCACATGAAGACCCGATACGACAAGCAAGCCAACAGCCAAGGGTTCCGGGAGGGTGACCTAGTCTGGTTATACCATCCTACCCGGACCAAGGGACGATGTCCGAAGCTCAGCAACCATGGCAAGGACCGAACCGGGTGGTGAAGAGGATTAACAACGTGGTCTACCGCATCCAGAAGGTGCCCCGAGGGAAGATGTTGGTGGTACACCTGGATCGTCTGTTCCGCTATGAGGGTGCTGTTTGGAACGACCAGCCTTGAGGAAGGAGCAGAGTTGCGAAGCCGTTATCTACGATAGCGCGACTAGTGTACACAGAGCCAGCAAATAAAGATAGCTGACGTAAAGGACTTGCCTTCGTAGATTAAGTTACGCTTCTGGAAGGTGATAGAATATTCGGTTTCTTTATTGTTCCGGAAATATCTAGAATTAATCAATGAGGTATTTAAGAAGGCGACGACTTGCCGAGAGTGAGTCGCGATAGTCTTGAACAGATGTTGTGTAACACGAGTGTTGTAAACTGAGGTAATCAGAACATTTGTTGTGATCATCGACCTTGGTAGACTCTGTGTATGTGATGTAATGTTGTTACGTGAGAATTGAACAGTGTATTTCTGCGGAAATAAAGAACATTTGGAATATCTGCAACTCTGCCATACTGTATCATTGCCATGTTACATCATAATTACTACCTAAGTATCTTCGAGAAGATGAAATGTTGAATTATTTCCATAGTTTCCCAGACAATGAGTCAGAAGGAGAGAACATATTTAAAGATGATGAACTATTCAATGATAATGGCAATGTTCAATATACTCTTCATCAATCGGATAAAAGCAGATCATCAGAATTGGACATTGGTGATAATAAAATGATTGGCGAACCTATACAGGAACAGGCAATGACCGCACTATTGCAGAACCACATGACCCTGCCCCATGCAAGAGAGGCAGATTCAATCGAGGATGTCAAGCTCCACAAGAAATAAACTTCCCAGCTGTGGAAAGTAAAGAGTCTGATGTTGATAGTACAATTTAGACAATATTTGAAGTGGGGAATGCACTTGGCAGATGTGGGCATCACAATGTACTGACAGAAAGGCCAGGTCCTACAGATTACACAAATAAACTGATAGTGAGTGGAAACTATGCCAGCGCATGGTGAGTATTGATGGATGCTAACATTCTCCAGAATATAAAAAATGCACTGAGATAAAGGCCCGGCAAGACCTTCAGGACAATTCTTGAACTCTTGAGCTAAACCAAATTGAAACAGCTATAGCCACATTGTATGCCCATGGACAATATGGAGGGAACTACTTCCCCTTGAAATGTTTGTGGTCAAAGGTGTGGGGACCACCATTTTTCTCTCGTGTTATGGGAAGGAACAAATATATTGAGATCATGAGTCTTGAGGTTCGATGATAATCATACATGCGATGAAAGAATGAAGATAGATGGCTTTGCAACGGCACACCACTCTGGAGCCCATTTGTACACAACTGCAAATTGAGCTACAATCCAGGTGCAGTTATTACTATAGATGACCAGCTGTACCCATGCAAGGCTTGATGTCGCTTTCAGTATATGAGTAAGAAACCGGATAATTTTGGTTTCAAGTTTTGGCTTGCTGCAGATTCAGAAACAAAGTTTATGGTGAATGGGTTTCCTTATTTAGCAAAATATGATGAACATGTCAGCACCAGAGCATGTTGTCACACAACTTATGCAACCTTTCATTTCAAAAGGAAGAAATGTCACTTGTGACAATTTTTTTACTTCTAAAAATCTTGCTGATCAGTTGAAATGGAGGAATACAACTATGGTAGGCACATTGAAGAAATGGCAGAGAGAAGTTCCTCCTTCTGCAAAATCTACTGCTGGATTTTTGTATGACACCATCTTGTACAGATCTGATGTTACCATGACATTGTATCAAGGAAAGGCTAAGTTCAGTGCATCAATTTGTGGATGTGGATCAAGGAACCCAGAAGAAACTTCCAGAAACTGTGAGCTTCTATAACTTCACAAAATGTGGGGTTAACATTCTGGATCAAATGTGTCACCTATACACAGTCAAGTTTTGTTGCCGGCGGTGGCCAATGCATATTTTCTTCAATGTACTTGATCTTTCTGGAATCAATGCATTCATCCTATACCAGAATGTCACAGGAGAGAAAGTAAGCAGGCAAGACTTTCTTCTAAAGCTAGCAGAGCTCTCTTCTCACTATATGCTGTCAAGGAAAGGACCAACAAATGTAATTGTTGGAGTCACCGAACAAAGTAGGGCACATAAAACATGTCAAATTGGAGGCTGCAAAGGCCCTAATAAAACCAAGAATGTGTATGAAGTGTAAGAAGAGTGTGTGCGGCCGATGTTCAGGAAATGTTCAGTATGTGAAATGCGCTAAGTGTTTTGACGAAGAGCACAGGTTTGACTAAATACAAAAATGAGCTGTTTTTGTGATCGTGTATCACACTCTGCTATATTGTTACCAGTGTTACAAACTACTTTAGAATGCTAAAGTGATATAACTGAGCATGCATATCATTTATATGATTCCATGTGTTGTAAGCAGTGTACTTCAAACTGTAATGGATTCATGCTGTTTTAGTAAATATTATGTAAACTCCTTTAAAATTTAAATAAAGGTACTCTTTCATGCATAAAATATCTTGATTTAAATTATATTATAAATGAAATGCTGAAAACCGATTGAAAAAGATACCAGTCAAAATGATCAATGTTGGACCTTTTATATAGTAAGGCAATGTTGATCCTTCTTGCCTTCCGCAAGAACTCATATGGACCTGATCTCCTTGAGTCTTGCTGCAACTTTTGCTCTGTCCTGAATACTTTATTGTGTCATCTCTCATTCAGAGGCCTGGAGAAAAAAAACTACAATAATGCCACATCTACAGTCTACAAAACGAGGTAACCTTTGTTTTTGTTGCAATCTACAAATTACATCATACCTGTTCCACACTGTAGTTGGCAAATTTACAGTTCGTCTGGTTTATCTTGAAATATGGGTATTAGAGAGCATTATTGGCTGCGCTGTAGTAGATAATTCATGACTGCCTAAATTCCACATCATATCTCTTCCATGTAACGTTCTGATTGACTCATGATTATATTGTATTGTATTGTTGTATTGTATTTGTAGCTATCCCCTTAATACTTTCAAGTGCAGCGCTTTAAAGACTACTGATAGATGGTGGTAATATAGATAAACCATCCATTAGGGGTTTCTTAGAGGGTTCTGCCAAACTGCTAATATCCCCAGCATCCATTGTCATTGGATGCTGGATTACATCCACAGTGTTCAGTCATCGTTCAATTCAGAGCCACTTTCTTTTCAATTTATGATGAAATTGCTCATCATATCAATCAATCTGTCTGTTTCTAGGCACATTTCTTTTACCACCTTCTCATGTTAAAAGGCATCAGTATATAATATGTTGGATCCAAAATTATCAATGAACTTTGTAATTTACTGCATAAAAAAACATTGTTATCTATACATTTATTTATCATTGTTGCAAAGAAAATAATGAACTGAATGAAGGATGCCTATGTTGTCTGCAACTTACTTCACTATATATTCAGCGAATTAACTTTCACTGTTACAGACTAACGGTTATTGAAATAAAGTATACCTGAAGGAAATATTTAATAATAAATAATTAAATAAAGTCAGCAAAAAGCATTTACTTCATAAAATATGCATTTATAGTTTTTTAATTATTTCTGTTTATTTTCTTAACTGTTTACCTTAGTTTCACACATATTCACTATACACATAAACCCTAATGCCCAAGGCGGGATTTGAACCCGCGACCCTCTACGCGGTGGAATGCTAGAGACACATGCTCTAGCGACCATGGCTACGAGGGCCGGCAAAAGTTAAAAAGGCAGAAAAATGCAACACAATACTGTAGCATTTCAATCACAAAAGTTCGGTAGCATAGATCGCAGCATGTCTGCCTCACTTTCAAGAGGTCTCGAGTTCGAATCTCAGTCAGGGTGAGTTACCTGGATAAGGCTTTCTCCAGGGTTTTTCCTTATCCTGAGAGACGAATATCAGGTAACTCTAAGCTGTATGGACCATGGGCTCATTTGAGCATCATTTCACCCATTCCATTCATTGTCTGATAACGTTTGAGGACGTAAATTACACATAAAAAAACACACAATGGTATAATTTCCACAGATTCACTTTCAAATTGAAGATAGGTTTCACACATTTAGAAAAAGGCATTTTGCCAAAGTTCCAGTCTCTGCTCCTCAATATAAAGTACTGTTTGCAAATAAGCAAGACTTGCCCCTGGTTGCAGTTAGCACCTTTCACTAGATAATGGAGGCTAGGCAGTCGTAGATAGCAGTGACAATGTCTTTACAAAATTTGTCACTACTCACTTGTCACAAGGATTGGTAGCACAAGTAGATCATCAGCACAATGTGCATCAAGTCTCATCACAGAGACTAGAAATAGTGATGACTCTGTTCAAAGGTGTAAGGCTTAAGGCATGGCAAATCACATAAAGTAATAGTAGCAAGAAGGAAAACAGAAAGATTAATACATAGGTACTGACAATGGTGTGTGAGGGGCTAGCAGTAACAAAACAGAGGCATGCAACCATAGAACTTATGAATCAGCAGATTCCACCATAAAATGTGTGTAAGTACAAAATACCATCACTTAAATGAACAATGCATTTGCAAAGTATGTGAATAAAAGTGTGAACTTTATCATTTAAACCAGTGGAAAAATGGCATATGGTTCTTAATTTATGAGCGCAGCAAATTGACAGTTTCTGAAAGCTCATACAAGTGCAACTTTGATATATCAAAGACATTAACTGTAAAGTTTTTAATTATTTCTTGGCTATAGAAAGTGACAAACTTAGAGTTCCAATAATCCCTCAGCAGATGCCAAGTTATAGAAACATAATGTATGTTCTTTGTTACAGGTTGTGTTTGCTATGCCCTATGATAATCCTATTCCAGGATATGGCAACAATGTAGTGAACACACTGCGTCTCTGGTCAGCAAAGTCACCAGTGGAGTTTGATCTCAAGTTCTGTGAGTAGCAGAATAATGTTTTGTAAATACCAGTGTTATAGGAATTCTTCATATTGTGACTTTGTGGGTTCGTGAAATGAAAAGTCCAATTACACCACTCAAAAATGTTCTTTATTTCCACCGACTTACAGTTAAACACTTGCCAATTACACAGAATTACGTAATGCACACAATTACGATTCACCAGTTCATCCGTTACAATTCCACTTTGCTCTCGCAATTACGTAAACTCCTCCGACGCACGTACACAGTCTTCTCGTCCTTACACTAGTGCTGCACTCTTCCGCTGCTTGCCAAGAAGAACTGCCTGACTCCTCATTGAAGCCCTTTTTATAGGAATATCCTGTTTTTCTAGAAGTCTCTGGTTTTCCCCAAATCACCCGAATGTTCCAGAGGACAGAAGAAGGGGAGAGAAACGTCCAGGAACAAGTGACATTTCCCTAATCACCCCTCAGTTAGTGACTGAGATTAATGGGGGGGGCGTGGCTTGGCTGCCTCGGGGTCCCTTCCAGCTGTCGCCGGTCGTGCCTTCCGCTAATTGGGTGACAATATACAACAATAATAGTAAAATATTGGCAGAGAAATACTTAAGTTATTCCTGATATTCTCAGGAAACAAGCCAGGTGAAAAGACGATTAGAAATCGATGTTTTAGGAGCATATATCGCTCCCATCATCAGGATATTTATAAGAAATGTTATAAACTCTCTGATCTTATTTTAAATACTTCTATTATCACATTCTTTTATGAGAAAAAATAAGTTAAAAAAGATCAACATATCAGTTATATGCAGCAGTATTCTCTAGTTGTTCCTTCTCTTTTTATGGAGAGTGAAAACTACATGCATGCATTCCGTGAATTAGGATAATGTTGGAAACTGAAATGCATAAATGTGTAAACATTACAGTAAAACATAATTATTTGCCACAACCTTCACTTATCTTTTTAAGAAAATTGATGAACTCTCCACAGAATCCAAGAAACTAGTTAAGAGTCAAACTGTTCAAAATTCAATGCCATGGTCGGGATTTGAACCATGGATCTCCTGGTTTCCATCCAGTAAGAGCTACCGGACAGAAAACCAGGAGATCGTAGTTCAAATCCTGGCCATGGCATTGAATTTTTCAGTTTGACTCTATCCAAAACCTTAGCCTATGTGTGTGTGAAAGAACGACTAATTTTCATTAATTAATTCAAGAAACTAGTTTTGCAAATCCGGAGAAACTTTCTTTTGTTCGATGCGAGAATATTTTTTAAGTCCAAAGGTGCACGTATACGCATGCGCAAGCAGACGACCACCAGACGACCAAGCCGGTTCTCGTGTTGCAGCCAGCATGAGAAAGATATGTAAAACTTATAGCCAACCTGATAAAAATGCCCCAGACATGTGACGCAGTACGTGTGAAAAGGAACATGGTTTGAGCAGGCTAAGTTATTGCCCGGTCATATTTTGTTACTCACGCACTGCTTTGCACATAAACAATCCTATGACACGGGGTAATGGAGTGCTCCGTAGGAAATGTATGAGCTCACGTGATCGGGACCAACACAAAATTGCACTAAAAGGTAAAGAAATGATATTAAAAATCATGTTTTTATATAAAAACATCAAAAAGTGTGAAGGAACTTGAAAAAAAAAATGCAGCATCGCATATTAGAAAGAAGAGCCGGATAATCATACTGATACAGAAGTGACAACTTACAAATATGAGATACATTAGCTCATAGCACACCAATGTGATGCAATGGATCCTTGTCAGGCCTGTATCATCACAGATGGCACAGAGAACTATTACAGATAGTTGCACTAACTTTTTAAGTTACAATATAGCTAAAAAATAAAGCTTAATATCATTAATATCCTACTTCCCAGGGTTCCAAAGTTTTAAATAATATGTGAGAGGAGACACACAGCTTATATGATATAATGTAAAACATTATTTAAAATACACACTGCTAAATTATATATCAAAATAAGCATAAATGCTTATGTTATCACAGTTTCAATAATAAAAAAAAACATCATTTTCACCAAAACACTTTTAAATTCCACCTAAAAACAATGTTTTAACTAAAATATTTTTTTCTTTCTTTCTGTGTGGTGTTTAAGGTTTAATGTACTTCAAATGGAACAAGTCATACTGAAATATGAATGAAAACATGATAAAGGTGCAAATGTTCTTGCAGACTTAAAACAACAAAGCTACCAATATTAATCCCGAGGATGATGACTAAACCAAAAATAAATCTATTAATCCTAACAGTAAGATAAGATTTTATTGTCATTAAGCTAAGTATAGCAATAGACAATGTCAAAAAATATTTACAATAATATATATAATGATAAGGAATAAAATAATAAACATGGTATTTACAATGAGATACAGCATTCACAAACTTAAACTAATTATGGTAATAAAAGACACATACATAGCATCTAAATATATATATATATATATATATATATATATATAAAGCCTCCTATTACTCTTACTTAAAACTAATATTACAGCTAAGCATAGATGCATATTGGTCATTCAGTAAAAGAGTTTAAAACCACTTGTATATGTGTATTAGTACAATTCATGAATCATTACAGATTGTAATTGAATTATGGCAAACATTTCCTACAGCTTTTAAGATATATTTTCAAAGTATTCATCTACAGAATAATAGTGATTGGCTAGCAATTTGTCTCTGAGTCTGTGTTTAAAAGCCGAGTCTGCATTTTTAAAGTACAGAGTCAGGTTCAAAGTACAAGAGGTCAAGAATAATACCTCCACATCACCATAATGGTGGAAGCTCCTTTATAACAGGCCTTCCATTGTTCAGACTGTATTTATCATCTTTAGATTGATTACAGCTTTATAAAAACAAGTATTCTTTTGGAAAATTGATATGAAAAGTACTAATTTGACTTTTAATGAATCAATATTTCAATGTATACAGCTCAAGCTACTAGTATTCTAACCTGTTAAACTGCTACATATTAGTACAAAATTGAATCGAGAATATATTGACACATTGCTTCACTCACACTGTTTATTCACAGGACATGTTTCAAGAGCTCTTGCTCCTATCCTCAGCTGATACTCGACTAGTGCAAGTTGTAGTGGTTTCTTCTTTCTCCGTATTGTCAATAGATGGCGTGATGTACTTGTCAAAGATGTCCGGTGGTGGAGTTTCAAAATTCATGACTCTATGACGATTTTAGTTAATGAAGATTTTTTCCCATACGGAAAGGTCTATGGGGTGATTAACGTATTTTATTAGAGATGTTTCCAAATTGATGTCATGTCTAGTATTCAAAAAATGAAAAGCCACTGCTGATTTTTCTGTTTCACCATTTTTAATGTTTCTCATATGTTCTTTAGTTCTGATGTTAATATTTCTTTTTGTTTTTCCTATATAAATTTTAGGGCAAGTTTCACATTTGATCTTATAGATTCCTGGTTTTTCTTTGGTAGTGATTGAATTTTTGGGAGGGCCTTTTAACAAATTTCTGATATTAAACCTATTTTGAGGTGCAAAAGTTATGTTGTGTTTTGAGAAGATTTTTTGGAATTTGTTATAGGCTGATGGGTGGAAGGTGAATTTTTTAAAAAGTTTTTTCTCTTTTTCTCCTGTAGGTTCTAGGGTGGTGGTTTCTTTTATTTTCTTATCTTTGTTGAGTCTGTTAACAGTTTTGTCTACTAAATTTGGGTTGAAACCGTTGGATATAGCTACTTTTTTTATGTGTAGGTATTCTTCTTGATAATCTTCTCTGTTTAGTGGAAAGTTGATCATCCGAAAGATTAAACTGTTGATTACTGGATTGATGCCGGCCGTGAAAGTCTTAAGTTGTTACATAGAAAATATTTATTTAAAAAAATAGAAATCATGTAATGAATTTTGAAATACTGCAATTGATTCAGTCTTTAAGTTTGTTTTATTTTCAGAGTCGTTTGGTGGTCGTCTGCTTGCGCATGCGTATATCTGCACCTTTGGACTTAGAAAATATTCTCGCATCGCACAAAAGAAAGTTTCTCTGATTATCCAATAACGTAAACACTGCCAAAAACATTCAAAATTTTCACGAAACATGCAATTCAACATAGGTAAAAGGAAACTTGAATAAGATATAAAGCCATAGCTGGCAGGCCTGGAAGAATCATTGTGCCAGAAGTGATATCTTGTTCTTTTTTTTTTTTTTTTTCCACACAGAGCTTTGTTTGATTTCTTCATAAATGCCTTCCAATTATTTCTAAATATTGTAGATTTTCCTCAAAACAGCCATTGTGTCCATATCCCTCTGTACTTGTCACTAGAATAAACATAATTTCTTCAATTTTCATTTATAAAATGTTAATAAAATCAACTTCTGTTGTTCCTGTGCCTTTTGAGCATCTTTTCAAATTCTGATGGGATCCAGGTCTGAAATAATATGAACTCTCTATGATTCAGTTACATAAGTGTTAATTTTGGGGCATACCAATTTAAAGGAGTTAAATCCATCTGATCTCGTTTAACAGAGTCTACTGTGATATTACTTTCTTAACACATCTCAAGCACTTTTACACAGCGCAAAATCAACTATATATATCAGAAGGAAATTAAATCTAATGTGTCCTTTGTTACTTGAGAAATGCACAGAAATGCAATCTAGCACACTACACGTTCACCCCATTCAGTTAATCAAAGCATATAAACACATGTTAATAACAGGTCATATCTTGAAAACATTGGTTAATACTTCATTGTAGTAAACTGATAGTTTTACAAACACTTTACAATTATGCTGTAATTATGTAATTATGCTGTAATGAATAAATGCAGTATATTAGCTATTTACATGAATTGTATTTTGAATCCACTGAGGAATTGATATGCTGAATTAATGACCTGCAAACTTTGATTTCAGTCAATGATGGTGACTACATTCAAGCTGTACTGGATCGTAACCTTGCTGAAAACATTTCAAGAGTTCTTTATCCCAATGACAACTTCTTCGAGGGCAAGGAGTTGAGATTGAAACAAGAATATTTCATGTGTGCAGCTACTCTACAGGTAACCTTATACGAATGCATTCATCTCAATGTATCTGAAAGTTGAATCTGAGGAAATTCATGCAGTAGCCAAAATGTTTCATACTAGCAAAAAATAGTTTTGAGATGAGCAGCTAAAGTGTTTATATGTTACTGGTAATATTCCAAAGTGTAAACATTTTTTTTTATCTTGCATACTTTAGATGTTTTCAGAAGTTCTCAATCATTAACCCTTTGCTGTACATACTGTATTTGCTAGTTCTGTTGTTCTAGCAAATTTGTGACCATTTAAATTCTGAGCTGCTTCTGTAGACGTTAAACTAAAAGTGATCTATATAATATCTTTTAATGGTTAAAATTATTAAAAATATCATTAAAATTGGTATACAATAAATTAGATTTACAAAACTGATGAGGATAGCTCAGGCAGTTACATCTGCAGCGTGCATTTCGGAGGCGGAGGTTTGATTCCTGTGGCTGACTTGCCTGACCCATGGTTTTTTTTTTTCGGGAGTTTTCCTGGGTTGTCAGGCAAATGCTGGGTAGATTAATTACATCCCCTGAATTTTCTGTCCCTCCATTTCATCTCCATTAGCATTAAACATCATCTCCCTTCTGGTGGACTCTTTCAGGGTAGAAGTGTCAGTGAGTGTCTCAGCATTGTATGGCAGGATGATATGCTTTGAGAGAACCACTTCCTCCTCGGTAGTTGGGTTGCTGGTCTCTGAACAGACTGCTGGGATTGCTTCTAAATCACAGTAGGGGGGAACGTCCGTTGTCCTGGCCTTCGGAGAAGGTTTCCTTCTAAGTAAAATTTCGTTCCAAATTACCTTGGAATGGCTGTTCTCTTCCTCCCAGGGATGCCCCACTTGGGAGCATAACTAATATAGATTAAAACTGGTTGCAGTGCTAAATCCTCTCCATGGTAATCATAATCCTAAGATTTACAACTTGTTTCAACAGTTTATAACTGAAAAACTTAATTCTATGGTAGGCAAATAACATTTATGTATGTGCACCTTTTTGCAAAGCATTTTTGTAATTTTAATTGTACAATATCAAGAAAGTAAAGGTGTAATGCAGTATTCAAAATTAAAAAAAAAAAGGAGGAGCCATTAGACATGATAAGATCAGCAAAAAGTAGTTGTTGGGACTAATTTAATGTTGATATATTAATACATTCAGCTTTGTACAAATTAATGGCTGTCCCTCCCTGGATTAATGACATGTAGAGTGCAAGATCTGTGGTTCAAATCCTGCTATGTCATTGAATGTTTCAGTTCTGATTCTAACCTTCTTATGTTTACTTCCATATGGTTGGTGTGTGTTAGAACAGTTATCTATTGCTGATTGCCCTTATAGATGGAAAGCTAACAAAAATACATTAAAATGCTGAGAAATTACTTATGAATCATAAGTTGCCATTGGAGTAAGTTGTTCTTCAATTGGTAAGCTCTTGATTAATTGGCAAGATCTTGATCTTGATTTCTAAGTGATCTCAAATTGAGATTTCCTTGTTGGTCTGCCGGGAAGATGTGAATTATCTGGAAAATTTAATGTTTTTTGGCATGTTGCCATGGTAGTTCAGTAGTAGAGCAGCTGTGCATAGAGCGGAAGATCCTTGGTTCAAATCCTATACCTTGTTTCACGTAAGCTTGCCCAGTATCTCTTAACGGTCACGTGACCTAATCACCTCTCATTGGTTGCTGTTGTGGTAATGACTGTCATGCGGTAAAAATTAGTTCGTTATTTAACATGGTGATATATCATTATATGTTGAAAGAGAATTGTCAAATTTATATTTTCGTAACTGTTTTAATTAAATATATTACGCAACAGAGTTGATTTATCTGAAATGCATGTTAATTCTTAAACGAAGTAAAGAGGAGGTTCCTTTGCTCTCAAGCACATGGCATGATAGCACGTGATTTAGTGGTAGTGGTGACATTTGTTTATTTGACTTTTATCACTGACCTTGTTTTGAACTGGATTAGTCATGCATCGCCATTCGAGAGTGCGGGAGCTAAATTATTTTATTGATCGTTTATTGCGCATGTGCTTATTATATGTATAATGGCAGAGCCTACCGCCAGTTTTTCGCTGAAGTATCGCAAGGATAATTATTTACAAACAGGCGAAAAAAGAATGTGGTGCATGTGTTTAATGCACTCACAGAGAAGAATCCGTCTTTTGTCAGTGAGAGAAGTCGAACAGCTGTGCTCCGAAGTTACAGGTGTGAGTGTTAGATCCGTAGGAACATCGCGACATGAGACTGAGAAAACAGGAAAACTTACCACTCCAGGCAAAAGCAGGAATAAACAAAAGTGCGTGCTCGGAGAAAATACGTGAAAAGTAATTATTAAATTTTAGATGAGTCGTATTTTTTACACATCTGCTTCACTTTCACTTTCGAAAGTGAAGCAGATGTGTAAAAAATACGACTCATCTAAAATTTAATAATTTTTCGCTTCACTGTGGTGTTCCTATACAGTTAAATCTCGATATACATGAAAAGTGTTGTGCGTCGTCATGTGTGTAGTTTTTCTTTAGAAACGAACTGCCTAACATAAGTAACATTTCGTCTGCTGTAAATGAGGATGCAGATTTACCAAATTTCAGCAGATTGCTTATACAGCTGGGATTTGTGAATGAAAAAAGAGGCAATAAAAATGTGCTAAAAGACAGAGGCTATATTGCTGTGTGGCGAAGACGATATTTAAGGACAACCACACTGCACCGAGATACAAATCGCAAAATATACACAAAGAACACACGAAAAGTAAAGTATGGTGTGACATGACTTTTAAGACTGAAAGACAAGCTGTTTTGAAAGGTATGTGTGCTGGTTTAAAAAATCCCAGTGGAAAAGGCCCAAGGCCTTTCATTATAAACTCTTTCAGTTTCATTGCTCAGTCATTCTGTTTCAATTTGCTCAGTTCATTATAAACTTGTATTTTTGCATGCCTTCATATCCTTATTTGTATGATTTTATTTATCTTCCCGGCAATTATTACGACATTTACAGGTTTAAATGTTTTATGTTTAAATGTGACGGGAAGGCACCGCCTATGGCCTATGACGCGAAAGCATTAGCCAATTAGGGCGAGGGGGAGGGTAGTTGAACGCGGAGTGATACATTTCAGCGGGGCAAGGTTATACGAAACAGAGAATAGCAATGACATTAAATGTTAATTTTGATTCTAACCTTTTAAAGTTTACCTACACAAAGTTTGTGTATTTTAGAACAATCACCTATCGCTGATTTCCCTTATAAATGTAAAATTTAATTTCTTAATTTGAAAGAAAAACCTTGTCCTTTTAGAAAACCACAAAAATCTAAGATACAAATCATGACCTATCTGTTAAAATACTGTTGCAGAGCTAACCATTTAAATTAATTCTGTTCAGGCTGAGTCAGACTGAAAAATTCAATGCCATAGCCAGGATTTGAACATGGATCTCCCGGTCTTCATTCAGCTCTAACCAATGAGTTATCATGGCCACCGTGCCAGTATGACATTATTTCTCCAAATGATTTGCATTATCCCAGTAAACCACTAGGAAATTCTCATACACGTGAGAAAGCTCCTTAATGGCGACATACAACACGTAAGTACTTTAAGGCCCAGGCTTTATAGTCCAACCACTATTAGGTCTATTAATGGAAATTAAATTGTTCTTTCACACCAGCCATGTGTAGGCCAAATTCTGGACAGGTTCAGTCAGATTACATAGAAAGTGAAGCTAGCTACAGTGAAGCAATGAATATTACACAAATATAAATATTTGTGTAGGGTTCAGTCAGATTGAACAATTCAATGCCATAGCCGGGATTTGCACACAGATCTCCCGATCTCTGTTTTGTTGCTCTAACTTGTGTGTGTGTGTGTGTGTGGGTGGATGGGTGGATGGGTGGGTGGGTGTGTGGGGGTGGGTGGGTGTGTACCAATGCCAAAATATTCTAATAAACCCTAATGTAAGAACATTTTGCTGTACTTCCTTTTTATTTAGGTTGTATAAAGTTGTTCTTCTCAATCAAGCCTAAACCTTTCCTCAGGCTTGTTGCGCTCTGCAAAAAATTTATTGATTTATCATTTGTGTAAGTCTTCAATGTTTCATTTTCCTTCGGATATGTAGTGTAGTATTTTCTTCAGATTTCGTTCCTCATTCGTTCTGTCCTGTGTTTTAGCCATTTTTATCTGTTATGATCTATTTCTTCAATAAAGTTTGTTAGCAAGGCATACTAAGTGATATAAAGATAAAAACTGCCAATATTAGAAATCAATGAGGCAATATTTTGTAATTAACATCTGAGAAAATGATTTTTCTCAGTAGTCATATAGGTTAGTTCCAAGGCAGTTAACTTGGTGGTTTGAGGCTGCAGAATTAATGCATGCACTAGCTTCAGCTCTATTTTTGTCCATGTTAAAGGTTCATGTTTAAAAAGCTATACAATATCCAATAAGCCAATTAGTGTACTATAAATAACCAACTTTCTATGATATACATAGCTTATAAGAGAAATATGTTCAGACGTTATTTAGCGGTCTATAAAGTTGTAAAATGACTGAAAGGATTTGTTTTTGCAAGAAATTTAGTGCTAGGTAAAGATTACATACTACTTTTAATTACTCAAGTTTATATCTTTAAAATTATAAAATTATCTTAACCATAAAAGGTCTGAATTAGTTTCTTAAGAATGGCTTAATAATGATAATGAAAGCAATAATAGTACATATTTTGAAGCCAAATGGTATCGCCTTTGTATGTATGTAATCATATTTCTTTTTCCAGGACATAATCCGAAGATTCAAGGCCTCGAAGTTTGGATGTCGAGATGCTGTCCGTACTTCATTTGATTTATTCCCAGAAAAAGTAGCTATCCAGTTGAATGATACACATCCATCACTTGCTATTCCAGAGCTTATGAGAATTCTGGTGGACGTGGAGGGACTTCCATGGGAAAAGGTAGAAAAAAGTTGATATTTATTCTATATGTGGTACCATGATACAAATTACTTTCATAATTTTGAAATTCTAATTATCATTTGCACCACTGTATGTTAATCTAGCATTAGTAGAGGTTTCTTTTTATAATTTTCATAAAATTTAGCTCAAAGAATGATCAGGCAAATATAATTGGGAGTCATATACAATTAAATAAGTTGAAAATATGAAAAATGACCAGTGTAATATGGATTATTTCAGTAAACTAAAAAGTTAAGAATAGTTTCTTAATCTTTTCAGCTGCAACCTGTCTTTCATTGTTTAATTGTTTAAATTAGTAAGTAAATTAGTAAGTAACCGGGAATGTTAATCCAAATGTATTAAAGTCTGTGCCATTGTTAATCCATAGTCTATTTATTAAAAGCTACATAGTGAAGGAAGTGCACAAATTTGTAAAGCTATGATGATATTTTATAGATTGTTGAGCAATATATTTAATTTGTATGTTTTGCAATTAAAAATATCAACTGTGAAACAAATTGTAAAACAGTTCAATCAAGGAATTAGACCTTCACAGAAAGTGCTTTAAAAGTTATGGACATAATATGGTGCCTACTAAATAGTATTTTGTAATGTCCACTTTTCTAGCAAATAATGCCAGAGAATAGTCACGAATGGGTCACAGCTTCCAATAAGGTCTGAAGATAAGATGGCATAGGTATATCTAGACAATGTGGATTTCAGTCTTTTTCAACACAATCTAACCAATGATCTCTAATAGCAGAAACAGGGTGAAATGTCACAACTCTAAAGCAATAGACACTGTCATTTTACCTTCAGAGACAGCTGAGCATTGAAAAGAGTCAGTGGAGATGTCTGCAGACATTCATGGCCACAAATTGTTAACCAAGAACTACATTCACATAGATGTTATAATCAATTACTTTCTGCTTATCAAAGATAAATTCAATAATCTGCACAGCATCAATATGATAAGAATATCCATTCTTGCTCCACGATTTCTGAAGATTGTTAGTTTCACTGAACTGTCAGAGCAGAACATTTATGGAATGTTGGAATGCCTACTTCAGACCATAACACAAAAATCATATCTCTGTTTAATAATAGACCACAAGAGTGGCGACTGTCATAAATTCGAGTCAGATCCATATTCAAGTCTGGTTTCTCAACAGATGCTAAAAATTTTGTAATGGTGTGTTTGCTAACATTTTAACATAATTTTTAAACTTTTGCATTTCACCAATCTTTTCAATAATTGTTAGTTAACTTCTTTTTAAGTCAAAATTAAACACAGCTATCAAGAAAGCTTCTGAAAATGGTCAAATGCACTTTTGTCTATGCATCACAAGGCTCTCTGCATCAATAACAGACAATTGGTACCTCCATACCCTGATTTTCCTGAGTTTTTGGGGTTAGAATTGCAATGCCAACTGGAAAAAAACTAATGGTTTCACTGGTTAATCAGTTATTATAAAACTCTTTATTAAGTATAGAAGTATTATTGCTTGCGAAAAATCTTATAGACTTAAAGGATAATAATGCAACATGGAAGAAAATTCATAAGGTAAAAGCATACTATGTTGGTAATATTCTAATGTAACATATTTGCTATAAAACTATTCTCACATCCCCTTTGGAAAGTCTGTATTGCTTTAAAAATTTCTTGTTTTACAGGTTCTCAAATTTACTATGATGCACAGCCATTCTTCCTTAGGAATGGCATTCATAAACACCAAAAACACCAAACTTGAATTGACAGCTGGGTTTGTGGAAGCCATTGTATAGTTTGTAATATTTTTTTAAATGCTACATGCAGATGCACCAAGTTCAAGTTAATATCGAGCTTAACTCTTTATTAAGGCTAGCATTGTTGAATGAAACATAACTTTCAGGGTTAAATCAGATTAATATTGATTTAAAATTTAATATTAGTTGGTGAAACTGACCTTAGAAGGGTGAAACCTTTCGCTAAAATTTCCATCAATATCAGTGTTTATTTTTTTTTTTTTTCTTTTAGTGGTGTTTTTGTGCATTCGTGTGTGCTTGTGAATATAGTACAGGCATAACAAGTTATCACTTTCAGTAAGTTATTTTGGAATATATTTAAACTAACTACAAATAGAAATGCTCAAGATAATTAAGTTGTGTGCTTGTTTATGTTCACAGGCTTGGGATATAACAGTAAAAACATGTGCATACACTAACCATACGGTATTACCTGAGGCACTGGAACGTTGGCCTGTCAGAATGTTGGAGTCCATTCTTCCAAGACATTTGCAGATAATCTATCACATCAACTTCTTACATTTGAAAGTAAGTCACTGATTCATATTATTTAGATGCTATTAGAAAATTGACGAGTGATTGATTTTGGTAATTTTGTAATGCAGTAAACAATTTGAAGTGATACTGAGGACACATAATTTTTTAACTCTCATGTTCAAAGGAAACTTCATTTTGGCTAAAGTTTCCAGATAGTTACATAATAAGCTTCTGGAAAATAAAATCCTCACAAGGCAACTATTTTGAAATTATGATGGAAAGCTAGCTGTGGATAAGTTGTCTTATAAATTTGATGAACTATATCACCTTTATGAAGTTGTTTTTAATAAATGTTACATTGTAAGTGTTCCAATAGTGTAAGATACATTTTAATTGTAGATTTCTACCAATTATCCCAGTTAAATATTAAGCAATTCACTGTAAGTAGAGCTTTATTCATGAAAGAGCTTCAGTTGTAACTTCTGATGAAGAGGAATAAAATTATATTTCTATACATTGACGCTTCATTGATGAAGCCTTAAGTATTACGTGCCTCTGGGTGATTAAAATTTATCCAGCGAATGTGAATTCCTACAAAGTGAAATGTGAATTCTTACAAAATTTAAAGTTAAGCAAATTCCTAGAAAGTAATGGTTAGCATAATTAAAATAATTTCAAAATTACAAGATAATATTTTCCAATTCCTTTCTTGGAAGTGTTGAAAACAGTGTTGTTATGATAAATTAACTTTAAAGAGAGTCGATTAAAGAGACTAGACAACACTTACTTTTAAATTTTTCCGGAACATGTTTCTGAGGCTTTGCCTCTATCATCGGCCGGCTCTCGACTGGTTCTCGTTGGTGTAGCTGACGATATTTTGTCACAGGTCTCCTCTGGTGGCGGTTCAAGGAACTTGCTGAACAAATCTTTCTGGGGGATGTCGAAATTGAATACTTTGTTCCTATTTTTTGAAATGAAGATTTGTTCCCATGTGGATAGTTCTTGTTTTCCTGATATATGTTTTAGTAGTTTTGGTTCTGGATTTATGTTGTGGTTTTTTTCCCAAAAATGTGTGGCAACTGCTGATTTTTCTAATTGTTTATGTTTTATGTTTCTAAAGTGTTCCTTTGCTCTTGTTTCTAAATTTCTTTTGGTTTTTCCAATATAAATTTGACTACAGTCATTGCATTCAATTTGATATATACCAGATTTTTTGTTAGATGGAATGGCATCTTTGATGTTTGAGCAAATTAGGTTTTTTAAGGAGAAATGGTTGACTGGTGCTAGTTGAATGTTTTGTTTTTTGAAGACTTTTTTGAATTTATCATAGGCCCATGGATGGTAAGTGAATTGTTTGAAAATCATATTAGTTTCTGTAGCTGAGAGGGTTGTGGTATCCTTTAGTAGCTTCTTCTTTTTTGCTAATTTCACTTCTTTGTCCACTAATGATTTGGGAAAGTTATTTTTTTGTGCTATTTCAATTATTTTGTTGTATTCTGTTTTGTATTCTTCTGCTGTGAGAGGGATGTTTACCAGTCTGTGTGCTAAACTATTGAAGATTGCCTGTTTGTGGGATCTTGGGTTGTAGCCATTAGCTTTTATGTAGTTTTCTGTCTGTGTTGGTTTTCTGTAAATGCCAAAGTTTAGTCTGTTTTTATTCCTCATTATTTTTAGATCCAAAAATGGTAAATGCTCATCTTTCTCTATTTCTACAGTGAATTTGATGCTTTTTTCTTGGATATTTAAAAGTTTTAGTGCATCACTGATGTGTTTTTTTGGTACTATTGCAAAGATGTCATCTACATATCTTTGCCAGAGTTTGAACATCCAAGGAAAACCTTTGTTGATCCTTATTTCTAATGCACTCATGTACATATCGGCCAGGAAGGGTGATAGGGGGTTGCCCATTGCTAACCCTGAAGTTTGGTGATAATATTTTGTTTGAAACTGGAAGAAATTTTGTTCTATGCATAATTTGGTTAGTTCGATGTAGTCTGAAATTTCAGGTAATGCCATTCCAAGTTGTTTGAGCCATTTTTCTATCAACGGTGGGAGTTGATTAACTGGTATGCTGGGAAACAGTGATTTAACATCAAACGAGACTAGTGTGTCCTCTTCTTTTAGTTCAGTATCCTTAATGTGTTCTATAAGTTCATAGGTGTTTTTGATGCTTAGGCTGTCGAATTTTGGAAATGAGTTGAATTTGTTTGTTAACCACTTTGCAAGTTTGTATGTTGGTGAATTTATACTGCTAACTATAGGTCTCATTGTTATGGATGGTTTGTGTATTTTGGGTAAGCCATAAAGTCTAGGTAAGGTTGGGTTATCCGGTTTAACTGCATATTTGTTTGGTATTATGCTTGATTTTGCTATTGTTTTTTCAAATGACTGTATGCAAGTTTTTAGAGGATTTTTGTTAATGATTTCATATTCATTGTCAGTTAGCATTTTTTCCATTTTTTCAATATAATCTGATTTTTCCATAATGACAATCTTGTTGCCTTTGTCTGCCTTTGTGTAAATAATGTTTTTCTGTTTCAAAGAATGGATAGTATTATGTTTTCTCTTCTGAAAGGGTCTGTTCTCTATTTCCTCCAAAATATTTTCGCAATGGCTTTTTACTGAATTTTGTATGGTTACTGGTAGAATTTGTGTCTAAATGTTGATATCTGCAATGTAGTCTTCAATTTTGTTTGAGAAACTGACGCATGTTTTTAATCCATTATTTAAAAGATCCAATTCTTTTTTGGAGAAATTTTGCTTAGATAGGTTTACTACGTTTTCAAAGATTTGCGTGCTCTATTTTTCGTTTACGCAACTTATTTTACTATTGAATTTAGCGTGTGTGACGATTGTTGATCGACATACGTTGATATTCCCTAAGCAAGAAAATGAAAGAAAAGACCGTACGACTTAAATACAAATTGGCCAATCTGTGCAACATGTCTTCACACAGAAATCATACCGGGAAAAAGTTTAAAAACATCGGGAATATCAACGTATGTCGATCAACAATTGTCACACATGCTAAATTCAATAGTGAAATAAGTTGCGTAAACGAAAATTCGAGCACGCAAACCTTTGAAAACGTAGTAAACCTATCTAAGCAAAATTTCTCCAAAAAAGAATTGGATCTTGTAAATAATGGATTAAAAACATGCGTCAGTATCTCAAACAAAATTGAAGACTACATTGCAGATATCAACATTTCGACACAAATTCTACCAGTAACCATACAAAATTCAGTAAAAAGCCATTGTGAAAATATTTTGGAGGAAATAGAGAACAGACCCTTTCAGAAGAGAAAACATAATACTATCCATTCTTTGAAACAGAAAAACGTTATTTACACAAAGGCAGACAAAGGCAACAAGATTGTCATTATGGAAAAATCAGATTATATTGAAAAAATGGAAAAAATGCTAACTGACAATGAATATGAAATCATTAACAAAAATCCTCTAAAAACTTGCATACAGTCATTTGAAAAAACAATAGCAAAATCAAGCATAATACCAAACAAATATGCAGTTAAACCGGATAACCCAACCTTACCTAGACTTTTTGGCTTACCCAAAATACACAAACCATCCATAACAATGAGACCTATAGTTAGCAGTATAAATTCACCAACATACAAACTTGCAAAGTGGTTAACAAACAAATTCAACTCATTTCCAAAATTCGACAGCCTAAGCATCAAAAACACCTATGAACTTATAGAACACATTAAGGATACTGAACTAAAAGAAGAGGACACACTAGTCTCGTTTGATGTTAAATCACTGTTTCCCAACATACCAGTTAATCAACTCCCACCGTTGATAGAAAAATGGCTCAAACAACTTGGAATGGCATCACCTGAAATTTCAGACTACATCGAACTAACCAAATTATGCATAGAACAAAATTTCTTCCAGTTTCAAACAAAATATTATCACCAAACTTCAGGGTTAGCAATGGGCAACCCCCTATCACCCTTCCTGGCCGATATGTACATGAGTGCATTAGAAATAAGGATCAACAAAGGTTTTCCTTGGATGTTCAAACTCTGGCAAAGATATGTAGATGACATCTTTGCAATAGTACCAAAAAAACACATCAGTGATGCACTAAAACTTTTAAATATCCAAGAAAAAAGCATCAAATTCACTGTAGAAATAGAGAAAGATGAGCATTTACCATTTTTGGATCTAAAAATAATGAGGAATAAAAACAGACTAAACTTTGGCATTTACAGAAAACCAACACAGACAGAAAACTACATAAAAGCTAATGGCTACAACCCAAGATCCCACAAACAGGCAATCTTCAATAGTTTAGCACACAGACTGGTAAACATCCCTCTCACAGCAGAAGAATACAAAACAGAATACAACAAAATAATTGAAATAGCACAAAAAAATAACTTTCCCAAATCATTAGTGGACAAAGAAGTGAAATTAGCAAAAAAGAAGAAGCTACTAAAGGATACCACAACCCTCTCAGCTACAGAAACTAATATGATTTTCAAACAATTCACTTACCATCCATGGGCCTATGATAAATTCAAAAAAGTCTTCAAAAAACAAAATATTCAACTAGCACCAGTCAACCATTTCTCCTTAAAAAACCTAATTTGCTCAAACATCAAAGATGCCATTCCATCTAACAAAAAATCTGGTATATATCAAATTGAATGCAATGACTGTAGTCAAATTTATATTGGAAAAACCAAAAGAAATTTAGAAACAAGAGCAAAGGAACACTTTAGAAACATAAAACATAAACAATTAGAAAAATCAGCAGTTGCCACACATTTTTGGGAAAAAAACCACAACATAAATCCAGAACCAAAACTACTAAAACATATACCAGGAAAACAAGAACTATCCACATGGGAACAAATCTTCATTTAAAAAAATAGGAACAAAGTATTCAATTTCGACATCCCCCAGAAAGATTTGTTCAGCAAGTTCCTTGAACCGCCACCAGAGGAGACCTGTGACAAAATATCGTCAGCTACACCGAGAACCAGTCGAGAGCCGGCCGATGATAGAGGCAAAGCCTCAGAAACATGTTCCGGAAAAATGTAAAAGTAAGTGTTGTCTAGTGTCTTTAATCGACTCTCTTTAAAGTTAATATTTTCCATCCTACTTTGTATAGACTTGGGACTGTGCAACCATGATATTGGTTGGCATGGTTAAAAATGTTATGGTCCATCATCAAAATAATAAAAGTTAAAAAATTTCTATGAACCTGCATGTTGATGTAGGCCTGTATGCCTGGCAGAATGTTGACAATTGATTGTGTTCCAATGCGTAAGGACTATGATACAATGAAGCACAAAATTAATATAATTTTGAGTCGAACTAATACTCAATGCTCCAATTATTGCTAGTATTTACATAGAACGTGTTTCATTAGGATCTTCCTAACATCTTCAGCTGTTTTTGACTAATAGATGTTAGTTGTTGAAGAAAACCCAAACTTCATCAGGATACTGACAGAGATGCACCTATCACCTCCAAGGAGTTCACCAAACCAACATCTATTACACGGTAACAGCTGATGTTAGGAAGATCCTAACGAAATGCGTTCTAGATAAATACTAGCAATAAGTGGAGCATTGAGTACTAGTTCAATTCAAAATTATTTAATTGATTGTGATTGAGAATAGTCACTGACTGCAAGTTAGTAGATAAACAGGTCCCAGTAGACTATTGACAACTGACTGCTAGTGAGCCGGGGTGAGTAACTGACCATGTGTTGTTAGATAAACAGGCTTACCAATTAACAAATTTGTAGGAATTCACAGCAACCCAATTTATCATCATTTTCATCATTATCCATCGTCCATCCAGAGTAATTATAATATGAAACAAAAGTGTTAACGTACATTTCAGTATATTTTCGAACTTAATTTTAGGAAGTAGAAAAAAAATATCCAGGAGATATGGATCGACTTCGAAGGATGTCTCTGATTGAAGAAGGAGGCGAGAAAAGAGTCAATATGGCACATCTGAGCATTGTTGGTTCACATGCAGTGAATGGAGTAGCAAGGATTCATTCAGAAATCTTGAAAAAGGAAGTGTAAGTGCAAGATATATAGTTCCAAGATTGTTAATTTATCTGTTTTGTTTCTAAAATAATTTTTTGAATATTTACACAGAAAAAGGAAGCAAAACTGGTGAATCTTCTTTACACTAAAGTTAGTTGGAAAGAAATACTACTGTTATAAGGTTTATGTTGCATACTGTGTTTGAATATTGTCCTTAATGCATGGTAAAGCATGATGAAATTAAATTGAAATTTTATCTGCATAATGGAGCTGCTGTATTTAGTAGTTCAAACATGTCAAGAAATATAGGTTTTTTTTTTTTTTTTTTTTGTGGCCTACGTGTTAGTAGAACCTTGATGATTTATTTTAATTATGTATGCAAAAGGAACTTGCTCATATGGATGGCCCTTTTCCAACTGGAATAATAGTTGAACTAAGCATCATTACTATGCAATGCTGACTTTCAACATACCTAATTTAACTGTATACTCCAGCTAGTAAGTTATTTCCTTTCATGTCACTCTGCATTTCTATATTATTTAAATAGTAGCCATAATTGTTGCTTGGCTTATACTGCTTAGAATTTAAAGGATCCAATATGATATTAAATGATATTCATATAAAAATTCAAGTGGAGCACTTGAAAGTATACTCTTGATGAACTTATATGTGAATTTTCACATATCAGACATGTATATTTATTGTAGGTGAAAATGAGAATTAAGACAGGTAATCCAACTTTCATTGTAAATTGAGCTTCAAACAAATGTTCAGAGGTACACATTTCTAATAAATCTAGCAATACGCTATCTATCCAGTATTTGCTCCATCCTAAGAATATGGGAAGAAAAATAATTTGCAACCTAATTTCAAGTTTTATGTTTAAAAGATGAAGCTATTTCATATCAAAAGACTTAAGGTAATGGGTATACATTAATTAACATAATGCAAAATACAGTTTTGTTAATGTCGCCTGCTATTGTGCCAATTATCTTGCTTGTGAATTTCCAACTCTAGCATGACTACAGTTAATTGGCATACTAGAGAAATGCAGCAATGAATTCTCCAAGGTACTATTCAAGCACTGAATAAACACATATAATATGTAGCATATAATATGCTACAGCACATATGGTAAACTCAGGTTAAATCTTGTGTTGAGTTGGAGATTTAATGGCGGAGGAATGTGCATATCAGGTTCAAACACAAAAATGGGAAACCATTAAATTATTGCAAAAACGATTAATGTTTAATGTATTCCACTCACTATTAGAAAAGCACCTGTCGCTTAGATTAGTGCACATTATGAAAAAAAACATCAGAGTTTATAGGCATTTCAGTGGAAAGGTTAACCAGAATGCACAGAGAATATAAGCAGACTGCTTCCAATATGGCAGCTGAGTCATCTAAAGTGGATTTGGATTTATGTGTTGCACTTTTATCTGAAAATTGCAATTAACATAAATAAAATGTTGATTTCTGCATACTTGCACAATTAACACTTCGGGTTGCATTTTCAATTATGATTTTTGCGTAGGGTACCTTTTTTATACAGTAACAATATTCAGAAGACACAGCTTTTGTTTACAGTGATAGGCACTCTGGTTTGGAATGTACATTAGAATAGTATTCGTTACATAAATAAAAAGTAAATGTATGCATTATTCTTGGAAACCATTAAAAAGTAGTGAAAAACAGATTGTATTAAAATATTTTGGAAGTTGTGTGAAAGTTACTCAATGCTAGCTGTTGAGGACATGGACGTAATTTACGTAATTCAACAATACGTCATATCGGGTTGAGGACATGGACAATATATCAGCAGAGTAAACCGCTGTTTCAGTGGCAAGCATTAATCGTCATGCAGTGAAAATAATAATAATAATAATAATAATAATAATAATAATAATAATAATAATAATAATAATAATAATAATAATAATAATAATAATAATAATGATAATAATAATGATAACAATAATGATAACAATAATGATAACAATAATGATAACAATAATGATAACAATAACAACAATATAATGTGGGTTTGTAGAATTAAAGGTCCAATTTGCCGAAATTCTAAATGTTTTTATTTCTGTAGAAATACACTGTTCAATTCTCACGTAACAACATTGTCACATACACAATTTACCAAGGTCGATGAGCACAACAACAGCGTTCTGATAACACCTGTTTACAACATCAGCTCTCATTACAACACTTTACAGCTGTTTACTGTTTTACGACTGACTCAATCACTAGCCATGGCTTTTTATACACCCATTCATGAATTCCAGACTGTTATAGAATTTTCTCTAACATGTCACTAGATAAAACAAGAATGTTCTAATGTAACTATATCTGTGTCTGCAAGTCTCTTATCTCCAGCGCTATGTTTATCTGCTTATGCAAGCTCTTTATTACCACACTCTGCCTATCAGTTCCTTTGTGTAAACAAGCCACGCGAACCCTTTTGCACGTATGCCGTCACAATAATAAAAAAATAGGCCAGCTCTCAACACCTGGAAAATCCTGCAAGAGAAAGCTCATAGTGAATGTGATAATTTTTTAGAGTAAATTTGTTGTAAGGGGAATAGCTATGGGGGAAAAGAAGACATCCCCTCATTACTTGTGTCCTCAAGATTCTTCTCTAATGTCAAAACTCTTGAAAGTGTTGTTTTTGACTATTAAGAAGCTGCATTAACTAGCTTTGAGTAATATCTAGCACGACCATGACACCCTGATGGTGTTTTTTTGGGGGGGGGGGCAGATTAAATAATTTTCAAAATGCACCAAGTGCAGGAGACGCTGAATACTTTATTTCTTCAGGTTTTATTTACTTCTTTCACATTTTGAGCTTGATTTATTTTTAACAAATCCAAAGATTTATCAGCATATCTTGTTGATTAATTTTTAACTACATATAGGTGTCATAACTTTTTAGGGGGGAAGTGTTCATAGCATTGATTCTGGAAGCAGGAGTGTTACATTCTTTAGACATTCTAAGATTTCCGTTGTGTTAAAATTTTGTTGTTTATGCTTTATTTCTATTACAGTTTCCGTGACTTCTATGAAATGACACCAGAGAAATTTCAAAATAAAACAAATGGCATTACTCCCAGGAGGTGGTTACTTCTTTGCAATCCAGCCTTGGCTGATCTCATCGCAGAGGTAAATGGACTAATCACAGCAGTATTTGTAGCTAGAATTTTTGCTTGTATGTCATGTAAAACAGTCATTTTAATTACTATAATGGGACATTTGTCACATTGTTTTTCATATTCGGAATACTAACTTGGAATTGTAAACTAGCATTAGAATAGAATTTATTTATATAATTTGCTATTTACATTATTATGCACATTACATACATATTTTCTAACCTAGTTGTACAAATTGCCTGGTGCCATCTTTTACAGTAGCCAGTTCAGCCTGCTTGGCTCCCAGGTCTTCTAGCATTGCTGAGTAGCATAGTCACCATTCTGTCGTCTACTCTAGTTTGCTATCTGTTTCTACTTGTCCCAGCATTTTTCTTTTCAATCTTTACTTTACTCTTCCGCTCCTCTTTACCTTTCCAGAACAGGTTCCCCATATTTCTATTTCTACTTTCATTTTTCCCCATATCCATTTTTATAGCTATCAACTCGCTTTGCATCTTTTCCTATTTCTTCTTCCATACTTTGTCTCCATACTACTAGTTCTTTGCACTCTGTAACCATACTCTCCGTTTCTTCACATAATTCCCATATTTCTACCTTGCTATGAGGGCTGATCAACAAAGACTGAGACTGATTTTTTTTCACAGATGTTTATTACTGCAATTCAATGTTTACATGATCTTTTTCTAAGTAGCCCCCTCCTATTTGAATGCACTTTTTATAGCATCTCTGCCAGTCCTTGAACACATGCTGCAGACCATTCTTTGTCAGGTCCTTGAGAATTGCCTCACTCTTCTTGAGCACTGCTTTAGAGTTCTCAAATGGAATACCTCTAAGCTTTGCCTTTAGTGATGGGAATAAAAACAAGTCACAGGGTGCAAGATCGGTGCTATAAGGTGGATGTAGTACACAGGTAATGTTGAATCGAGCCAGAAACTGTATGACTTGATTTGCGATGTGAGGCTGTGGATTGTCATGATGAAGTCGCCACCCAGTCCAAGAAAGCTCTGGTCGTTTCTTTGCAATGTACTTCCTCAGTGAGCCAATACTGACGTGTAATATGCTGCTGTAACAGTAGTGTGAGGGGGGAATTGCATGCTGGTAAATCATTCCATTACAGTCAAAAAATGTGATCACCATCACTTTCCATGCAGATGGAACAACTTTTGCCTTTTTTGGTGTTGGAGAACCTTGTGATTTCCACACTGTGCTGGCTTTTTTTCCTTCAGGATCATAATGATGCAACCATGACTCATCACCGGAGATAATCGAAGCTTAGGGGTATTTGATTTGAGAACTCTGAAGCAGTGTTCAAGAAAAGTGAGGTGATTCTCAAGGACCTGACAAAGAATGGTCTGTAGCATGAGTTCAAGAACTGGCAAAGATGCTATAAAAAGTGCATTCAAGTAGAAGGGGACTACTTTGAAAAATATCTTGTAAACATTGAATTACAGTATTAAACATCTGGGGAAAAAAAAAATCAGTTGATCAGCCCTCGTACTTCTTAGTCCTCTTAAGACCATTGATCCTGCTCTAAACCAAGCCATTCCTTCCCTCTCGTAACTGTTACATTGGTTTTCACATCTTTCTCTTCCCCATTCTCTCTTTATTATCTTTTAAAACTTCAATGATTTTCTGTTTTCTAACCCTCCCCATATTTATCTTTCTATATTCTCTATTCTGGTTCTGACTATTTTCCAAAAACTTGCTACATTCCTATTTTCTGGCCTCTGTAAGTCCCCCATTCCTATTTGTTCCACAGTTTTTTCTGCCTCTGACCAACTCTGTTTCCCATGTTCTTTGTAGATTCATTCATACCTTTAGGAATTTCATCATATTTTATCAGGCATTTATACCAAAATTTCAAGACTCTTTCAATCATTATACCTTTTCTTTTGGTTGTAAACTACGAGGGCCGTTCAGAAAGTAACCTCCGGTTGATTGCAAAAAATTCACCAAGTTAAATAAAAATATTTTAATATATACATCTTACAACTACATCTTTGCACTATTTTTCTAAATAGTCTCCATAACGATTGAGGCACTTATCGTATCTGTTCACAAGCTTTGAAATTCCTTCTGCATAAAAATCACCCGCTTGCACCCATCGTGCACAGAACTTACGGTAACCCAATCTTGCTGTCACTATCTCGTACAAGAGAGTCTTAGAAATCTGTGGAAAATCAGTAGACAACTCCGACATTGTGAAACGTCGGTTTTCACGAACTTTTGCATCAACTGTCTGAACGAGTTCGTCCGTCACCAATGATGGTCTACCACTCCTCTCTTCATCATGAACGTTTTCTCGTCCACTTTTAAATAAACGTACCCATTCACGGACCACTCCTTCACTCATAACTCTTGGTCCGTACACGGCACAAAGCTCACGATGAATAGCTGCTGCAGAATATCCTTTGGCTGTAAAAAACCTTATAACAGCACGCACTTCACATTTGGCAGGGTTTTCTATTGCAGCACACATTTCAAATGGCCACAAACACTAAACTAGCGCAGATACGACGTTCACTCGACCACGGCTTGATGCAGACTGACCTGCTGAGTGCGTGAATGCACAGATGGCGTCGCTACTCCCCCACTACCTACACTGTGACCGATCAGAGGTTACTTTCTGAACGGCCCTCGTAGTTTTGCAGAAATAACATTCAATGATTTTCAATGGTGACTCAATTGAAACGTTGTCAGAAATAAGACTTACTTTGCTATCCTACTTTCAAAAATTTTGTGATACTATCCTTTCCAAAATAAACTATCATTTGGATCAAGTTCCTCTTGGAGACCACTCTTCAGAATCTGATACTTTTTTAGCACATTCATTTGAGCACCTTTCAAATAATATAGTTTGTTTACCTTTACATTTCTGAAATTTGATATTAAAAGCATCTTTTAAACTTATTTGGATAGATGAAATTGTATGCCTCTGGAACATGGCATTTACCAAATAAACATTTAACATCACTGTAATGACAGGTAATTAGTGATTAGGGTACTAAAAGTGATTCATAAGATAGTGTTTTAAAACTTGTTGTGCAAGAATGATAAAAGGATATGCAGTGACATAATATACTAATTACAGATCACACAATCCAAGGGGCAGAAAATAAGACAAATAATATATTAAGAATTTTGAAGGAGTACATAGATTAAGTATTAAATATTAAAAAAAAAAAAAATGGATTAATTTCATACCGAAAGAACAAGTCGCAAAACCAACTGATTTTAAAATATATGGAGAAAGTATTTCTGAGGCACTGGTCACAAATTTTTGGGGTTTGTTATCTGTAACTTTTTAAGTCAGAAACCACATATTAGGCACATCACAAAAAACAAAGAAGAAAGAAAAAATATATATATATATATATATATAATATGATACAGGTTAAAAATGCTATGGATACAAACCCTGAAACAGGTTGATATTGCCTTCATATATTAAAAAGAAGGTGCAATCAGAATAATTGGGAACCTATAAAGGAAGGAAACATACTTAAAGGGAGATCTTAAACATTTTGAATCCTAATTGTTCCATGTGTATATGTTTATATGAGTCTATACATATGAATATATATAAGCATAAAGTATGTATTAGCAGAAAAATAGCCATACATATGCATACTCATAATGTAAGAGCTAATTATGATTGCTACAGAACTGCACCTAGAGGAACACTAAACGTCACTCATTAGAAAGTAATGGAAAAGAGAATTACAGTGCACTACCTAAAGAAATAAAATATAGAACAAAGAGAAGCTATAAAGAAATATTATAGAACATGTATTCTATAGCATAGAAGAATTTAAATATAACACTGGTCGTATCTATAATTTAAGTATATGAAGTTAAAATGTTGTTTATAAGATATGTAAATAATGGTTATTGATGTAAAGGTACTTTATAATTGAAAAAACTACTTGTAGAGATACGTAAAATATGAAGCTATTAACAGTGAAGTAAACAAATATATACAAATATAACAATTTGTAACTTAAAACTTCACTTATCTTATAAGAAATGATTATAATACTTATAAATTCTCCTTTTTTTGTGTAAATCACGATTTCATGTAAACTTACACATCTTCAGCCGGAAACAAAGCTGTCGCCATCGTCACAAATGCTATATGTTGATATGTTCTTGTTAGAATTTATAAGAATTCTCATTTATCAGATAAGGGAAGTTTTAAGTTACAAATTGTTATATTTGTATATCGAGATTTAACTGTATTGGAACACCACAGTGAAGCGAAAAATTATTAAATTTTAGATGAGTCGTATTTTTTACACATCTGCTTCACTTTCGTACCTATTTTGAGGACATGTTTCGCAAATCATCGTTTGCATCTACGGCTCTTATGCGACTGAAGCTTGATCCAGCAGTGTGGGTAATTCTGGGGTTGCTGCTGCCATCTGTTGATTTAGTAATGAATTTAAATGTGGGATTCTCTTCTGGCGGGATTTCAAAGTTCATTAGTTGATTTTTATGTTTTTCTATGTATATCCTCTCCCATATGACGAGTTCACTATGTTTTTGTACGTATTTTAGTAATTCTGTGCTATCTTCAATTTCATGATTTTCAGACCAGAAATGAGCTGCTATTGCGGACTTATGAATATTTTTGTATCTTAAGTGCCTGAAGTGTTCTTTCTTTCTAGTGCCTATGTTTCTTTTTGTCCTCCCTATGTAAATTTTTTCACAGTCTTTACACTTAATCTTGTAAATGCCTGACTTTTCCTCTGGTTTTATCTTATCAGTATTATTACTGTGAAGTAGGTTTTTAATGTTGTAATTTTTTTGGTGCCAATGTTATATTGTATTTCTTGAATATTTTTTGGAACTTTTTTGTGGCCCAGGGGTGGTAAGTAAATTTAGCAAATCTAATTTCTTGTTTTATTGGTGTGAGAGCTGTGATCTGTTTTAATCTCTTTTGAAGTTTGAATAATTTTAGTTTTTTATCTACAAGGTTTTTTCCATATCCATTTTTAATTGCAGTTTTTAACATTTGATGGTATTCGTTTTGATATTCTTGCTGGCTGAGAGGTAGATTTACTAATCTGTGTGTGAGACTGTTGATGGTTGCATGTTTGTGTGGAATTGGGTTGAAACTATTTGCTTTGATGTAATTATCTGTGTGTGTTGCTTTTCTATGGATGCCAAATTCTAGTTTTTCATTGCTTTTTTTGATTTTAAGGTCTAAAAAAGGTAGAGTACAGTCCTCTTCAGTTTCCACTGTGAATTGTATGCTGGGTTCTTGCAGGTTGAGTCATCAAACTATCAAACCGGACAACCCTACCCTTGCAAGACTATATGGTTTGCCTAAAATACACAAACCCAACATACCCATGAGACCCATTGTAAATAATATAAACACTCCTACTTACCTTCTGGCAAAATGGCTATCCAAAAAATTTCAGTCCTTTCCACAATTCCATACTCTGAGTATAAAAAACTCTTTAGACCTGGTAGAAAAAATTCAAAATCTTAAACTAAAACCTCATGACACTTAAGTATCCTTTGATGTCCGCTCCCTCTTCCCTAGCATTCCATTAGACAAACTTTTGATTCAACTGAAAAAATGGCTAAATACTATAAACCTAGATGCCAATGCAATAGAAGAATATTTGGCAATGACTGAATTATGTATACATCAAAATTATTTTGTCTTCGATGGAAAATACTATAAACAAATTTCAGGACTAGCTATGGGAAGCCCGCTATCACCATTTTTGGCCAATCTATACATGAGCTTTTTCAAAACACATATAACTAAAGCCTTCCCTCATATGTTTAAAAACATGGTACAGATACGTAGACGACATCTTTGCAATAGTGCCCTACAAACAAATAGATGATGCTTTGAAACTACTCAACCTGCAAGAACCCAGCATACAATTCACAGTGGAAACTGAAGAGGACTGTACTCTACCTTTTTTAGACCTTAAAATCAAAAAAAGCAATGAAAAACTAGAATTTGGCATCCATAGAAAAGCAACACACACAGATAATTACATCAAAGCAAATAGTTTCAACCCAATTCCACACAAACATGCAACCATCAACAGTCTCACACACAGATTAGTAAATCTACCTCTCAGCCAGCAAGAATATCAAAACGAATACCATCAAATGTTAAAAACTGCAATTAAAAATGGATATGGAAAAAACCTTGTAGATAAAAAACTAAAATTATTCAAACTTCAAAAGAGATTAAAACAGATCACAGCTCTCACACCAATAAAACAAGAAATTAGATTTGCTAAATTTACTTACCACCCCTGGGCCACAAAAAAGTTCAAAAAATATTCAAGAAATACAATATAACATTGGCACCAAAAAAAATTACAACATTAAAAACCTACTTCACAGTAATAATACTGATAAGATAAAACCAGAGGAAAAGTCAGGCATTTACAAGATTAAGTGTAAAGACTGTGAAAAAATTTACATAGGGAGGACAAAAAGAAACATAGGCACTAGAAAGAAAGAACACTTCAGGCACTTAAGATACAAAAATATTCATAAGTCCGCAATAGCAGCTCATTTCTGGTCTGAAAATCATGAAATTGAAGATAGCACAGAATTACTAAAATACGTACAAAAACATAGTGAACTCGTCATATGGGAGAGGATATACATAGAAAAACATAAAAACCAACTAATGAACTTTGAAATCCCGCCAGAAGAGAATCCCACATTTAAGTTCATTACTAAATCAACAGATGGCAACAGCAACCCCAGAATTACCCACACCGTTGGATCAAGCTTCAGTCGCTTGACTCACCTAATTTTAGTAACAATGGCACTCCACTTTCTGAAATACTTCTTTTTATTCTATATACAGATACTGTTTTCAATTAATTTGGACATCACTGTCGCCAAATTCCTTCAAACACGCATAATACTTTGTAATTTTTAATAGTGCATCACTAAACTACTGTAACCTTTATAGTAACTTTTTATAATATTTTCTTCTGTCTTGGCAATACATTTATAATCTAGTTTGTAACTAGGGATAATGATTTACAAAAAAAGTAGACATTGTCATGTTGAATAATGTTCCATTACACATTTAACACTATCAAATCATTTATTGTTCCAGAAAATTGGTGATGAATGGATTGTTCATTTGGAACAGCTGCAGAAACTTAAGCCACTTGCTAAAGATCCCAATTTTCAGAGAGCAGTCATGAAAGTGAAACAAGAGAACAAATTAAAACTGGCACAGTATTTGCAAAAGGAATATGGAGTGAAAATCAACCCAGCCTCAATGTTTGATATTCAGGTAAGAACAAAAGGCATTTTTGCATATGTAATTATATCTTGTTTGATATACCATACTCTGTATTTCAATCACATTGGTGTTTAAAATGTTAATAACATATGTATACTCCTGAAGCTTCTATAAACAGTGATACACAAATTGACTGTAGCCCACCTCTGTGCTGTAGGGATAGCACTTCTGCCTCACATTCAAGAGCTCACAAGTTTGAATATTGATTAAGGTATTGGTTAGGTTGTGTTACCTAGAGAAGATTTTTACCCTTATTCTAATAGATGAATGCTAGGTTCTCCTTGGGCTCATTTGAGCATCATTTCGCCAGTTTCACTTATTCTCCAATATGATTTAACTCAGTGGAGTATGCTGGGATTGTGACTTGGGCTATCACTAGGCCTACTAGATCTGGACAACAAGGGATTGTTGATTAAATGTTAACTTCACAAACAGTGCATTTAAGTCAATTTTTCTTGAAACAAGCTGTTAAAACAATTAAAAACGGAAAACAAACAATTTCACCATACCTGTTCATATATATAGTGACTTTGTGCGTTCGTAGAATTAAAAGTCCAATTTGCCAAAATTCTAAATGTTCTTTATTTGCGTAGAAATACACTCTGATCAATTCTCACGTAACAGCATTACAACAAATACACACAGTCTACCATGGTTGATGACCAAACAGTGTTCTGATTACATCACTTTACAACATCAGCTCTCATTACAACAACACTCTACAGCTGTTTACTCCTCTGTTTTACAACTCCACTCCTGGCGAGTTGTCGCTCCCTTAAATACCTCATCTGATAATTTCAGATTGTTCCAGAACAATAAAGAAACCGAATCAAGATGTCACCAAAAATTTCCATTTATCTCTGTTTCTGCAGACCTTTATCTACGGCACTATGTTTATATGCTTATGCAAACTCTTTATCTCCGTGAAACACCATCCACCTGTTATCTATTTGCGCCGAAACTTTTTATGCCCGTTGCCACAACACTGCTCCCTCCTCAAGGCTGGTCGTCCCGAACAGCACCATAGTAGCTGGCCAGACGATCCAGGTGTACCACCAACATCTTCCCTCGGAGCCACGTCGTTAATCCTCTTCACCACCTGGTATGGTCCTTGACACGGCTGCTAAAGCTTCCGGCAGCGTCCCTTGGTCCGAGTAGGGCGATACAACCAGACCAGGTCACCTTGCTGGAACCCTTGGTTGTTGGCTTGCCTGTCGTATCAGGTCTTCATGCGGTCGCTCGCCTTCTGGATGTTCTGACGAGCCATCACATGCGCGTCGTGGAGACAGTCCACCAAATTCTCCACATACTCAGTTGCTGGCTATATTTTGCATCCAGGGGGCTCCCAAAGGCCAGGTCACATGGGAGGCATAACTCTCGGCCAAACATTAAGCTTGCTGGCGTCATCCCAGTGGTGTCGTGTGTTGACGAGCGGTTAGCCTGCAAGAACAGTGGCACCTTGACGTCCCAGTCTCGCTGATGGCTGGCCACCACCTTCCTCCGGTGTTCTTCTAAGATCTTGATGTACCTTTCGACCATGCCATCCGACTGGGGATGTAGAGGTGTTCTGCATGTCTGTTCACCCTAAGTCTTTCCAGTGTCTCCTTCATCAGGCTGGACTCGAAATTGGTACTCTGGTCGCTGTGGAGCTCTAACAGCACCCCAAATTGGCAGAACACTTGCTCCACAAGGCAGGCTGTGATTGTCTTTGCCTCCTGGTTCGGGATGGCATATACTTCCGGCCACTTGGTGGCCACGACCACCATTAGGTACTTCTTGCCTCAGTCGGACACTGGCAATGGTCCAACTATGTCAACAGCGATCCTTTCGAATGGCGCTCCGACGTTGTACTGCTGCATGCGACCCCGGCTCCTAGTCAGGGGGCCGTGACTCGCCGCGCACAAGTGACATTGATGGCACCATCACTCAGCATCTGCTTGGAGCCTCAGCCAGTAGTAGCGCTGTCGAAGTTTGTCGATCGTCCGCTTTGCTCCCTGAAGTACTGGCGTGCACTTCCTCTGAAACCTCCGGAACCTTACTCCGGGGAAGCACCAACTGCTCCCTCTGCGTCTTCCCATCAGGTGATTCCCATACCCGGAACAGCATGCCATCTCTTGTCTTCAGTGAGTCCCATTTGGGCCCAGTACGACTTGTATGTGGGGCTTCTCGGTGCGATGTCCTCCCAGGTTGGTCTTGTCCCTGCCTCCACTTCCCTCAAGAGTGGCCCCAAGTCTGCGTCCGCCAGCTGCTCTCTCCTCAGGCCTGCACTATCCCAGTCATCCACAGGCACTGCCGTGACTACTCTGACAGCTGTGGCACGCTCATTCTCTTCCACTCTTGTGCATTGGCCGCACTCCTCTGGGCAGGGTCTTTGGGACATGGCATCTACGTTACCCTGGCTCTTCCCTCTACAATGTTCAGAAATGAAGTCGTACTCCTGCAGCCCCTGTACCCAACGGGCTCTCTGGTCTTCCAGGTTCCTAAAGCTCAATAGCCAAGTGAGGGCGGAGTGGTCAGTCCTCAGGTGGAATGGCTAGCCGTTCAGGTATTTGTGGAAGTGCTCCAAGGTCTTTACTAACGCCAGTAGCTCTCGCCGGTGATATAGTTCTCTGCCTTGGCTGAAGGCGCGCTGGTATCATCTCAGCAGTTGTCGAACCTTCTCGAGCTGTTCTACGGTCAGGTGGTGGGCCGCCCTCTCCAATAAGCCTTTCAGCCGGGGCCGGAGGTGTTGCGTCGGTGCCGGCTCATGTGTCTTGTCGATTGCGGTTATGCTGACCACACACTTGCACGTCCGCAGCACCGTTCTGGCCTGGACGTCGTGATCGGTGTCCGCTATGTTAAGCAGCCTCAATGTCACATCCTCTTGCATGGCAGCAATATCCTGCCTACACATAGTCCGTGCACAGGAGTCTTCTGGTTTAGCACCATGTTCTTGGTTTGCTGGCCTTCCAGTCGTGCCGTCACCACCACCTCGCTTCTCGTGGGGACCACCACGTCTTCCTTCAAGATGACCCTGCAGATTCCCAGGCGTTCTTCTCCATTGTGCCGCAGGATCTTCCTGCCGACGTCGACATCCACCAATACTTCTACCCTGAAAGAGACCACAGATGAGAAATAATGTAAAATGATAATGGGGATGAAATGGAAGGACAGGAAATTTGGAGGATGTAATTAACCTACCTAGCATTTGCCTGGCAACCCATGAAAACCCTCCAAAGAAAACCTGTGGGTCAGGTAGATTGGCCACGGAAATTGAACCCAGGCCTCCAAAATGTAGGTCACAGATGAAAAACCACCTGAGCTGTCTTGCTTGGTGCCAGTAACCTATATAATCTTTTGACATATTCAAAATTTGTTCTCCAAGAAGAAAATCACTATTTTTCCTTTTCTTTTTTACAAAGGTACATCTTAAAGTTTAGAAGATACCCATTCCTGCTGTCCACAATGCTCCATGCTTTTGTTCCCCATTTTGTAGGTTTTTTGGGCATATTTCTTCAAATGAAAGCTCCCTTTCACAAAAGATTGTCACCCAGATTATAATGTTCTTTGAATTTCTTTTGTAAAGTGCTGGCCGAACTTTGCATAGATAATAAAAATCCTTGTCTCTCCATTTGGATTTAGTTTATCATTTATAAGAAAATATGGAGAAAGCTTCTCAATCTCGTGCAGTGTTTTAATCTGCATTGTAATAGGGTAGATACAAAAGTCATCTGTAAAATAATGTCTAATTTCAGGTAGATCAACTATTCCCGTATAGATCATAATTTCGAAATATGTCTTAATTTTGCTCTGATAAAATCTTGTATATTTGTCTGTGATGCAATAAAATGCAAAATGTTACTGTCTACTTCTATATTATGGCAGATTCCTACAGGGGATGTAAACAGTTCAATTTCTGTAAAAGACAACTTAGATGAGGAGATAACTAAGGAGCAGAGTAACCAAGGTATCCTTACTTTCAACATCACTGCTATTATTGCCTCTAACACACTATTCTACACTCTTGTGTTGAGTCAGTCAACCACATTGCATTGGAGATATCTTTTTCATAGTTAAATCTTCCAAAATAGCAGCTTGTAGCTCTTCATCTGCAGTGATATTTTAAGTCTTGACATAATAAAAAAAATAGATGCCAGAGCACACACTGGGGTATGTCTTGGATACTTCCTACAAGGAAATAAACAATAACCTTCAAGAAAGCTAAGATGTTAAAGGGCATCAGAAGATCAGTACAGCTTTATTATGCTTTACTACGATATGCAGCGCAGGTGTTATTTAAATCTGCTGTGCTTTACTATGATATGCAGGGCAAAGGATTAAAGGACGTAAACTTTAAGCCAAAAATAAAACATAAAAACTATCTTATCTATTATAGTTAGATGGTAGAGAAAATAATTTAATTTATATGAAATAAAAACAGTTCAAAGCAAAAAATGGTCTTGATCACAAAGTTTAAGTTATAACGCAATCACACATTAGATTCTTTAAAAGGAAATGTTCCAAATTGAGCACTTGAATAAGGTGTGTTGTTTTCTTTTTTGCAGGTTAAGCGAATCCATGAATACAAGCGACAGTTACTAAACTGCTTGCACATTATTACACTCTATAATCGCATAAAACGCAATCCATCTGCAAATATAACTCCAAGAACTGTCATGATTGGTGGAAAGGTAAGTTTCATATAGCACTATTGTACCTGTGAATTAAATTCATGAGTTGTTGCAAAGCACAGAACTCTCTGCAAGTATGACAAACTTCAGTTTTCATTTTCTGTCTATAAATTTTCTTGTGGCATAATCACTTAAAATGTATAGCGTTTAACTCCCGCTTTTACTACACGAGGCACCGGAGGCAGTTGTATAATCACATATGGAATCATAATGTCTAATGAGAACAGTATAAAAAGCTCAATGAAGTAACTTTATTCGGTGCTTCATTACATTATGCCATTTAGAATGAAATCTATGATTTAACATATTACTTGAACAAGTTACAGTTTCATTTAGAAGTAGCAAAATTTCTCTACAACGTCAATATTTATTTGGCTGTGCTATCTTCCATTTCCCGCAATTTCTGAGATAAGTTCTGGAGCTTGTTTTTCCTTTTTGAGAGTGCAGTAGCAAAGATGCTATAAAGTACAGTTGAACCTGATTTATACATATATCTAGGGGAAGACGAAGGATTACTTGTAACTCAGAATTACAAACAATAAAAATATGTATGAAGCAAATGTTATTTAGAAATTGGTCCCACTTTAGAGTATTAAGTTAATTTGTATTGTTTCTCTTTTCTTGCATTACATACATATAACTCATTTTACAAAATATATTAATGAACTTAGAGCTTTTTCACTACAACTTCTCATACAGCCCACGTTCATTAGGTCCCAAGTTTGAATCTTGATAGGAGTGAGTTTCTGAATAAGTTTTTAACAGGGTTTTCTGTCACTGGTGATTGTACATAGCGTGCATAGGTAATTTCTAATTCAGAAGCAATTTCAGTTTGGATTTTAACTATTAACTGCCACCTCTCGTAGAATTATACTTTCTGATGTAGCACAATATTTCCATTGTCGAAAGTCATCTGTTCGGCTTGCGTCTTAATGAGTTGCAATAAGGAAAATGTATTTAGGGTTTAAGATAACATATGCCATATGCTCATTTAATTACATAAAACTCTGTTGTATTTCATTGAAATTTAATATGTATAACTGCAAATTACGTGTAAATGCATTACATATAAATAAGGTTCTATTAATAGTTATGCCTGCTTGGAGGAATTTAATAACAATAATGTCAAAATTAATTCTTTTCTATAATCAATGCTATTAACATGCTTGTAAATTTCATTTTTTCCAGGAACTGCAAATATTCATGTATAAATATAAATGATATATAACTGGGTTAGATATAAAGCAAGTTTAACCATATTAACTGTTCAGTTTTCCAAATACACCTTTTCTTCTTTGATATTCTCTTACAAACAATTTGTTAAAACATTTTCTTAGTTTTAAAATGAACAGGAATGTCAGTTTTGTTCTTTTTGTAATTATATTTTCCCATATGTTACCTAATAAATATGACCGCACCACTGTAATCCTTATTCTTTAAGCAGAGAGAATTCTGTTTCTTTCATAGATTTAATGGTGCATAAACTTGCATTTTTTCTGTATTTTGGTATTTTTCAGTATGATTGAAACAATAGGTTTCATAAACAAGTAACTGTAACCAAAACTTTAGTTATGTAAGCTTTTTCAAATAACTGAATAATCAGCAAAATACCTATATTGCAAATCTGTAGTTGTCCCATTAGAATCCTTGGTTCTAGTAACTTTAGTACATAGTTATCCTATAGAGTATTTTCAAAATGAGATGAAAAATTAGTTGAATCAATCATTTTGAAGTGAAAGGGTAACATATATGCATAACAGTAAAAAATTGAAGCTATTAACAGTGAAGAAAATAAACTCTAATAATAGTTCTTAACTAAACTTCATTTATGTTTGATGTGATATATAATAACGGAGCTAGTTTCGCAAATACATCATTTGTGTCATTAGTCTAGTTATTTATATGTAGAATAGTGTTTTGAAATAATAATGTAGAAAATGACTGCACAATAAGATGCAAGTCTAAACATGATTTTGTGTATCATTAAATATATCAGCAGTTGATGACTTGTTTCCACTCAAAAATAACTACTTATGATTTATTTAGGCAGCACCAGGTTATTTCATGGCGAAAAAGATCATCAAGTTGATTTGTGCAGTGGCCAATGTGGTGAATAATGATCCTATTGTCGGAGATAAGCTGAAGGTAATCTTTCTGGAGAACTACAGAGTAACCTTGGCAGAGAGGATCATGCCAGCGGCAGATCTTAGTGAGCAGATTTCAACTGCTGGTACTGAGGCTTCCGGTACTGGCAATATGAAGTTCCAGGTATGCATAGTGCAAATAATTTGAAGCTACTTTAAAAAATGGCATTTGGTAATTATCTTCAAACACTGTTCATATTCTCAAACATAAGCTGACTTTCCTAATCACTTATTAGCAGTTTTTCATTAGACATGATCTTTTCTTTCTCTGGAAAATCTTGTCTACCTCAATTTCATTAAGTCCATAAAAAAATGAGAGATTTAAAGCTCTCTCGGCGCTGGTTTATTACAATGGTTTCTTGGGATTGCAGCCAAGTGATATTTTCCTCCACCAAGCTTTCAGCCATCTTAACTCTGTAGCCTTCCTCAAAGGCATTCCTCAGGGTTATGAGGAAGACCATAGAGTTAAGATGGTTGAAAGCTTGGAGGGGGGAAAACATCACTTTGCTGCAATCTTGAGAAACCATCGTAATCCATAAAAGAAAGTTAGCAGATATTAAACAGTGGGGATGAGAAGGCTGCCTCATTCTGCAAACTAAGTATTCCCTATAGTTTAAAGTATACTGCAAGAGTACCAGCTCTATGTGACTGTGAGAAATGTGCTCAAGTTTACTTTGAATAAAAATGGCAGTAGAGAGGGGAGAGGAGTGCTAACGGCCAGATAGACAGTGGTGTTTGTTTTTTGTAATAAATGCATAAAACTGAACAGTGCAAATAAGTGTAAAAACCACAGTAACTGGCACTCTTAGGGTCATATAGTATGACTATTTCAGGAATGACCTTTTTAATATAGTGTACATTTAAATTTAATGTAATTCAAAATGCCTAACACTGGCAAAAAATGAAGAAGAATTATTCGACCTTCATAGCCATTGTTATGTATTCACTTTCACATCACAGCAGTCGTGCTAGTGGAAATATGTTTGTCACTCTGGTGGACCTATTACACTGGGAAACAATGAAAATGTTTCGGGATTAAAAATAGTGAATTTACATGTATTTCCATCTGCTGAATTAAAAAATCACCATAAAAATGATAGATTAGCTCTTGTTTTGAAGATAAAGTGACATTTCATTTTGAGAGTGAAGATTTTAAATTTGGGGGAATTTTTTTGGGAGCTGGCACACCTGTCAAATAACAAAATACAATCAGAGAGAAATTTTGGAAATTAAGTGATGCAAAAGTGAAGGGAAGCATTTTAGTTGGACCACAAATAACTTGTAAAGGATCCTGCATTTGATTAAATTTTGGAGGGGAAAGAAAAGCAAGCTTGGGAAGCCTTCAAGGGTGTTGTTCATGGATTTTTAGGCAACAAAAGAGATGACAGCTACAAGTGCTCCTGCAAAAATACTGTAAACTTGGATGCAACATGTCCCTTAAGATCCATTTTCTCCACTCCCACCTAGACTCCCACTCCCTCCTAGTTGTGGAGCTGTTAGTGATGAACATGGGGAGAGATTCCATCAGGACATTTCTGTTATGGAACAAAGATATCAGGGCCGTTGGAATGAAGTAATGCTTGCGGATTACTGTTGGTCTTTGTATAGGGATTCTGTGAAACTCCATCACAAGAGGCAAGCTAAAAGACGACGAAGTCAATAGGCCACCACATGATTCTCTTTAGACACGACCATATGCCAAGTATTTTTACAGCAATTTAGAACTCTTAGCATGTAATTACCAGTTCAAAAATCAAATGCACTTTCATTGTTGTCAGCGTGTATGTAATTAAAATGTATCCTTTTCTCTCAATCTGTTAATATGTAATACTTCCACCTTGTGTATATCATAGAAACTAGAGCTAATAAAAATATTTCATTGTCATATTTGTTTTTCTCAACCCAAAATTAGTAGAAATTGCCTCATGAAGTGGTCGAAACATTCAAAAAATATTATTTTATTGCCCAGTGTTATCTGTTGCTGTATTCACAATGATGTAATCTGTAACACCTGACATGATTCTGTCCATGCGTCTGTTACTTTATTTTATTTTTATTTCCCCCCCCCCCCCCCCCCCCCAATATTCAGCTTCTGTTTCCTCGACTTTCTTACTTTTTCCTCGGGTGATGGACTTCCAGAAGGGTAATAAATTTCCTTTCCTCATTTATTCGTTACAATTAATGCCGCGTTTTTGCAAGAAATTCACTATCTCTTCCTTGGCACTTTTCAGAAAAGATTCAATGTCGAAAATTATAACTAAAGAAGATGGTATGTGTCAAATAAACATTTCTTTCAATTTCTTTCACTTCAACCACTTAAGTGGTTCATTGGTCATAGTGATCTTCACTGATGCTTCCTGCCTTATAGAACAGTTCCGTTACATTCACAAACCTCTTCTTCCCTCCAGCATGAATAGTAAAACAATAAACCGAGTGCCTGCACTGTAACTTTTGGCAACTTCAAAAACCTCATCTGCCAAAACCTCTTCTTGGTATACTGTCCAACCAAGTTTCATCTAAATAAATAAGTTTCCACCAGATTTCCGCAAAACTTGAATAGGTATACAAGATACTCATGCCACGTAGAATTTTAGGTTTCCCAATTAAAATCTTCTGTTTGCTTCCACATTTTCTCCACTTGAAGCCAATAGTTTTTAAGGTTCTTATCAAAGGTATTGTGATCCAAGGAAAATGTGTCCTGTGTTTAACAATTGGACGGAGTTTCTTTGCACTGCCACTGATATTCATGTAAGGAACAATAACACTATCAAGTAATAATTTCTGCTTATGCAAGCATTGCCACACGTCACCAGCTTACTTCCCTCTTCACCGCACTCCTCTCCCCTCAAACACACAGAGCTGAGTCTGTAGCAGTACTCTGCACAGATGTGCAACAGAAACATTGCGTATTCAACCATTTCACAAACATGGGTATGTGATTAATCGTTCTTCCGCATTAGCTGTGCGTGGGCTTAAATCTGGATAGGACATGTGCTGACATATGATATTCTCACTCAGCTGAAATAATCTTGAAAATCATTTTGTACTTCCTTTCATTTATATCTCTCTCTTAAATTAATTGGGAGTCGATTAATGACGCGAAACAACACTTTTAAATTTTCCCGGAACCGGTTTCTGAGGCCTTCCCTCTATCTTCAGCTGGACATCGACTTGTTCTCATTGGTGTAGCTGGCAATATTTTGTCATCGGTCTCCTCTGGTGGGGGTTCGAGGAACTTGCTGAACAAATCTTTCTGGGGGATGTCGAAATTGAATACTTTGTTCCTATTTTTTGAAATAAAGATTTGTTCCCATGTGGACAGTTCTTCTTTTCCTGTTGTATGTTTTAGTAATTTTGGTTCTGGATTTATGATAATTATGATGGCCTTTGATAAATTCAACAAAGTCTTCAAAAAACAAAACATTCAACTAGCTCCAGTGAACCATTACTCCTTAAAAAACCTAATTTGCTCAAACATCAAAGATGCCATTCCATCTAACAAAAAATCTGGTATATATCAAATTGAATGCTGTGACTGTAGTCAAATTTATATTGGAAAAACCAAAAGAAATTTAGAAACAAGAGCAAAGGAACACTTTAGGAACATAAAATACAAACAATTAGAAAAATCAGCAGTTGCCACGCATTTTTGGGGAAAAAACCACAACATAAATCCAGAACCAAAATTACTAAAACATACAACAGGAAAAGAAGAACTGTCCACATGGGAACAAATCTTTATTTCAAAATATAAGAACAAAGTATTCAATTTCGACATCCCCCAGAAAGATTTGTTCAGCAAGTTCCTTGAACCGCCACCAGAGGAGACCGATGACAAAATATTGCCAGCTACACCAATGAGAACAAGTCGATGTCCGGCTGAAGATAGAGGGAAGGCCTCAGAAACCGGTTCCGGGAAAATTTAAAAGTAAGTGTTGTTTTACGTCATTAATCGACTCCCAATTAATTTAATTTATACAACAACACTATTTTCAACACTTCCATGAAAGGATTTATATCTCTCTCTCTTTAAAGGGTGTTTAAAGATAATCAGTTTGAAACAAATCTCTTAATTCATTCATATTGCCAATCAGTATTACGTTTTGAACTTGATTTCTTAAACTGCTGTTGAGGGCTGCATAGAGCCAAGACAAGTTTTTGCCATCTGATTCTGTGATGAGCCATGTGTTTCAACTTTCCCCATGGGTACCCAAGCTGCTCGCTCTCTATCTCCACTGATCTCCTCCATTTCATCTTGGGTCTTTCTCTCCTTCTCTGTCCCTATTAAGTTTTTACTGCTGTGCTAAGTTTTTACTTTTTTGCAGATTGCACTAATTACTTCAAATTGCAAATTTATCCAAATAATTTCAAACAGAAAGAAATTCGTAATAGTACTGCCTGTAATAATTTAGTAAATATGTGTATTAATTTCTGACACAAAACTTCACTTACACTTAACTAGAATTGTAACACATTCCAAAAGCCATTATATCACCTTTATCTGAAGGTCCATTGGTGTCAATGGTATCTGCAGATTTGGGAGCCCGCCTCTGTAGCGTAGATGGTAGTGAGTCTGCCTCACATTCAAGAGGTCCGAGTTCGAATCTCGGTCAGGGTGAGTTATCTGGATAAGGTTTTTTCCAGGGTTTTCCTTTATCCTGAAAGACGAATGTCAGATAACTCTAAGCTCTATGGACCCTGGGCTCATTTGAGCATCATTCCACCTGTTTCATTCATCGTAACTTTGGAGGATGTTAATTACCAAAAAAGAATATATAATGCAGATTTGGAGGTAGGTGCAACACTATATGACTTGAGTCAGATGTGGACATGGTGAATCTGTGCATCCATTATCGGATTTAAAAATTCATAATTTGAATGTACTTGGTAACATATATTTCTTACAGGTGGTTAGTTGTAATAAATGGCTGGCATATTTTACTTGGGTAGCATGGCCAGGAAATTTGTCCCATTACTATGATAGAAGGGGACTTGACGACTAGATATAATTTAAATGAATGTTTTATCCTTTCAAGGAGGGTTGGGATAACAGTGTCTTACCTGAAACATGGTTCACTGATGGCTCCTGCTTTGGAGGCTTGGTACAGTTCACCACAGTTAAGAAAAGCTCTGAGGGGTGAGATGGAGGGGGATTGAAGACGGTTCCACCACCCTGCTTTGACGTATTTATGGCATGTTTGACACTCTGGCCAGTTCACTTACAGCCCGTTCAAAAACATCTGGTCAACATCTGACAATTTCTCCTTTTGTAAATATGTAATGCCTTCTGGGTTTCAGTATACTCAGTGAATTCTTTTCGTGCACATCGAGTGATCCTTTGTTTGCAAAATGATGTCTAATGTGTGAAAGAAAGGAAAAACAGTTCATAGTATGGCTCGGAAAATAATAGCAAATGTCCTTAAAGTTTGTGATGACGATTCGAAATCTAAACAGATAGCTCTTGCTCGTGCTACAGAAAGAGCAGCTCATTATACCGGAGTGTCCAATTCATTAATAAAAACAATTAGGCGTCAAACGAAAGACAGAAGAAGCCGGCTCTTCTTCGCCTCTCCATACGCCGGGGAAACACCGACCGAGGTCATGTGAGCAGAAGGTAAATATTGATGATTTCGATATCTGCATAATACAAAGAACTGTGCAGGTGTTTTACACTGTTAAAAAAATAGTACCAACCTGTCCAAAGCTACTGTTAACATTATGGCAAAAAAATTGACTTTCCATGGTGTGCCGAGACCCTCCGCAGGCTGCTGCATATGGTGACATTTAATTGGATAAAATATAGGAGTAAGTGTAGGCTTCTTTTGGAGAGGCCTGACATTGTACGTTGGCGCGCACAGTATTTGAGAAACATCAAACGGCTTCGCAGCGAGGGAAAGAGCATATTATTTGGACGAAACGTGGGTAGACAGTAATCTCATTTTTCGAAAATGTTGGCAGAGTGACAACGGTTTTGGTGTTTGTACAAATATAAATTCAGGCAACAGACTGATAATTGTGACTGTTAGCTCTCGTTCTGGATTTTTAAGAATGCAGAATTGATTTATAAAGCTGGGTCTGCAGTGGGAGATTATCATGTACAAATGAACAGTGCAAATTTTGAAAAGTGTGTCACAAATAAACTGTTAAATTTTTTGCCACCAATGGCAGTAATAGTACTTGACAATGCCCTATACCACAATGTGCAACTTGACAAACCTTCTCAATATGCAGTGAAGTCCGAAATGGTTTCATGGTTTACGTGATATAACATTGTATGCAACATGGCAATGAGAAAAGATGAACTGTATGACCTCATATGTGTAAATAAGCTTAGGGAGAAGATCTTTAAGATAGATGAACTCTTAAAAGCACACGGTCATACTGTTGTCAGATTGCCGCCTTACATGTGTGACTTAAAAGCTATCAAATATGCATGCTCTAAAGTGAAAAGTTACGTTTGGAAACATAATGTGTCGGGCAATATGTCACTGTTGCGACTTAAAGAATTAGCAATGCAAGGCATCGCAGCAGTAACAACAGAAGATTGGGAGCGCTTCTGCAACCTTGTTGAGAAAACTGAACAGGAGTACTGGAACAGTGATGGAATAGTTTCAGATGTCATCGATGCTATTATCATCGAGAACCCAAATAATGACATTTCTTCCAGCAGTGACACCAGTGAACCTGAGGAACACCTTTCTGATTATGAACCTGCTCAACCTTTGTAAGGTAATTCTTATTTACATTATATTACTATTTTGGTTATCCACAGTGAAAGTTTCATACGTCAGTAGGGCGCATGTTTTTTGAATGGCTTTACTGCTTGTGTAGTATGCATTCTCCGTCACACATTCGCTGTCCTTGTTGCACAGAGTAAAGCTGCCACATTCCTCACAGAAACTTTCTCTCTGTTGGTGGAGTATAAGTTCCTTGAACCAACCTTGCCATTCCCCTAGGAAGTTTTGCCACTGTTTTCCAAGCTGAGATATATGCAATGTTAACCTATGCAATGCATATTTTAAATTTTTCAGGCAGAAATGAACATTTGCTTAGATAACCAGGCAGCTTTGAGAGCCCTTAAGAATTGAAAATCACATCCAAATTGATGTGACAATGCAAAGGATGTTGGACAGGCTGTAGTAGTTGTCTGGTCATCCTTCTTTGGGTCCCTGCACTTGCTGGTATTAGGAGTACTGAGATGGAAGTTGTTATTGCCAAAAGGAGCTGTGGTTTAATTTTATAGGACCTGAGCCCTTTTGTGGCATGTCTTACAGTGTGTTCAGTATGAGATAACTCAGCAAAATTGTAGGACTCATGTGAGTTCTGGAATAAACTGCCAGGCAAGCCCATGATTTACTTCAGAGCCAGAGAGTAGTAAGCTAAATGAGATTTTTGAATGTAATCTAAGCTCAGATTGTGACTATGTTATGAGCCATAATACTTTGTGTAAAGATTTTTACACAGGAAGTGTGAGATAGAATACAAAAGCTTTCAGCTTATATTCTTGCCTATTGAGTTTAAAGGCTTAAATTCTAGGTTCCTCAGGGATAAGAGGGCAGATATCATCTATTCTTTTGGGACAATCAGATTTGATTAAACACAGACTAAAAAGCACAAAAGATTCTTAAGAAATACATGTGAGCTTCTTTGAGTCCATTAGTGTATCATTGTCAATCGTCATCATCGATTAATATTCAAGGAAAAACTAGTTCTAGTAGAGTTTGAAATAAATAGCTAATAAACAATCAAAAGCAGTTAAGGCTTTGCCCATTGCTCCTCTTGATTTTTGCATAAGCTTAAAGCTGAGACAATTCCATTCTATTTATAAGTTCTCAATGTATCTAAATTTTTCTTTTCAGTTGAATGGTGCCCTGACAATAGGAACCCTTGATGGAGCAAATGTAGAGATGGCAGAAGAGATGGGCCGTGACAACATATTCATCTTTGGTATGACTGTAGATGAGGTGGAAGATTTGAAGCGGCGTGGTTACAATGCTTATGATTACTACAACCATAATCCGGAAATGAAACAATGTGTTGATCAAATTCAGAATGGGTTCTTCAGCCCTGGAAACCCATCTGAGTTCCAAGATGTAGCAGATGTTTTACTCAAGTACGATAGGTTTTATTCACTTGCTGACTACGATGCATACATAAAATGTCAAGAGAAGGTCAGCGAGGTGTACCAAGTAAGTTCTAGAGTATTTTATTATATAAATTAATATGACAATATGGCAGTGTATTTCAAGTCATCATTTTTAATTTCAAAATATCAATTGTAAAATAGCAAAATACTCCCTTACATTGAATCTACATGGGCTATGCTAGATATTGTTAGTTAATTCCTGCACCACCTAAATTACATTTGAAGATGTGGCAATTAACATGAAATCTGCTATACAAGGAGAATTATATAGAGGGAACTCAAAACTTATGTTGATTTTTGCTTTCTACTTCTATTTTAACTGGAAGTAACTGCAACTTATTTTAAATGGAACACTATCTTTTTACAGATTTCTCTTTGTGAGCAAGTACCCACATAGATAATTCCACACAATTCATTTTATATGAAAAGGTAAATGTGCAAGCTTAATAAAGTAAAGCATAAATATTAAAAGCAGAAGCATTATTAACAGTGAAGTATTCTTCATTTCTGAGTTTGATTTATGAGTCACTATGTTTACACTCAAACTTCACTTGTTGTATAATTGAAACGTTTTCAAGATCATTCGATCTCATCCTCAGCTGTTTGGTGACTAAATGAACATTCCTCTTCTTCCACTACTACGGAGCTCCGATCACTCTGCCATCTGGTGTTAGGGGCACTAAGGTTTAATACTTCATTTAATGCCGGGATTTCAAAATTTATAACTTTATCACGGTTTTTGGTTATGAATATTTTTTCCCAAATATCCAATTCTATGGGTGTACTTAAAGATTTTAACAGTTTAATGTTGTGGCCAAGAAGTCTAATTCACCGGCTATACAACATCCCACTGAGTAAGGAGGAATTTTTGAAAGAACGACACATAAGAGATAGCGGTATTAAAGGGATTCAACCCAGCCATCATAAGGAACATGATGAATATAAAGGAAAAACTGAAGATAATATCAAAAAATACCACTCTCACACCACTTAAAAACACAAATTGGCAATATAGAAAATTCACCTACCATCCATTAGCTTTTAGAAAATTTGAACAAATCTTCAAAAGACTAAACTTAATAAAACTAGCACCCCAAAACAAATTCAGTGTGAGGAACCTGCTAAATAAACCGCTAAAAAATTCAATCCCCAACAATTTGAAATCAGGAATTTATCAGATAAATTGTGAAACCTATGAAAAAAGCTACATAGGAAAAACTAAGAGAAACGACTCATCTAAAAATTAATAATAAGAGAAACTTGTTAACCAGGCAAAAAGAACACCAGAGGAACATTAAGTTGAAACAAACAAAAAAATCTGCAGTTTCACACCATTTTTGGACAGAAAACCACAACATTGGCCACATTAAACTGTTAAAATCTTTAAGTACACCCAAAGAATTGGATATTTGGGAAAAAATATTCATAACCAAAAACCATGATAAAGTTATAAATTTTGAAATCCCGGCATTAAATGAAGTATTAAAACTTAGTGCCCCTAACACCAGATGGCAGAGTGATCGGAGCTCCGCAGTAGTGGAAGAAGAGGAATGTTCATTTAGTCACCAAACAGCTGAGGATGAGATCGAATGATCTTGAAAACGTTTCAATTATACAAGTAAGTGAAGTTTGAGTGTAAACATAGTGACTCATAAATCAAACTCAAAACAGTAAAGCATTTTTTTTCTGTGATTTGACCATTCTTTGTATCCATTAAAACAAGTTTAACTGCCCTTTGTTTATATGTATGTATGAAAATTTGCTTACTTGACTTGTTTGTTTACATCCATAAAAACATGTTTATTGATTTAAGGAAATAGATCCAAAATCTAATGTAATAAATAATATTCTGTCTGATGTTGAGTGAAAAAGAAAGGTTTTAATTTTAATTTTATCTATGAAAACCGGCAAAGATGTTATTGCAGGGATGCCAATTAATTTAATAATATACATCTGGATTGTGTTCCAATTCCACATACAATGATGATAAACTGAAATAAAATTTACTTTAACTGGAGGCACAAAGAACTTGCCAAGATCAGATCATCAAAAAGTGCAAATGCTCTCATTGGATGTTCTTTGTATGCAAGAAAATTCAAAAGCATCTGTAACAAATTTGGCATTAGAATACAATATAATGTGCAAGGAAAATCCTTTAGAATGCCAGGCAACATTCTCTTAAAGTTCAGCTTTTCCATGAACTTTAACAGTGATAGAAGAATGCAGTCTTGTGAATTAATGGTGGAATACATAACAGTCCAGTTTTTCATAGATGAAGCAGCATTCTGCCTGAATGGATTTGTCAATTGACATAAATGCCAATAATGGCCATACATAAATCTGCAATGTATGGAGAACCACAAGCAGTATCCACAGAAACTGAGCGTTTGAGCTGGTATTTTTTGGTGATCATATTATTAGTTCTCTCTTTATAAAAATGCTAAATGTTACTAGATACTTGAGTTGCTTTGAAATCAACTAATACCAGCCATTGCAAACTTGTTTTCATATCTAATCAACAATTGGCTACCTACATGGGTATAATCAAACCACAGGTAAATAAACAAATGATAATGAAATCACAGAAGGGGAAAAAAAGGTTTTGCTCCTTTAACACTTTTGCTTTTTGTATTCAAAAGTAATGAATTGCACAAAATTATCTATGTGGGTAGTTGTTGAGATACTAACTCTGTCGCTGAGTTTGTTAACCAGCCACGTTGTTTAACAGTCATTTAACTGGTGCAGGGCTTTTAACTCAGCTATATAATTTTTCAGAGAGTTACTTGCCCATATTTTCACAATCTGTCCTATCTTTATCCTATAAATGAAATACTGGATTAAATGCTTTCCCCCTAAATACTTTCTGAGCATTCTTAACCATTTCTGCCTAACTTTGCACAAATAGTATCCCATGGAGCTAGTTAACTGTCTTTTAACAGTTGAAATTTTGTCATTAATATTTCTCCATCTTATTTCTTTTTTTCTCTTTTTCCCCCCTTTTTTTACCATTCTTGTTCTTCCAATTCTTTACTTGATTACAAAATATATAAATACCAGCTGAATGATACATTGAATCCCAGTAAGGAAAATATATCATACCTAGGGCTCAGAAAATTAACTGGTATAGTCTTATATTGCAGTGCTATGCATGTTAATACATGAGAAGGATTAGCAGATAAGTGAAAAGTAGGATACGTTACCAAAAGCAGGATTTGCAAAACTAATAACAAATTAACACAAATTCAGAATAAACTTGTATCTCACAAAACTTTATTTCATTTTGTTATTTGAACACTTTTAGCATCTTTTACTTTTGAGGTTAAGTATTTTCTTGTTCTGTGGTTTACATTAACTTAACAATATGACAGTTATTTGCTTTTTAATACAAATTTTGTGAAATTGCTTTTTAGAAAGTATCAATTGTTTACTGTATCTGACAGTACTTGCATACATTTCAGTTGAAGAATAATGCTAAAAAAATGCAGCTTTTGATATTTCAACTCATTGCACAACCTACAACACAGAGGATATAAAAGTAAAAACATTGAAGCTATTAACAGTGAAGCAAATACAGGGTGCCCATAAAGTCCTAAAATATTTTCATGTTCCTGGTTCTGTTACAACACAAATGTTATAACAGTTTAGAGTAGGACTTTATAAAGCCTAATGTAGTTCAACTTGTCTGCCTTCATTATCAGCACACTGTTATCAACACCTTGTGGTTCCCAGAACATGGGTTTTAAGGTGTGAGGGGTTATGAGTAAGCATGACACTCTTATTCGTTGTTTCAGCTCATTTAGATCTGGCACTCTGGTAGCATACCTCAGTTTTTGATGAATCCCTATGCAAAAAAAAAAACAAAAAAACAAAGGGTGTGAGATCAGGGAAACAGGGATGTGTATTAGCTTTCAAACCTTTATTAATATCACACTAACTGTTAAAAGGACTAATGTTTATAGAATTATCATGTATACTGTGTAGTTAAATATTTTTACAACTGTATATATTTAAATTATTTATATTATTTTGACAAAGCCCAAAATTCTGTAAGAATCTCCTGGTGAATAAATATGAATATGAATATGAATATCTGCCACTCGTCTGATCCACTGGTCATAAAAGGTCTCATTCAGGTAGTCCTGCACAATTTTGCATAGTGAGGTGATGCCCCATGTTGTGGAAAAATAACATAGGCAAGGATACCATCCTGCTATAACTGTGGCTCTAGAAACAGCTGCAACATATCCAGGTATGTTGTCCCTTCTGGTTGTCTGTTCGGCAAAGAAGGGAGGGCCATAAATTTTACTTTCATAAAACCAAACCACAAATTGACTTTGGGAGAGTCCTGTTGCCACTCGATTAATTCATTTGGTTACTCATTTACCTAGATTCTGCAATTGAGTCTGTTGACGATGCTGCTGACATAAAATTTGCTTCATCACTGAACAGCACATGATTCACCAGGTTCTCATTGTCTATAGTATGAACAGATCATGCCACGTGGCTGCCCATGCCACATAATCTTCCTCTTGTAGTTTGTGAACTACCTGGGTGTGATTAGGCCTTCCTTTTAGAGTGCAGTGAAGCCTTTTCTGCACTGTGGATTTAGGGATGTTCAGCTTGTGACCTGGCCGACGGACGGACTTGACCTTTGGACTTCTGTCAATTGCCTCTATTACCCTCTCTACACATTTGGGCTAACCGGTGGTCATCCAGCGTGCCTTAAATCAGCAACAGATCTTGTATGCCTGAATTTCTTTACAAGCTGTTGAATAGCAAGTCTTTTAGAGGTGTCTTTCTGATGCTTCCTCAAAGAGTATTTGGACCTCATCATAGATGTGGCCATGTAAATGATATTCCATAAATGTGATTCTTTCTTCAGTAGTGAACATTGTGATGTATCTTCACTATACCTGTAACAGAAATAATCCAAATGTACATTTACCAGAATATGTATAGTTGCTTTGTGGGCATCCTACATAGATCAATAACTATATAATATTTGAGGAATTTAATAACAGTGAAGTCCAAATTAATTAATAAAACTATTTTTTTTCCCTTTATTACACTACATCACTTACATTTTAATTTTAGAGGGACTGGTTTTGGGAGCTGTTGCTGCCATTTTCAAACTTAAATTGAAGGTGGTGTGTGGGAGGCGGGGAATAGTAGAAATGGGTTTATGAAATAGTTCAATAAATAATACTAGCTGGTGACAAAACTTCACTTAACTTTTATATTATTTGATATATAATGTCAATAATAATATAACATAATAACTTGGCTTATATGTAATTGATGTGTTTGTGAAATTATTCCTGTTACATATATCAAAGATAAGTGAAGTTTAGTCATTTGCTACTATTATAGTTTAAGGAGTAGAGGATATAAATTTATTATGAACTAAGGCCCATATGAACTCCTGATTGTAGAATAGAGCAGCATCACAGGTCTGACCTTTTATGTTGTTAGACAGTGGTAATCCTATATTAATTGAGCCCATATAAGATAACAGTATATAATCAGTCTCAGAATAAAATCTATAGCTTCAGTTGAAAAGTATAATTCATATATAAAGTTGCCAAGATCCTGTATAAAAATTTGAATATTATATATACTAGGTGAGTCAGCTACCCCTATTTATTCTTATCTATGCAACCCGCAGTTTGCAGTCTAACTGAAAACATTGATCCTTTAGCACAAAAGCCATTATTGCAGCTCTCACCTTCTAATCAGTATTATCGCAACCAGGCATTAATACTTACAGTGCTGAATGAGGACCAAGAAGTTGTGAAAAGCTAAAATAAACAACGGTTTTTCATGCAATAATACTAGCAAGGTGATAAATTGTGCTTTCCTAAAGAGCGACATAGAATATGTGACAGTTGGTGGCGTACATATGGTGATGCAAAGTCTGGGTTCGAAACGTCACATTGTTTCAGTTTTTTTTCTTTCTCCAAGTCTTTATTGTCTGCATTTTAGTTAGTAATTTATTTATTGTTGCTACTGGTTCTCTTGTGAGCCAAAGACACAAGAATGACAATCCAATAATTAGGGATCTACAGGGATTAGCTCATCATATAAGTTGAGCCGAGCTCACTCTACTATCAGGCTGGAGAAACCTCTGCCCTTCAAAGGGAAACTGAGGGCTATCTTTATCTTCATTTCGGGCCCAAATGACCTCACTGTCGTTGGACTCTAAAACACTACACACTCACTCACTTTATCTTCAATTAAGGATCATGTATAACTTTGTGAGCCCTTGTTATCTTTCCTGTATCTGGGTTGTAAACCATGTTACACAGTTGGCTTTCATTTTTTAGGAGTATGTCGACGACATTAAATCTAATAGTTTTTGTTCCATGCTTAAATCTTATGTTTCACTTTCCATTTGTGAAAGGTATGAAACTTGGTTGAATGGGTCAAGCACAATACTGACCATAATAAAATATCTAGTACGAACTATAAATTTTTAACTATGTGCCAGTGGAAAACATGGATATTATTGTATTTTGTAAATTATAATATCAAGTTATAGGCCCAATGAGGTAAAACAAAGGCTAATAAACATTTTGAACTGATCACAAAGGATTTGAACCCAAGTGGAAGTGGCAGAGTGATGAAGTAACTTGTATAATACCATTTATCCATCGCTACGTTGCAAGAGAAGGTTCCTGCACAAATAAATAACCACAGACCTAAGGCCCGCCTCAAATCTTTACACACTTTTTACAGCTTCATACAGTATTTTGAACTCGTTTTGATAGTTCTAACACAAATAAAGAAACTGCACCCACTGTTACAATTACTGTATGAGCTAAAAAGTGCTGTAATTTGTGACAGAAGCGAATACAATCTACCTAATTCTTAGTAATTTTGACATGGCTGTACAACGAAAACACATTTTGGCTGAAGATTTAAATCCAATTGGTTCCAATGTGTAGATCTGCCATTATGTGTTCCAATGTTATTGTCAACTGATGCATGTGATAGGTTGTTCCTTCAGGGGCATGTTTAAAGATGTGCGTGAATGTATGCTAATGAATAAAAGTTTGTAAACTTGTCTGAATTATTACTGCAGCTCTCTGCACCTGGGTACGATGTTTTTGGAATCGACATACATAGTGATTGATTTCTGTCCCATACAACACTTATGCACTGAGTTATCTACCCTTCCTCTATAAACTGTTCTGCAAATCATCCATTAGAAGGCATTCAAGAAAGATATGTTGCGTAGCACGTTGCATAAATTAAAAAATAAATAGGAGCAGGTGACTCACCTGGTATATATATTTTTTTAAAAAATAAATGTGAATAAAGAGCAAACCTTCTTGGTAAAGATATGTCTGTATATCCTGATATCTAGTAACCATAATGTGAAGAGTGAAAGTGAGCAAGCAGGCAGCTGATTTTGCAGGCTTTCCTTACTGCAAGATATTCTGGCTGTTTAACAGTTCCTAAAATCAAAAGTTATTTTTCTGAAACTTTTTGTTTTGTTTTCAATACTTGCATGAATCTATGCATCCATAAAGAATCTCCCATTAAATAATTATTTCAGCTTATTAAAATTTTGTGCTTCATTGTATAATAGTCCTTACTCATAGGAATATTTCAGCTTATATTTGTTTTCTGTTACAGGACCAAACAAAATGGGCTGAAATGGCTATCATGAATATTGCTACATCTGGAAAATTTTCAAGTGATAGAACCATAGCTGAATATGCGAGAGAGATCTGGGGAGTTGAACCAACATGGGAGAAACTACCAGCTCCTCATGAACCTCGAGAGGAAGAATCAGCAGCCAAGTAATTTATTTTCAAGAAAAGGGGTTGCCAACTTCTGGGAATTAAATGTTGACTAGTTAGTTGGAATAGAAATTGTTGATGTTTGTACAAGTTCATGGCGAACAAAGATGGCTGTGTGGAAGCTTATCAAGTTCCTTGCATCAAAATTTGTTAGTTATTGTCTGAATCCATGTGGTGCAACAGGTGACAGCAGAGAAACTGTTTGGGAATAACAATTTTAACAATTATGTTTTTACACTCTGTAAGTACATCCAGTAACCCCTGCAACTAACAGTTTGATACTGAAGAATCACAAATAAACCATTCCCTATCCTGATGAAATAAGTGGAATGAGTGTGTTTCACAAATGTTTTGTACATTGCTTTTTTGGCTAAGGCCTGCTTAGTCCTTGGGTACACAAAATTGTGAATATTCCATATAACAGTACATAAAATTGCTTTGAGTTTTAGAATCTAGTTGTTTACTACATAGCCTTACAGTACAGTGTTGCCAAGTACACTGAATCTCTCATCAAAGGTTTCCTGTGATACATTTCAGACAAGCCAGTTCACCTTTTGTTTGTCTAAGGACTGATGTAAAAATTAAAACAGTAGAACTGGTTAAGTACTGTTGTTACTGTCTTTCCAGTGACAATTACTTAGCCTTTAACATTAAACACTTAAGTCTTCCTGATTGTCAAACTGCCAGTGATTCATTTGTTAGAGATAAAAAGTTAATTAAGAATTTATTTAAGAGAAATTATTTTGTTAACTACCTTTTCTTAACTCAATAAATAGAAACACTTATAAAAATGAAAAATCATTATATGCTGTTAAAAACTGAGTAAAAGAATTGATATATCAATAAAAAAAAATGCTGCTCCAGTTTGAAATGGATTCTTTCATGGGCATCTCTGGTGAAACAAGGAGGCATGTCCCCACCAGTGTTATATAGTTTTTGGATTGTGCCCATTTTAAAATGATCAATCTGAATGGAATATACTACTAAAATAATCTTGAGAGAACATGTTTAGCGAGAACATAAATAGTAAAGAGAATAACTATACGTGAGTTAGTTGTTGTTAACTTTCATTTTAGATCATTGTCAATGTGAATTTATTCAGAAGTTTAAATATTGGATATTGTCATATATTTGTATGCTATGAAGACCAATAATTTACTTTAAGAAGACTGTAAATGTGTTCATTTGGAAGTGAATGTTGTAACAGCTTATGGCTGAACTTAATACTCAGAATCTGTTGGCTACATGATTAAGTCGGGGTATTGTAATCCAGGCGTCCATAAAATGTTGAGTTATTGGCAGCAGATAGCATTATGCACAAAATATCCAGCTATTTGTTATTTCAATCTTCAGTGTCCAAATCTTTCTCTAACCACCGTCTATATTTATGTTTCCTTGCCCAAAGTGTTGCTTCCACTTTTGTCAGTTTGTAAAACCAAATGTAATTTTTTTTTCCATTAATCCTTATAAAGAGCTATAATATTTCTGGCACTAAAAGTTGTGTGCTAGATAACATGAAGATATTTAATGCCAACAAATTGTAAGCCTAGTGTAGTTTTAGTAAAATAAGGTGTAACTGCAGAGTTTGATTACAAACATTACATGAGTCCCTGATGTTAAATGTCAGAGATGCCCCTGGATTCATATAAGTATTTTAAGATGCATATTAATTATCTTTGTTGATGCATTAGTAAAGGCAACTTCTTAGTGTTTCATTATTGCTTCTACAAACTGTGTATAGGAATGTACATATTTGCTGCAGGACTGAAACATAGTTCCTGAACTATATTTTTTTGAACAAAAAGATCCCATCAGGAATGAGTGAAGATGAAACATTTGATGTTTTCTGAGTTATGTATGGTTGTGCCGCTTCATATGTTTAATGAAGTATTTGTTTTTAAAGAAATATAAGATTGTCACCAAATTATTTTTTGTATTTATTCTTACATTCTTAGCTCTGAGAGGAGGACAAGTTCCATTACAGGGCTTGTTTTGGCCATTTGACATTAAAACTGATACTATTTGTATAAATTAACTTCAGAAAAATAAAAGCCTACAGGTAGCAGGAAATAAAAGACCTTCTGAACTTGTTTTACCCAAAATTAAAGTAAGATTCATTTTTGCCGTTTATTAATTTATTTGCTCTCCAGCTGCTTCAGTTTTTTTTTTTTTTTTTTTTTTTTTTTTTTTTTTTTTTTTTTTTTTTTTTTTATGTCTTAAGCATGTATTATTTCATGAAAACAATACATTTATAAGCAGATATTTTGTTAAGTTGAACGTGCTGAATTTGTAAGTTTTCAGTTTTAAATTCTATCAAATATACAGTTGTGTAAACTTCATCACTTTCCACCAATCTAATCCCTATACAAGGAACATTAATTACCATTACCACATTATTTCATCCTCATGTGTTTCATATACCAAATACTGTTCACTTAATCAAGCAAAGTCTTCTCCAGATCTATGTTTTCTTCAAATTTCCAGGATTCACTGTAATGTTAATGTAGATAATCAAAGGAGTGATCAGTTCCCAATCTTGATTAAATTTGGTGACTTCAACATCAATGCTGATAAAAATGTTTGGAAATCCAGAAGTAGACATATCGACTACACATTGTTTAAAAGTTATTTTTCTAAATCTCTCTAATGAAGTTGTTATAAAGGAGGATCAAGTTTTTAATGTTTTGTAAACACCTTAATGAATTTCTGGTTAGTACAACCTTGTTTGTGTTTGGAACTTCTAATAAAATCATTAAAAGATCAAGATGATGGAACCAACATTGTAAGGAAGCTGTAAACATAAGGAAGGAAGCAATCCTCTATCCCTTGTGCCATTTAGGCATTGGGTGAGGGAGCCGCAACTATGGATCAGAGAGGGAAATCAGGGATGGGAGAAAAGCCCAGTCCCTGCAATGAGAGTGAGGGAAGTAGATGAACGAAATGAAGGCAATATGGATGAAAGGAAAGATAATTGAGTAATGGTGGAATGATGGTGGGGGAAACTGGAGGTCCCGAAAAAACCCACCCCAGTGCCGTGTTGTCCTGTACTAATCTCTGATTTGGCTGATATGGAAGCCAGGTCACCTTGGTTTTCTCTGCATTCAAAGAGTATAAATCATGTATGATAAGAGATAAGTTCTTTCTCCAAGCCTAAAGATAATGCACATATTTCAATTGATGAAAAGAGTGAAATATAATATAATTTCTAAGAAATATTCTTCTAAACTTGGTTAATTCAAGCCCTAAAGAGTGAAACTGTACCTCTTGGTTATGAACATAGTCGCTTAATATGTGTTATATCAAAATATTAGGTTAGCATGGATATTTTATACTGATTATTTTGCATCGAAAGGAAATGCAAAACTATTACACAAAAACACATAGTAGTTAGGGCATATATATAAAATAAGTGTTTGATGGACTAGAAATTTGGATGAACAGAGAAACAGAAATGAGGTCCCTTAGAAAAGTGAAGGTTGAGAACACAGGCCGGTCAGCTTTTTTCATAACAAAGCTCACCTCTAGGAACAATGCCTGCGAACAATGTGGAGGGTCAGTCTGTCGCCCTGTACTTCTTTCATGCCAGTACATGCATGATCAATGCAATTGCTTTGCAGATTAACTGCATTCCTAAACTTTCGCACCATACGTGCTTCAGTATTAAGTAAGTGGACAATGTTCGGTTATGCGCATATATAAAATTCGTACGATAGTTCAAACTAAAAATTGAAACCAACCAATTACAGTTTATAACTTACACACATGATCCACACAAAATTCAAAATGTAACGATAGAGGGGGACATACAGGGGATTGCGGATCTGTGAGTTTGTAAACAGAAACCTTCTCGGTCAGGGCGTAGTGAAGTCACATTATATATACCAGTGCAGCAAGAATACACCGAATACACAACACGTGTAAAGAACTGTCGTTACCTCCAAACACATCACACAAGTCTGCAAACATGTGGCGAGTGAGGTACCTGATTACAATTGTGAATAAGTTGATCATGGAACAGTCAAGGTGTTTTCATTGCTAATCAGACCACACCCAGTCAGGACATATCCCAGACCCTGGAACAGAAGAGTCCATTCAGAGCGAACCCCAAGGAAAACCCCGACCTCTATATTAAACCTCCTCCGCCCGTAACCCTCACCTGTCACCTTCCCTACTTTGAGGTGTTGAGTGCTGGGAGGACTCAACCAGGTTCCTAACGGGAAAGGACCGCCTCAAGAGAAACGTGCAGAATTTAATAGTGTGGGTAGAGCTGATCTGAATAGATATCCATTTTAATGAACTAAATTCCACAATTAATAAACACAAAAACAATTCTACAGGTCCAGACAAAGTTATTTAACAATTTATTCAGAATCTAGATAAAAGCTATGACAAATACTAAAGAAAGGATAGTTATACATTTCAAAAACAAGTAAAAACTCCAGGATTATGGAAAGAATTCCAGTTTTGAAACCCAACAAGAACCAAATGCTTAGACTAGTAGTAGTCTCATGTTTATTAAAAAAAAATTGATGAGAAATTTATTGCTAACAAAATACACTAATTGGCCAAAAAATAAATCTGGATTTAGAAAGCAGTTTAGCACCATAAACAGCTCAGCTATTTTGATTTTGGAAATTCATAAACGTTTGTAGATAACATGTCTTCTAACAGCAAGCCAGGAAAGTAGCTCCACATATGACTCAATGTAAGTTAATGTATTACTAATATATTATTAGACAGTTTAGAGATTAATATTCTGACCAGAAAACTCAAGATGCATTGTCAGTCTTATGTCAAACAAAGAAATCACATTAAATCCAAAATTTCATTTTGATGGTATTAGAATAACAAATCTAGGTCTATCTCAGGGTTAGTTAAATAAATATTTTTGTACTAGCATTAGCCTATAAAGTATAAACTTGGAAGAAGCATAGTGATAGTGAAGCACAAATTAGTACAAAAGTGAATCGAGAAGATATTGACACATTGCTTCACTCACACTGTTTATTCACAGGACATGTTTCAAGAGCTAAGAAAATAAAAGAAACCACCACCCTAGAACCTACAGGAGAAAAAGAGAAAAAACTTTTTAAAAAATTCACCTTCCACCCATCAGCCTATAACAAATTCCAAAAAATCTTCTCAAAACACAACATAACTCTTGCTCCTCAAAATAGGTTTAATATCAAAAATTTGTTAAAAGGCCCTCCCAAAAATTCAATCACTACCAAAGAAAAACCAGGAATCTATGAGATCAAATATGAAACTTGCCCTTAAATTTATATAGGAAAAACAAAAAGAAATATTAACATCAGAACTAAAGAACATATAAGAAACATTAAAAATGGTGAAACAGAAAAATCAGCAGTGGCTTTTCATTTTTTGAATACTAGACATGACATCAACTTGGAAACATCTCTAATAAAATATGTTAATCACCCCATAGACCTTTCCGTATGGGAAAAAATCTTCAACAAAAATCGTCATAGAGTCATGAATTTTGAAACTCCACCACCGGACATCTTTGACAAGTACATCACGCCATCTATTGACAAAATGGAGAAAGAGGAAACCACTACAACTTACACTAATCGAGTATCAGCTGATGATAGGAGCAAGAGCTCTTGAAATATGTCCTGTGAATAAACAGTGTGAGTGAAGCAATGTGTCAATATCTTCTCGATTCACTTTTGTACCCTTAGCCTATACATGGCTAGTTTGGAGTAATGATTAATTTCCATAAATTAACTTAATAATAAAGGTTTAATGATGAAGCCTGGGACTCAAGTACTTAAATAGTAAGTCATCACAAATGGTGTATATCTCAAATACGATGACTCCTAGTGGTTTACCGGGAAGACATACCATTCAATTGAATTTAATGTCATGCCGGCACATTGACCATGGTAGCTCAATGGTTAAGAGCAACTGGATGGAAACTGGAAGAGCCATGGTTCAAATCCCGGCCATGGCATTGAATTTTTCAGTTTAACCCTTATCTTACATTACACTTGGAAATTAACTCAAAGTCTTACTCCAAAAATCAAAGTTTTGACTTATGATTTATTGTTTTATTCAAGGTACAATCAAAATTCTGTGCAACACAGGATTAATTACTTGAAAGTGACAATGTTATAAGGTTCCTAGGCCAATTGGATTATTTTTAAAAAAGGGAAGTAGTATAATGAACAAAAAATTAAAATGTAATGAGCAAGATATAGAAAATAAATGCAGGTACTCAAATTTTTTGGGATGCGATTGGATTATAATATATCTTGGAGGAGTTTATTAACCATGCAGTTAAAAAAAATTATTTCATATATATTCAAATATATAGCAGAAAGGAAGTGGGAAGCAAGTGTTTATACAATGAAATTATTCAAAAACCTGAAACTCAATTAGAGAAAATGGAATAACATGTGGTAAAAAGGCTGTTAATTTAAGTAGAAAACTAGAATCATCTGTTTGCAGCATAGTGAAGTAATACTTAGGAATATCTGGGTTCACCTAATAATAAAAAAAAGAAGAAAAAAAAGGAGCTAAAAGAATTTAATATATTACCATTTAGATTAAGACAGCAATTTCTTACATGCAAATTCTTAGCAAAGGTATTTAATGGAAAATATTAATATATTAGTGAAATGACTAGAGTAGACTATCCAAATAAATTACAATACTGTGGCGGCATACGCTCAATAAAGGTTTGTGCGGCTTGTTTACACAAAGGAACTGATAAGCAGACAGTGTGGTAATAAAGAGCCTGCATAAGCAGATAAACAGCGCCGGAGATAAGACTTGCCGACACAGATATAGTTACATTCTAGGACATTCATGTTTTATCTAGTGACATGTTAGAGAAAATTCTATAACAGTCTGGAAATCATGAATGGGTGTATAAAAAGGAAGCGACGACTCGCCAAGAGTCAGTCGTGAGCAGATGATGTAACGAGAGCTGATGTAATCAGAACGCTGTTTGTGTGGTCATCGACCTTGGTAGATTGTGTTGTGTATGTGACGTAATGTTACGTGAGAATTGAAGTGTATTTCTACGGAAATGAGGAACATTTGGATTATCTGCAACTCAGAGTTTTAATTCTACGAACCTACAAGGTCACAACTGGTTTGAGGAGTGAGACATGCCATTATGGAGGCAACATTGGAAATGATTTTAGCGGAACTGAAAGAAACGAAGACGGCTAACGACAACATCAGCGAAAAACTGGAAGAAATGAAGGCCGAATTGACAACGAAGACGGAAGCTGCAAACAACTTGGCCGCGAAGATGACCGAATTGACAAGAGAAATGAAAGCGGCAACCGAAATGAAGGCAAAGTTTGAGGAGCAGTTGGCTGGCGTAAAGAAGGACATCACAGAGTTGGGCGAGCGCGTCGAAGACCTGGCGAGCCGCGTTAACGAGCTGGAGGGAAAGGCCGACAGCAACACAAAGTCCCTGAACGCCATGGTGGAGGACGTCATCGGCAGGAGGTTAAAGGATTTAAAGGTCGTCGCGCCGGGTCGCGACACATCTGGGCGCGTCAAACCTCCTAAATACGACTACCCGACAACTTTCGAGGTATTCCGGCGTCAGTTCGACTCGGTGGCCAAACACAAGTGGTCACCAGAGGAAGAGGCCACACAGCTAATAGCCAGCTTCCAGGGACGGGCCGCAGAAGTCCTGAACACGGTCCAGACAGCGGCGGCGCCCAAGGACATCTGGGAGACCCTGGAGAACAGCTTTGGAAGCCACCGCTTAGCCGCAGCGTTCCGCAGCCAGCTGAAATAAAGGTCGGAGCAGCCAGGGGAGACGCTGCAGGAGTTCGCCCTGGCAATCCAGCAGCTGGCCAGTAAAGCCTTAGTCGACCTCCCACCAGAGTTGGTATCCCGAGAGGCTGCCTACACCCTTGTCGACGGGGTACGAGACCTGGAAATTCGTCAGCGCCTAATGCTCGGCGATTTCAAAACCATGCACGGCAGCATTAAGGATGGAGGCGGCCAAGGTGACGGCTACCCCGACCTCCAGAACAAGGAGTATCCGCTATAATGGAGACCGAAGACCAGTCGAGGGACGCCGACGAGGACCTAGTGCCCTGTGTTAAGGGTGTGGACAGCCGGGACACCTGGAGAGAGACTGCCCACACCAGGAAGAACATCCGGAAAGCGAGTATAGGCCGTCGTGGAGAGGGGCACGTCGGCGCCATCACATGGATGAAAGCCTCATCGCGGACGGTTGGGTAAGAGGGAATCCGTGCCGCGTGCTCGTAGACACCGGGGCAGCCGTTACCATCATCAGATCTAACGTAGCCAAGGGTTTGCCGTCGAGAAAACCGAGCCGACCATACCAACTAGTGACGGCATCGGGCGACACCTTGCCTGTGCAGAAGGAGGCCCTGCTGAAGCTGACCTTGGAAAGGAGTGCCATACGTCTGTGGGTGTTCGTCGCGGAAGTGGCTGAGGAGTTGATACTGGGATTGGACGCCCTCAGGAGCCACGAGGTGACGGTCGACGTCGGCAAGAAGGTCCTGCTACTCAATGGAGAAGAGGTCATGCTCCGGCAACCCGAAGAACGCCTTGTAATCTGCAGGTTCATCTTAAAAGAAGACGTGGTGGTCCCCGCGAGAAGCGAGGTGGTGGTGACGACGCGACTGGAAGGACAGCAAACGAAGAACAGGATGCTGGACCAGAAGATGCCTGTGCACGGACTATGTGTAGCCAGAACATTGTTGCAGTGCCAAGAGGAGGTGCCAGTGAGGCTGCTTAACCTAGCGGACACCGATAACGATATCCAGGCCGGAACAGAGCTGGGGACGTGCTAGCCCGTGGTTAGCGTAATCGCAATCGACAAGACACAGGAGCCGGCGCCCACGCAACACCTGGGGCCCCGGCTGGAAGGCTTATTGGAGATGGCGGCTGACCACCTGACCGCAGAACAGGTCGAGAATGTTCGGCAACTGATGAGACGATACCAGAGGCTCTTCAGCTAAAGCAGAGAAGAACTACTGTGTCACCCGGCGAGAACTACTGGCGGTGATAAAGACTTTGGAACACTTCCATAAGTACCTGTACAGTCAGCCATTCCACCTGAGGACTGACCACTCCGCCCTTACCTGGCTATTGAGCTTTAGGAATCTGGAAGGCCAGACAGCACGTTGGGCCTTTGAGGCTACAGGAGTACGACTTCACCTCTGAACATCGTAGAGGAAATAGCCACGGCAACGCAGACGTTATGTCCCGAAGACCCTGTTCAGAAGAGTGCGGCCAGTACATAAGAGTGGAAAAGAAGAAGCGTGCCGCAGCTGTGAGAGTGGTCACGGCAGTGCCTGCATGATAGCGCAGGCCTGAGGAGGAAGCAGCTGGGGGACGCAGAATTGGGTCCACTCTTGAGAGAAGTGGAGACAGGGACAAGACCAACCTGGGAGGACATCGCGCCAAGGAGCGCCACATAAAAGTCGTACTGGGCCCAATGGGACTCACTGAGGACAAGAGAGGGCGTACTGTTCCGGGTATGGGAATCGCCTGATGGGAAGACGCAAAGAGAACAGTTGGTACTTCCCCGAAGTAAGGTCCCGGAAGTCTTGGAAGAAGTGCACGCCGGTACTTCAGGAGGACACCTGGCAGCAAACCGAACAATCGAGAAACTCCGACAGCGCTACTACTGGTTGAGGCTAGCAGCAGACGCTGAGAGATGGTGCCGTCAATGTCACGTGTGCGCGGCGAGTCGCGGCCCCAAGTGGCCGGAGATGTATGTCATCCCGAACCAGGATGCGAAGACAATCAGAGACTGCCTCGTGGGAAAGTGTTCTGCCGATTTGGGGTGCCGTTAGAGCTCCACAGCGACCAGGGCACCAATTTTGAATCCAACCTGATGAAGGAGCCACTTGAAAGACTTTGGGTTAACAAGATCCACACAACACCCCTACACCCGCAGTCGGACGGCATGGTGGAGAGATACATCAAGATCTTAGAACAGCACTTTGAGGAAGGTCGTGGCCAGCTATCAGCGAGACTGGGACGTCAAGGTGCCACTGTTCTTGCTGGCCTACCGCTCGTCAACACACGACACCACTGGAATGACGCCAGCCAGCTTAATGTTCGACCGAGAGTTACGCCTCCCTTGTGACCTGGTCTTGGAAGCCGCCGGATGCAAAACAGCCAGCAATCGAGTATGTGGAGAACCTGGTGGACCATCTGCATGACATGCATGAGATGGCTCGTCAGAACATCCAGAAGGCGAGTGACCGCATGAATACCCGATACGACAGGCAAGCCAACGGCCAAGGGTTCCAGCAGGGTGACCTAGTCTGATTGTATCGGCCTACTCGGACGAAGGGACGCTGCCCGAAACTTCAACAGTCGTGGCAAGGACCGTACCGGGTGGTGAAGAGGATTAACGACGTGGTCTACAGCATCCAGAAGAGGCCCCGAGGGAAGATGTTGGTGGTACACCTGGGTCGTCTGACCCGCTAAGATGGTGCTGTTTGGAACGACCAGCCTTGAGAAGGGAGCGGTGTCGCGAAGCCGTTATCTATGATAGCGCGGCTTGTGTACACAAAGAGCCGGCAAATAAAGATAGCTGAGATAAAGGAATTGCCGGCATAGATGAAGTTACGCTTCTGGAAGGTGATATAATATTCGGTTTCTTTATTGTTCTGGAACAGTCTCGAATTTATCAATAAGGTATTTAAGAAGGCGACGACTCTCCAAGAGGCAGTCGTAAGCAGTAAACAGCTGAGCTGAGTCGTGAACAGTAGTAAACACAGTAAGGAGTAAACAATTGCAGAATTATGTAAGCTGATTTAATCAGAACGCTGTTTGTGTGGACATCGACCTTGGTAGATGGTGTTATGTATGTGATGTAAATCTGCTGCTACGAAGTGTATTTCTACGCAAATAAAGAACATTTGGAATTTCTGCAAATTGGACTAGTCGCAGTATTATAGGCCCTTTCGGGAAACTTAATGCGGCACCGGAAATACCTGTTGCACTCGGCAGCCTCTACAGCTATGACATGTACAGTCTGTGAGGTTTAAGTTGGCGTATTCTCTACTATCCTTGTCTAAGACAGAATGCTGTCCTTGTCTAGCACACGTGGGCGGATCAGCAACCCTGCTTTGTCGTGATTCGTGGAATGTAGACGCTCGCAACCCCCATTCCGTTGTGTGTTGTCTGAAGGTTGTCAGTGACGTATGAGCTATAGAACTGTGAATTTATTGTTTTGCGGATTTACACGTTACACGAAATGTTTTCAGTGTTGCAACATATGGATATAATGTTGAATTATTTTCTTGTAGTTTTGGTTGTGTTTGTGTTGTTTCAAGTTGGATCCCCAGGGAAAGTTCTAAAATCAGATTCTAGGGAAATTGTAGTCAAAGTTCACTGTTTCTTCAGTGATGAATGTGAAGCTTTAAAATGTGGAAAGCCGACTTTCAGTGACCAGTATCGTTGAGAGAACTACTGCTGCTACAGGTATTTCTTCTCGTTCTGTCCAACGAATTTTAAAAGAACAAAAAAATGCAGAAGCTAGCGGCGGTAAAGTCCGTTTACTCAACGCATGTGCAGTTCCGAGTCAAAGGAACCTGAGCCGCCCGCCCACTAATGGCCGTCATAAATCTATCTCCACACTTCAGAAATGGAACACTGTCGTTGAGGACCAATAGCAAACCTGATTTTCTCGAAGTGACAGACGCATGTCTAGTCCACGTGGAGTCTCAGTTGCCAAAGTTCCAACTTCTAGTTGATCTGTTTCATTACGTGCAGAAATTCGTTGTGTGTCACAATATGGAGACCGTAGGAGGAAAATACAGTGGTAAATGCAAATGAAGTAGAGATAAATAATCAAAGTGAAGACAGTGTGAATAACTGGGCCGAATTATATTACTGGAAAAACCTAAAAAAATAACAAAGTTATAACGGGAACTGTTTCTAAGCAAATTCAAGCGCTTGTTTTGAACACATGTAAATATGTGCTGAGAAATAAACTTGGTAAGGGGTCATGCAATGAACCTGATAAGTTCTGGATATTCACAGAAGTACAATGAGAAATATTGTGACGAAAGGAATACCAAAGACGCCGATCAAGTGTGAAAACAAAAGGAAACGTTTCTCTAAAGTAGAAAATTTCATGTGCTATTTAATTTGTCGAGAAATTTATAGATTCTATGCAAAAGGGAGAGCACCCACCTTAGACGAATTGGTTGCACATTTGCAAGAAATTTGTGATTTTCCTTATGGGCGCTTCACTTTGCGCGGTCTCCTAAAGGAGCTGGGTTTCAAATACCGCACTTTGAATAAGATAAGGGTTATTATGGAATCCAGTAGACTTGTGTATATATATATATATAATATATTTGTCAAAACTAAGGAAGTTTTGCAGTAATGGACATAAGATTATTTATTTAGACGAAACTTCGTACGATACTCATGACGTACCGAGAAAGGTGGCAACCTTGCAGAACGGTCTGGGAGAAGGAGGGTCGGGGGTTGTAAAACGATTATAAGGGTTCGTCAAAGGCAGAAGCCGACGTGCACATGCTTTAACTAAACAGACTTTAGACTCCAAACACCGCGCAAGAAGCGCCCTAATAGAAGACCGCGAAAAACAGAAATTGATTCATTTACAGCTGCTGCTATTAAGCGAAGAATCTAATCGCTGTATCGTAGGACTTTCTGCCTAGTTTGCTGTACATATATGAGGCTTTAAGAGCTAAAGACTTACTTAAAGGAAGCGTGTGGTCCTTAAGAAAAATTCTCCAAAAGCTTAATTTCACTTACAGTAAAAATTTGCAAGGAAGACGATTTTTAATGGAACGAATGGATATTGTTTCTAAAATATTTAAATTTTTAAGATGGATGAAAGAACTGAGATCTACAGGTAGGTCTGTAGTGTACCTAGACTAAACGTGGGTAAATATAAACCATACGAGAAATAAGGTGTGGAAGTTCATCGCCGACTAAAATGAAAGTGATTTCCCTCTTAAAACTCCAATCGGCAAAGGACAGCGATTTATAGTTGTACATGCTGGATGTTCAACAGGATTTATTCCTAATACCTTGCTCACTTTTAAGTCAAATTCAACCAAAGACTACCATGAAGAAATGGATAGTAACATTTTCAAGGATTGCTTTGTTAATAAATTACTACCCAACATCCCGTCTAATAGTCATCATTATGGACAATGCCCCTTATCATTCCATAGAAATTAATAAAGCGCCCACTTCATTTTCACTCAAATCCCATATGCAGGAATGGCTTCATAATAGGAATATTGAGTTTTATCCACGAGCAACAAAACCAGTGCTATACGAATTAATTAAACTGAAAAAAGATGATTTCAAAGTGTATGAAATAGATAGTCTCGCAGAGGTACATGGTCATACCGTAGTACGATTGCCACCTTATCACTGCGATTTTAATGCTATAGAACTTATATGGGCGCAAGTGAAGAATGATGTTGCCAAACATAATATTTCATTTAAAAGTGTCGATGTAAGAGCCTTGTTTCATAGTGCGATTACAAAAGTGACCCCAGAAAACTGGAAAAGCGCGTGTGAGCATGTACAAAACACTGAACAGTTTTACTGGGAGAAAGACGGTCTCATAGATGAAATTACAGACAGGTTATAAATTTAGAAGACTCGGAAGAAGAAAACGAAAATTCGTTTGAAATTTCTGACTGTGAATCGGGGGATGAGCAACAAACGGACCAAGAGGTGAAGGGGCGCTCCACCACTGATGCATGCTTGGCTGGGGTGTCTGCTTTGCCCGTCATAAAGTGAGACGGTGAGTATTCCTTTCTCTTTCTAAAAGGCACACGACTAGTTGAACCTCACAGACTATGTAATAGCTGTAGAGGCTGCCGAGTGCAACAGGTATTTCCGGTGCCGCATTAAGTTTCCCGAAAGGGCCTATAATACTGCTATGCCACTAATGGAATTCATCATAGATTGCCAAAACAAGAGATTTCACCGGCCGGACGAAGATTGTGTTTGTGATTTGTGTAAGAAACAGTGTAAGAGTAATACGCTCGAACTGCAAAATGAGGAAAACCTCATTATTAAACTGGCTTTGGAAAATAAGACCTGAAGCTCTCCTGGCGACGAATACGCTCTTTTCACCTGGCTTACTTCACGAGAAGAACTTGGCTTTGGAATAGTTATGCATTTTAGTTTCTCTTTGCACATTGTGTTTTCAATCTTATATATCAATATACTGTTGTATATTAAAGGTCAGATACTACGCTCGAACGAGCTCATACATTGATTCTTAACGTTATTGACAGTGAAATATAGGACGGGGCAACTTAGGCTTGAGGAGTGGGGGGTGTGGCGTTTAGGATCTCACAACATAAAAGGCGGTGGGTCATAGCGCGAAGATTAAACGCAGTTAAGTGCAGGATAGAGGAGGATTTATCGCCTTACTATGCGGATGAGTATGATATATCTATACTCAAGGATGTAGTCCCCAAACCGAATGGGAGGATAAGGTAAGAAAGGAAGCACAATTTCATGTCATTATTTTATTTCATTTATTATTTTATACTGGCTACTCTGAAACCAAGCTATGCTCGAAAATGCAGATCCAAGGTATTGGCAATTTCTAAATTTTGCTAATGAAAACTGTCAAATTCACCAGGGTGATTGGAAATACTGAGTGCCGATGCACAACATTCGGACAGATCGATTAACATGAGTGTTCAAAAAATTCGATCAGGTGAACCCGGATGTGATTTTATGGTCCATTGAGGAGGTGACGCAAAGTAATCAGCAATTTTTAATGAAATATCTGAAAATAAACTGAATATGGACGAAAGAAGTCTCGGGTTCGTGCTTCAAAAAAGTATACTGAATACTAAAGTAATCGAGGTATTATAAAGCTATGAAACTAGACAGCACGTGTTATACTCACAAGGTGGTTAAAGTTCTTGCAACCAGAGTTCGACGTGTCAGAAAGGGTTTTGGTCAAGTAGAAAGGTTGTCCAGATAAACTGAGTTCGTGGATAAATGCGTCGGATGTGTCGATGCTGTGATTTTATTTGCATTTTTATTTTCATCCTTTGGGACAATATACACTGTTTTGGGATACGTCATTTTGTGAAATATTTGCAGTCATTTTATACTTATGTACAACAACAGTTTAAAACATAAATAACGATTAGTTACACAAAGTTTAAGTCATTAGGAGCAACCTGTTCACAATATACCTTTGAATACACATTATAGGGCAAAATAGTTCACATGCCGATTACAACACTCTACATATTCATTTATAGAATAAAAGTATGTAATAGTAGCAACTACTTTAATTGCTTTTTAAAGTGATTAATCTTGGTGATTTCTTTAATATTCTGTGGCAGTAAGTTAAATAATTTGATACCCATGTTTTTATATTATTTCTCGCTATATTGGTTCTACAGAGTTGAATATGTAAGGCATTCTTTTGTCGAGTGTTGTGTTGACGGAGATTTTGATTTGTTTCAAGCTCTTTGTACAATTTATATGCGTTAATGTCTCCAGTATAAACACGCAGGCAGTAGACATCTCCCTGAAAAGAGCTCTTCAGGACGACCGAATGTCACCTATTATTCTAATTGCCCTTTTCTGCAGTTTAAATGCTCCCATATATAAAAATAGACACAAAATTTTCATTGTGGTTCTTCCCTTTTAGATTCTTGTTTAGAATAATTCCCAAAATTCGCAAAGTTAGTTTACCATTTTGCTTGCCAGCATTGAATCCATGAATCACTTTGCTAACAACAATATCTCAAACTTACCCGAAAGATTGATGTTGCAGGGAGAGTAGGGGTGTGGTTCTTACCAAATTGAGATATCCGCTTTGGTTTTACAATCTAATTTCTACTTAGAGGGTATGTCGTAAAGTTTTAATTATCACCCGGTAGTTTTTATGCTAGAGTGATGAAAATTTTTCAGTGTCATCATTGATCCCTGGTTATATAATGTTGGTAGTTTCAGTGATTTGAGTCTTTTTGTTTTTTACAATGTATGCCAGAGGTGACTGAGGTGTAAGATGGGGGAATTTGAGGCTCTTAATGTGACCCAGTTCCTGCATTTGAAGGGCAAAACTGCCCGGCAAATCCATGATGAGATGACGGCTGTTTTTGAAAATGATTGCACATCATATGATACTATTGTGAAGTGGAAAAGGAATTTTCAAACTGGTCTCATGTCCCTGACAGATGAGCCAAGAGCTGGTAGACCGTCAATGACAGACGATGCTGTCACAGTGAAGAAAGTGGAGTGTTTAATACTGGAAGACAGACGAGTAACCATCCAAATAATCATGAATGAGACACATGTTAAGTTATGGTAGTGTGGAGAATTATTCATGATGAACTGCATATGTCTAACGTGTCTGCACGGTGGGTTTCACGTTTGCTAATTCATTTCCAAAAGCAAACACAGCGTGACCTTTCAAGACAGATGTTGATGCTGTTGGAACTGGATGAAGATGACTTCTTTGATCGTCTGGTAACCATGGATGAATCGTGGATCTATCAGTATGATCCAGAGACAAAGATCATGAGCATGGAATGGAAACATGCCGATTCCCCCTCCCAAATAAGTAGATGTGCAAAAGTCAGTTGGGAAGGTCATGCTTTCTGTTTTCTAGAACTGTCGTGGAGTCATCCTTACAGATTATCTTGCCAAGGGTCAAACCATCACTGGCAGATACTACTGCAACCTTCTGGACAAGTTACGAGCAGCACTGATTAAGAAATGACGCGGCATGCTCTCCAAAGGTATTCATCTTTTGGCTGACAATGCACCAGCTCATTTATCTCAAGTTGCAGTTGACAAATCAAGGGAATGTGGCTTTGAGACCTTACAGCATCCACCTTATTCGCCCGATCTCACACCAAGTGACTTTTTCTTGTTAGCGGACATGAACAATCCGTTGCGTGGTCGCCGATTTGACAACACAAATGGCGTCATTAATGAAGTGGAAGAGTGGTTAATAGCGAATTCTGCAGACTTCTACAATCAAGGTATTCGGAAGGTCAAGAAATGCTGGGAAAAATGTGTAAATCTGGATGGTGACTGAAGAAATAGCAAGCACATTTCAACACAAACTCTCTAACACATTTTAAAAAGGTGACAATTACAATTACAAATCCCCTCGTACAGTCTCAGAGGCACACTCAAGACCTACTATTTGGACTTCTTCGGACCTCAGTATTCCTTTTCTTGTGTGAACCTTCCAAATGTCGGTGAAAAGGACAGCAAGCTGTTTTTGGTGCCATCAACAAGATTACTCGTAACGGAACCAGTGTATATTGATTACGTAAAGGAGGGTAGGGTGAACTGAACTAAGCTCCCGGCCTAAAGGTACTCTCCGAAAAGAAATTTCCCAAATCCGTGGTAACATACTCCTAAAGGAAATCGTCCCTCCTCACAAAAAGGTATACTTCGATGAAGTCATGGGCATTTAACCGCCCAAGAAAAAGAAAAATGCTAAACCTGACGGAAAACCCCAATTCTAAGAAGATAATCCACAAGGGGCGGAACTCTTTTAAGGAATTACACCGAATGCCGTTATAGCATCATGTGTTGTTAATTACCTTCGTTCTGTAACCAATGGTATCTCCAATGTTTGAGTATTTCCAGATACCGACGTGGTCACTTATTTGAAGGATCTCTTTATGGGTTTCTTTACGAAGTGTTTATCTATTGCAATATCTTTACGCCCCAATTGGCTGGAAATTCCTCTTTTCAAGTGACACTAGCGTAATTGAAGTTCAATTTGAAGATTCTGAACGTCTCTCCTTGGAAAACTCCTCCTTCCCGCAAAATAGGAGTTCCTTTGCTTCGGCAAGATTTTAATGTAATTTCCATTGATTTAGGAGACGCTTTTGGCATTCTTATTCCAATTTCCTCGCTTATAACTCTACTCTGGTTCTATATTTTAGATCAAAATAAACCTCCTTTTTGTTCGCTACTACCTGAGTTAAGCTGGGCACGAATCCAACGACCGCGATACTCTCCGTTACAGAGGTTCCCAATTTCAAAATTGCAACGGTTTATTCAGTACTCTTGGACGCTTGTTTCGAACCCTGTTCCCTATCATCAACAGCGGAGCCAAAGCGGTCGGTAACGAAACCTTAAAAATAGGGTACAGTGTTTTTGCCGACATTGCCACATCCTCTGCTACTCCACAAGACGCCTTCAAAACTCGTCTAAAGGAGGTGGGAACCAATCTAAAGCGTAATGCAGGATATTAAATTGATTCCATTAAGGTTCGGGTCGAAAGCCCAATCACAAAATGTAAACCAGACGCGTTCAACATTGAGTGGCACAGTTTTCATTTATTTGGAATTGGACTTCCTTGAACTTAATCCACAGAAAGCTGTCTCTAAAGATTCCCCCATCATCATTCACTGCTCTTTTAACGGCGAAGATTATCATGACCTACCGTACGTCATAGCCGAAATTTTCGTTCAGATTTTGTATGGCGACGACCCTATGCTTGGTACTATTGATAGATTCACGCTAGTTAAGAATACTCTCAATGCTCTGTTTAATTCAGGTCCCAACAGCGTTAACATCACCAGGTCTCAACAAGGATACCGTTCTATTATGTTTTTTTTTCAATTGGGAAGGTGTTTGTCCTTGAGCGCTACTAGGTGAGCAACCAGTCGGAGTCCTGCGGTGTTGTCGTATTGCATTCCCCCTAAGCGGTGTGTGAGAAGCGGCAACCTAATCAATCTGTATTGTGACTTTGTGGGTTCGTAGAATTAAAAGTCCAATATGCCGAAATTCTAAATGTTTTTATTTACGTAGAAATACACTCCGCATTAGCAAAATTACATCACATATCACAACACAATCTTCCAAGGTCGATGACAACAAAAAGCAGCGTTCAGTTTACAACAACACTCTCAGCTGTTCTCTGCTTACCTCTCGCGACTCACTCGTTCTTGTTACATGTCTTACAACAACAACAAAAACAACAACAACAACAACTCTTGTTTCAAAACTTGCAACTCACCTCTTGGCCAATCTTTGCCTCTTTAAATACTTCATTGATAAGATTATCAATCTTATCTAGTTTATCCGAAAATAAACCAGAACCCGAAAAGTCTCTATCAGTCAAGAAGTGGCCAGAAATTTCCATTTATCTCAGTTTGTTTCGGCAGAACTTTATCTGCATGTTATCTTGTCTGCCTGCACTTGGTTTTCACACTGCCCGCCTATCAGTTCCTTTTGTGTAAACAAGCCTCGCGATCGTTGATACGGGTTCGCGACAGTATGAAATTCTATTGGCGCTAAGACAAAAATTCATATTTTGCCAAACTGAAGGTAGAGAGTAATTTATCTAACATAACCATGAAAACCCCATACTTTTAGCCCAGTTTCTCTAATACAAATAAATAAAGTAGATGCCATTATATTATAACAATGCATTGCGACGTAAGCACTGTAATGAATGACATTATTGGTTGGCATGTATGGGTGTACGTATATTTGAAATTACTCAGAACTGAAACGTAAACATTTGACATGGCGTGATAAAAGAAATGTGTACTTTGAATAAGCCAAGGTGTTTGTTAAATTTGGTGAGAGGAAATGATACACTTCTTGCTAGTATGGCAGAGTCTGTTTAAAAATGATTCTTAATCTCTATTTACTCAAGAGAGTTCAAAGCAGCATTATTCCAGTTACTCTTCCATGAAAAATTGTATCTGCTGGATCAATAAGACGTGATCCACCTTCTCCCCCCCCCCCCCCCTTACTACTGCTAGAACAATCGAATACACTTAATGTGGGCTCCAATTATGTTGCAAACAAACAATATTTTTAAACTGGCATTGAACGACTTATTCGCGAAGAAATTGACAAGGAACACAAGACTGGGAAAACTGCACCATCAATAGCTTTCAAGGACGTCGACTGTCAAAGCTTTAGCTTGGCGTCGAGATGACCTGCTCCTCATTTTCCAATGTTCTCATCGGAGGGGTACCCAGGTGCATCTCTCTAGCCATGACTACCGATAAGGCGCACTCCAGCGAGTTCATTAAGAATCCTTTCAGCTTTCAGCATTTCAATCTCTTGTTCTTGCAACTCTCTGTCAACAAAATATCCGATCCTTCCCCTTCCATCGTGACCAACTTAAATAAATATTTTTTCTCAAAGATGATCAAAATCTCCTTCTTGCTTTGACTACAGTGTTCAACAACAGGGGCAACAACATACGGATACACATTACGGCAGACATGTTGGCCGATCGGAATTACATTTCGGGTCTACATCGTGGTAAATTTTTATATAGACCCATAATTTCACCAGCCTCTAACAGCCCACCTGTCTTCACGTGATCTCCGAAATTTACAGATTCTAACAAGTTCATGCCCGTAACATGAACATGAATAAAATTTACTCATGTTTGCGCAAATGCTGACCATTCATCTACGTATTTACTTCTGACGATATTCCTAACCCCTTGCTCGTACCGCCCCTTGACCATCGTCATGGTCATCGACTCCGATCTCAGTTCAAAACTAGGTCTCATTGGATCTGTATGTTCGTTTCGAAAAATGACTATGGGGAATACTTCAATAGTTGAGCTTACCTCCTTTTCTTCTTTCAGTTCCTCATTTCCTGGATCGTTATTAGCTGTTAGATCAAATTGGGAGTACAATACGTGGCAGTTCGGGGTACCCATTCCTCTATGTGTGACCATTACATAACAGCATACCTCTACTACTGCGTCATTTTTCACCCTCGGTTTCTTTCTCAACATTTTTGATTACCATTTCATCGATAAACTCATTTTCAAATTCCATCGCCTCAGGTATTCCTCCTCCTTCTTCCAAATTTCTAAGCTCTTCTCCTCTCATTACATGCGCTTGTCGTTCAGCCGTCTTGCGTTCAACCGTGCAAGTACTCCAATTTGTTGCTCATTCTCTGGTCTATTTGTTTTTTCGTGTTCTTTTTTTATTTCAGTGAACCCGCGTATTTTCTTAACGATTCTTGCACAAAGTATGTTTCTGTGACCTCTTTATGGCAGTCCATCGTCACCATCGGCAAATGCGGTAAACCACTGTCTGTAACCTTCTCCTCGGAGCAGTGGTTGGATTTCATCAAACACCTTGGTCCAAAGATAGACGCTTATTTTAATTCACAGCAACCACCTTCATGTGAAATTATCTCTAATACCATTTCGCTTTATTTAAAGCCTATCTTTGGCACACGCGCCATCATCTTCAAACCTGTTGGTTTTGGGCTCAACAGCCAAGAATGGAGCAACCTCAAAGAAATCTTGAACAACCAACAGGCCAAATAATTTACCTTCTGCACCAATTAGCGCTGAATTTCCTCAACCTTAGCACAAGATTCCAATCCTTTCGCTACTTCCATGAACATCCGTTTGATCTCTTAAATCTAATTTCCCCTTTCCTCAATTAACCTTCTGTTATACTTTGCTTCCTGCTCCCTTACATCACTTTGTATCCTGTCGTCGTACCATGAAGATGATGCGCACTGTGTTTCGGAATCTCTCCGGCAGAGAACAAACTCCTCACATCATCAAAGTTAGAGACCTTCTCTGCAACGTACTGTATAATGTCGTCGGTGCCAGATCTATCCACAGTCATTTTGGGCTGAGAACTGTCCTCAGACTACAACAGGGAAGAGGCGCCTTCCTACCTTCGGCCTACAGCGACCTCAAAGAGATTTACGTCCACCAGCTCAACACTGCTTCCTTCATCATGTTCATCTTCAAAGCAATAAAGGACATTCTAAATACCAATGAATGCAAGTAACACATACTGACTTCTGTGAAGTAGCCCAATCAGAATGAAGTGCAACAAGAATTACTTCGATATCGGCATATATCATATATATTTTGAACTAAATGCCTGCAGCTTTTTATTTTTAGGACATTGCCTCATGGTCTACTTCAGCTTCTCCAGTACGAAGACATCCAATATTCTTGGGAACCTCATCTACAGTCAACCTTTTCATTTGCTCTCCACCAAAGTCGATTTGGCTGCATCAAGACAGTTCCATCAAATGCAAAAACTCTAATGCTACCATGTCAAGCTGCAATTCATCACCTCCAAAACATTTTCAGAAGTAGACGAAAATACCAAATGACACCTATCCTTCACAAACCATATCATCTCACTCTCCAATTCTAGCCCCTTACCTGCTCCTGTCTGTATCCTCTCATCCCAACCCAATTTCAATTCTTCCATCTCCTTTGCCTGTCAAACTGACATGGATGTTCAAGATCCAAGTATTACCATTCTTAAAGTATTATTGATTAAATAAAGACTTTTTAATCATATGTTGAAAAGCAGTTTATATTTCTGGTATCGGTTTGTATCTGTAATTGAAATAAATATTTTATATAATTACAAATAAATATACTTTGCAAAAATCAATTTGTTGTTTTGTTTTTAATGATCTCATACATAAACATTACTAAACTTTAAAACTGATTTACTGTCGATCTTAACACTTTCTCACCAAAATACAAGCATAGCATTGCTTTTACACTATCATAATGAGGGTTAAACTTCAAGGCATTATTCTCCTGCAGAACAACTGGATTGACAAAATTCTTGCATACAGCCCCAATTGCTCGGCGTTAAAGAAAAATATTATATAATATTAATCGAATACTGAATATGTTAACACTACCTCGCTTTTGTATACTTCAGAAACTTCAAATAAGCTTTTATTTTGGTCACCTGCAAAATGGTACAGGAAAATGGGCAAGGAGTCAAATGAGTTATGGTACTTTATACTGGTCGCCAAACCAGAATGTGATTGACAGTAACCACATGGAATAACGGTCTAAATAAATGGGAGGGGATGAGTACGTCATAACTGTTGTCATAGTAACGATTAAAATGGCCAATTAGAGTCGAGACGTTTCCATGACAACGTTAGACGCTAAACCTTGGTTGCCGATATTCTAACACGTGCTTAGCATGAACTGCGGGTGAGCGAGTTACGCAAACGCTGCAGTAATCATAATACCTCGGTGTTTATTTCTCTTGCTGATAACGCTGCATAAACAAAATGTATTTACGTATGCAACAGTTAGAGATCCTGTACTGGCAAGTTATTGCAAGTTACTTTGCATTTTATTTGTGGCAATTTGCCTTGGTTTACGTTATTAATCTGTGCGTGTGCCTGAGTCCGTGTATCTGAGCGCGTGCTGTGATCATTTGCAATTGTGTTTAATGAACGTTTAAATATGTCTAAATATAGTGACAATTGAAAACCTGAACGTGCTCGGGAACCAAATAAAACTGTATCTGGTAAAGGTATTCAAATTAAAGAACATACACGGGAAATAATATGCTCTGTGAGAGAATACTTTGATGACGATAAATTGAAAGGGGAGTCTGTTATTCCATTCTCTAAGGTGTTTGATAGGACTTCACGTGCTGTAGGTATCAGTAAGGGCATTAAGGTTATGACTGGGAAAGAAAAGTATTTTAAAGAAGAAAGTTAGACATTGGAGTATAAATTAGAAACTCCCGGAAAAAAATTATGTAAGCGGCATTTTCCCACTTCAATAAGCATCAAGATGTCTTTTGTTACAATGATCTTAACATTGATGTGTTCTTGCATGTTCTAGCTTTGCACGTAGATCCACGACTTTTCTATTGTCTTTGTGTATAGTATTATAAATAATTAACAATATTAATAATAATAATAATAATAATAATAATAATAATAATAATAATAATAATAATAATAATAATAATAATAATAATAATAATAATAATATTAATAATAATAATAATATTAATAATAATAATAATAATAATAATAATAATAATAATAATAATAATAATAATAATAATAATAATAATAATAATAATAATAATAATAATAATAATAATAATAATAATAATAATAATAATAATAATAATAATAATAATAATAATAATAATAATAATAATAATAATAATAATAATAATAATAATAATAATAATAATAATAATAATAATAATAATAATAATAATAATAATAATAATAATAATAATAATAATAATAATAATAA